>OY747136.1:51066836-51656418 GCA_963556465.1 Berberis vulgaris
CTAAAGTCTAACATTGCATTTTCAATTTTAGTATTACCGAGAACACAAGGGATAGTGAAACTACCTGGATCCTTACACTTCGGTGGCAATTTCCTTTGAAGAACTGCAGAGACATTCTCACTTACCTTAACTACCTCTCCGTCTCGAAGACGTCTCTTTCTTGTGCAAAGCTCCTTCAAAAATTTTGCATACTTAGGCACTTGCTTAATAGCATCAAGAAGCGGAATATTGACTTGGACTTTTCGGAAGGTTTCCAAAATTTTCTTATCCTGTTCATCTTTCCTAGATTTGGCAAACCTACCTGGAAAAGGCACAAAAGGTGGAACAAGATTAGCAAAAACTGAATTTGGAATGCTCACCTTTTTACCTTGGAGTTCTGGTGTTTCAATGATGGCTAGAGAATCCTTATGTAACTCAATTTCCCAATTTCGACTATGTTTAGGGACTATTGGCTCATTCTCAATTTGCCTACCACTCCTCAATGTAATTGCTTTTGCAGTTTCAAACCTGCCCTTCGGATTTGGAGTGGTAGAACTGGGAAGTTTTCCTTGCTCAAGAATTTGTCCAATAAACTCAGCTATTTGTCCCATCTGTAGCTTCAAATCTGCTATATCTTTTGCTTGATTCTGCTGAGAAATAGTTAATGATTTCAGAATCTCATCATAATTAAGCGGCATACCTGAATGGTGATGAGGTGGTTCAGGTGGTCCTTAAAAGAAACTAGGGGTGGCCGATTCGAAGCCTGTTGTTGAGGTTGTTATGAATTTCTCCATCCAAAACTGGGGTGATTTCTCCAACCTTCATTGTAGGTGTTCGAATAAGGATTATTCCTATAGTGATTTTGCCCCTGAAAACCTATTGCATTGACATTCTCCCAACCGCCATTCTCAATCAGTTGAGGACATTGATCAGATGGATGTCCTGGCTTCTGGCTTTGTACACACGACACAAACTTGTGCAACTCCTAGCATATTCGGCTTCCCTAGGGCTTGAGTCACAAGTGAGGTAAGATTAGCCATTTGAGCTTCCAAACTAGAATTAGTACTTACCTCATTGACTTGGCGTGAAGGCTCTCCAATTCCTTCATACTGCTGGGCATTTAAGGCTCGGTTTGCAATCAAAGTTTTTGCTGCTGCTGGAGTTTTATCAACCAAAGCTCCTCCTGCCGCTGCATCTAACATCTGTCGCTCAAGAGGAAGCAATCCCTCATAAAAATATTGAATCAGGAGCTCCTCCTTCATCTGATGCTGCGGGCATGATGCTATGAGAGTTTTGAAATGCTCATAGTAAGCCGGGTATGATTCTCCTGGACCTTGCTGTATGCCACTGATTTTCTTCCTCAACAAGATAATTTTGGAAGTTGGGAAGAATTTCTCTAGAAACACCTTCTTCATGCTCTCCCCAGAATATACTGTTCCGGAAGGTAGTTCATAGAGCCAATCCTTAGCCCTATCAGCCAGAGAAAAAGGGAATGCTCTCAACTTTAGGATGTTTTCATCCACATTTATTGGCGTCATACTGAAGCATACAACTTCAAATTCCTTTAAATTTTTATTTGGATCCTCCATAGAAAGACCATGATACTTCGGAATATGATGAAGTAGGCTGAATTTCAGCTCGAATGACTCAATTTTGCCCTGCGCGGCTAATGGATACTGAATGCACAAGGGTGCGGCATTGTCCAAGGTGGATGCCGAAAGTTCTTTAATAGATCTATTATTTCCCATGTCGAACTCTTCAGATTCAGAACTACATGTTTGTGACTCCTTTGTTTCTCTTCTTCATCTTCTAAATATTTTCTCAGGCTCGGAATCGTATTCTACTAAGTTTTCGCTAGATCTTCTATCGCGCATGAACTGGTACCTGAGATAAATAAAGAAAGAAGAAAAAAATCAATAAAAATAAAAATAAATAAATAAAAACTAATTAAGTAATCAAGAACTTTTCTAATCCCCGACAACGACGCCAAAAATTGATGCGCTATTTTAGTATCACACGACTTAATACCCTACTTTGTGATTGTAGTATAGAATAAGTAGGGATCGTTCTAGACCGGGGATTAGAGGGCTTGTCAATTAACACTAATAATAACTAAAAGACAACTAACAACCTAACTAATTAAATAATGGGGGATTGGATTTTCTAAATTAAACTATGAAAATAACTACGAAAATTACTATAAAGATAATAAAACTAAAGGGATGGCAAATGTGAGAAATTAGCTAAAGGTTTATCTCCACACACCAAACATATGCTTATAAATCAATCTTCAATAATCACTTGCTAACTCGTGAGAGACAATGCTCAAGACTAATCGTGACCGCACTGCATTAATCTTATTATTTTCCCAAGTTTGTTGAATTAAACTAAGCGTCGCTTTCAAACTATTCTTATCATGCTATCTAAACAGGAATCGCAAGTTAAATAACAATTTAAGATCATTAAGTTTTGTGAAAAATATGAACACTTACTAGGCAATTACAAGTATGATCAGCATCTTGTTCTTGCCTAGGTTTTTACTTAACCTTACCAACGTTCCTTGGTATTTACTACTTGTGAATACAGGATAATAACAATTAGGTGAAACTCTCCTAAACTCTAGCCCCAGATCCTAGCATGCTTACTAAGTTGGCCACCTTAACAAACATACAAAGAAAAGTTTTCTATAAAGCAGTTAAGCAAAACACAATCACTAATAGCAAGAAAGATTAAATTCAATTAATTTATAAAGCACATGTTCGGGGCTTCGAATCCACCCCTAACTAAGAGGAGTTTAGCTAGACATATTAATTATGTTTGAATAGCAATACATAATTAATATCAAACTAAAAATAAGAGAAAGAGATAAGAAAGAACGTTGTCACCTGTGCGTGGTGGTACTGAGTGGAAACTGGGGTGCGAATAGCGCGATATCTCTTCCTTCACCTTCTTCACGCGATCTGCTTCACCTCTCTTCCTTCTTGATCTTTGCTTTTGTTGTGAGATTGGACTGCCAATGTGTGGCGACGGAAGGGCGACAATCGGCTGAGAGAGAGATGAAGACAGTGGCGATGGGTTTAGGGTTGGCGACGATCAGGGATAAAGAGAAAGCGAGAGGGACTAAGACGAGGGTTTATCGATGATGGTGGAGGCTGTGGATGGATGCGTGGATGGTGATGAAGAGAAGTCTGCGATGGTGATGAGAGGACGATGAAGGGTCGATCGATGGTTGATGATGGGTGTTGGCGAGGATGTTGTGCTGGATGATGAACTGAGACAGAGATGGGGGACGATAATGGCTGCGGCTGTGGATGAGGACGGTGAAGATGGGTGATGATGGGTTCAGGGCGATGGGCTTGATGGTTGTTGTGAAGGAGGACGACGGCGGCTGTGGGAGGGTTAGGGCTTGTTGTGGAGGCTGTGGATGGATGATCTCTCAAAGCCAGTTATCGTCCCTTTTTATTCTTGTTTTCTTCCTTCTGTGGTTTCCTTGTTGGTGTGATTTCCTTGCTTGTGTGATTTCCTTGTGTAATTAGTATTTCTAACTTGCCAATTTGCTTCTATTTTAAAATATTGTAATTGGAAACCTACCAAACATGAAAATAGCAATTAGTACCATAATTAACAAGTAAAGCTAAAAATATATATAGAAATATGGTACTAAAAATAGCCTAATTATGCCTCTATCAGACTTAAGCATGTGAGGCACAACGAAATGATATGTTTCTTGTAACAGTCTCCTCCTTAATAGAGATGCATTCGTGGAGGCGTAACTCTCTCCATGGCACTTTTTTTGGTGCAACATTCTTCTTTTTTATGAGAGAACTCGTGTCGCACCTGGATTTGGGCCATGTTTTCGTATCCTCATTGGCGGGTCTCGTCTGAGCCTCTGTAATTGGCTTTGTTCTTCCTGGGCATTACGAGCTGGCCTAACAGGCTGGACGTTATATCCTTGTGAGGAATCTCTATGCCACGTGTACGACCATGATGACCAATCTATTGTTGATGTATCATCAGATTGTTTTCATTTATGAAGTAAAGTAGATCAATTAATTGTAAGAAGTGCTTCGAAAGAAAACTCCATTTGTTGAATTGGTGTTTCCATATCTTTTAGGAGTTTTCCAATGAAAAACATGACCAAAATCCAATTATGTTTTAGAAATGAAACAATGGATTTGGTTAAAGTTTGAGGGAAATAAAAAGAATTTTACTTCTTAAATCCCGCAATTCAAATCATGTAAGTTGAAAAACTATATGATTTGAGTATTTTGGGAGAAACTAAAAATACATCTATTACAATATTATGTTGGAATGGGTGATTCTCATACTCTTGAGATTTTTTCCACATTTCAATCTATTTTACCATTTAATTAATTTGTCTTTCACCATCTCATCATCTATCTTTTAATTTCATTTCTTCCTTTTATTTTTAATTTGTTAATCAAGTATTGTCTTCTAATCCAAGTGAAGTAGTCGATTATCCCTACTTCCGTTAAATTGTTGAAGTATATTGTAGGTCAAAGGAAAAATAAACAAAACTTATATTTTTCTTTATAAATCACGCAACAACAATAATGTCGATTTTTTGCATCAATCACCAGGATCCCAACTCTCCTCTGTACTTGATTGATCAATGATGAAAACAAATCTAAAAACTAATACCACCCTTCATTATCCTATTTCTTGCACGTCTTCTTCACATTTTTCATGATATGCCAAGTATATAACATCCTATTAGCCTGTAGAAACACTCGTTCAATTGCATTTATCAAAGCTAATTCTCAACCTGTAACAACCAATATTGGTTAGTTGTCCAGCTCAAATACCAAAAGTAACTTCTCTGGCGCCCAAGTATAGACCTCCTCATTTTTCGAAGACATGAAATAATACTCAACATTAAAGATTTTTCCAGTTGACCCAACCCCAAAAAGTGACATCCAATATTGATTTTTTTTGTAAGTACAATCCATGAGCATAATAGTAGGAAAACATTTGGCTAATTTAATTGAGGCAGGGTGTGCCTAGAAAAAGTTTGTCACCATCTTCTCATTGTCTATGTTGTGCCACTGATTGTAACCATTCTTTTGCAATATATACAATGCTTTTATCCTTTGTAGTTAAAGTTTCTTCAGTATTTGGATTACATTGTAGATAGTCTTCAAATGAGACACATAGTTCTTGAAATATTCTTTCAAAGTGTTCAAAATGTGTCAAGGCTTCAAACTTGCCTTTGACATACTTGCTACCTTATCAACCTCAACTTTCAACAATCTTCCCGCGTATGAATGCCCAACAAGATATTTTCAAGGAATGTGGTTATGGATCCCACAAACTACTAACTTCCATGTATAATCGCCTTGTGGCAACCCTCTCAATTTGAAGGGGCATTCAATGGGTACAAAGAAGTGTGAATGCCCCTTCAAATTGAGAGGGTTTCCACAAGGCGATTATACATGGAAGTTAGTACTTTCCCGACCCTCTCTCACAACCAAATTCAATTCTTCCTCTACGTTGACTGCTATTGAGTTCGATCTTTGTGATAGTAACAACTGAGTCGTTGTCTTTATCAATATGTTGGCATCAAGAAAATAAGGCCGACTTTGATGGTTTACCTACAAATACAACGAAATATTCAACTTAATAAACACGCTAGGATGGAATAAAAGGCAAAAAAAAAAAAAAAAAAACTGAGGAACACCTATAAAACTATACCTTTTCGATAAGGTAAAAGATGTTATCATCGACTACTTCAGTCAATGCTCATTCCTCAACAATAGGCTTCCCATTTGCCCCATTGTTTGTTTCACCATTTGCCTCATATGGAAGATCTTCATATTCTTCTTCATCCTTCTACATAATTAAATCAGCCAAATTATAAATAAAAACAAAAACAATTTTTTGTAATCAACAACGATAAAGTTTATTTAGTCATTACATCTAAAAAGTTTGTGCATTCTAAAATACACTCTAAGCAATTCGGGATTATTCACTTCATCCAGCGGCACATCGAAGTTTATAACATGCACGAGAAGAACTTAGACACAAATCAATCAAAATGGAGACTGAATGTAAGTAATGGACTAATAATAACTTCGTGTAAATCTATTGAATATGCACTGCACATCATACAAAATTTAAACAATGTGGGTTCAATATTAAGAAAATAAAAAATTGATTTACAACTACAACATCTATGAGTATATGCTACACACAAAAACTAGGAACATACATTTCTAAAATAGAACTTTGTGCAAATCTAATGAACCATAAAAAGAAAAATGTTTGAAAATAAAAAAGTATGGTTTACAACCACAACAACAAAAACTCCATGCAATGTAACGTAAACATGCTAACTTATATAAATGGAGTTGGTTCTTCTTCATCTTCAAATAGAAGAACTTAAAGTTAGTAAATTGTTCACCACCACATCCATCATCTTCACCATCCGGTCCACCACCAAAATCATCCATGTTATGAGTAAAACCCAAACCCAAAAGATATTAAAACAAAAATGTTTTGGAGAGCGAGAGAAGAGAGAGAAGTCGAATGGTTGGGAGAGATGCCAGAAAACACCTTATTATCGACGAGATTGTGCGAGAGAGAGATAACGGTGGGCACAGTTGGAAACGATCCGAGATTCGGCTTGTCCTGATCCACTGAAATGGGACGAAATGTCTGAGATAGAGGAATTTTTTTGGCAGAATCGATTAGTCCCAGACCGATTTGAACCGAAATAGTCTGGGATGGAACCATGCTATATCGATCACAATGTTTTGGGGGTGGCCCTATTCCACTCATATACAACCCAATCAAATTCCAACAGAAATTACAAATAATCCACAACGGATCTCGCCTATTCTCTTTAGTAAGGCTAGAAAATTAGATTTTGCAACCATGTTTATCATCTAAGAATTTTTTTACAATTTCGAGATATACATAAACTCTTTTGTAATTTTATCATTCTTTCAAAATGACGCCACATCACCATGGTTGCAAACCAGCATTTTTGTTTCTCCTTTGATCACAGCCTTACCCCTTCGCAAACTTTGTTCTACACTTCTCTCAATGAGTCGAGATCTTAAACCCGTATTCGTTTCTTCCTTCCTCAGCTTCTCAAGGATGAGCCAAGAAAGCGAAGACAGAGAGGAAAGCAATTGAGAGAGACTGACTGACAAGGAAAACTTGGATCTACAATGGAGAACGCAGATCTGCCATCAACCCACTACAGACTGAAGTCTTAATAGCTCATCTGAACTTCTTCATATCTGTAAATTTTTTCCTACTGGCCTTCCTTTTTCTCGATCTACGCAATAGCAAAAGAGTTGATCGACCAGCAGGATATGATCGATCGGCCGGATGATCGACTAATGGAGCAACAGATCTTGATTGCTTTGATCGTAGGAGAGGAAACATTGTGGCTTTGAAAGTCGCAGAGGTACTTTGATCATTCTCACACTCCTCTTTGGATTCAATCTTCTGTCGCCTGCCTTGTCTTGAGATGGTTCATCATCAACCCCCAAGCTTGCTTTGATGCTTCTAGGAAAAAGAAAAATCTGCAAAACCTTAGCTTTCTTGGTGTGGAGTGAAGGGGAAGGGTGTTCGACTCAGTGAGATTGAGTAGTGCATTCGATGTTTGGATCAATGGGTATGTATGTGTAAGAGCGAAAATTCTTTAAGTGCTAAACCAGGGTGCGCTGTAGTATTACTCGTGTAAGAGAGGCAAGTCCGCGACATGTCTCTAGGATGATGGACGGTATTGGGCTAGGCCTGGCACGGGTCTAACTTGCCTGATCTTTGGAATGTATCTGATGCAACTATGCTATAGTAATCGAGACGGTTCAAACTGTATTTATGGAATCAATTTCGTTTTGAAACGGGTCAGAACCATTGGTCAGAGTTGGTCCGGGATTCTTGCCAAGCCTAGAGAGAGGTTTTTTTTTTTTAAATCCCTTAACCCCTCTCAATCAAGTGTTATCGGCCGAGTTCGACCCTGTAACCTAGTGATATCATCTTATATGCTCAACCACTGAGTCATCATACATTTCCCAACTTTCATAATCAGTAGCTACATTTTTACAATATATTGGCTCTTGGTGACCAAGTCTTGGGCCTTGGATCAGCTTGACTTCTCTCCCTTGAAATATATGCTCAAGCACTTGAAAGGTTTTTATTAAAACATGCCCAATTTTTTGACATGTCCAATTTTTTGGTAGACTTAATTTTTAGCCCAAAATTGAAAACTGAGAGAGAAAATGGGTGATTCAGTGCAACAGGGTGCACTGCAGTGTATTTGTTGCACTAATCAGGAATTGACACATACCTGTTATTTAGTTATTTATATATATCTAATTAATCAATCGATTCAAAACTGTAAACCAATTTCAAACCGTTTATAACCGGTTCGGTTCGGTTTAAATTATTTTCTTTCTACTCACTGTTCGGTTAATCGAATTTAACTCGATTTTTGCCCACCCCTACAAAACACATACTGTGTTCACATGTTGTTTCCATTTTCTTTGTGCATTCTCAAATCTTAGTTAGCTAGAACTATATATGACTAAATAATAAACATTGTATCTCATTCACTGCCAGCGATATACAAACATAACAAGGCTGAATCGGCAAATTAAGTATACAAAAAGAAAGCTTCTACCTGTCGAGGAAGCCAGCGAGGAAATCAGCGAGGGAGGGAGAGAGGGAAGGAGGGGACCGTCGATCCCACTCGGGATGTGTGCCATCATTTTTCATGCACGCATCCCGAGGGGATGGACGGTCCCCTCCTTCCCTCACTCCCTCCCTCGCTGGCTTCCTCGACATTTAGAATTCCTGATACAAAAATAATAAATGTCATTCATAGTGCTACCAAAGGATTGTTGTCTTACAAAGTAGCTTGGGATAAAACTGCAGACATTAAAACACACAACAGCCATTTTGGAGATTGGTTCCAATTAGGCTATCAGGAGGTGAGGGTCATGTTTGCGCAGGCTTGAGTGGAACTGAATGGTACTGCTCCAAAAATGGGAATTGGAACACATGTTGAGGTGGAACATAATCTGGGTGCTCCAAGGTTGTGAATCTCATGATCCTGCAACAATAAAGGTGGCAAAATGTTTCAGTCTAAAATCAAGGTTTTCTTGCACAAAGGTAAGCATGGTTGCTCAAAGATATATGGAGCGAGTAACCAATCCTTTACATTGTCGTTAGTTACATTTGGAAGATAAGGAAGTTGTTATTTATTATTATGAAGACTTGGATACAAGAATGCAATGTTTTGAAAAACACGGCTTATAACCTGAGCTTTATTATGTGACTCGATCCCAAAACTTTTGACGTATCGATACATCCATAAAAGTTATGGTCAAGTGAACAACCTTATACCACTCGATAGACATAAACTACAAACCATGTACTTACTAACACGATATGATGAATTCAGGCTCCAATAAAGCACTCTTGGTTCCAATTGTCATATATAAGAGTAATGAAGACTCTCATAGAAAACCAGAACACAATTTCTTTGATGCTTTGAATGAAACTTACTTATTCAGCCTCTGATGATTCCAACCTCTCTATTACTACTAATTTCCTATTGTCCCCTCTACACACACCTCCTGGTGGTTCTAGTTTCTTTCGCATCAAATCTCTTCCTAGTACCCATTAACCAGCTTGTTTCACATAAGAATTGCTAGCTATTTTTTCTATTGTCCCCACGACATTGTTTTTGCAAAAAAAATAAAAAAAAATCGTAATTATAATAACTGAGGACGTAACAAATATTAAATAAAATGTCATACCATCTCCCAAGACATCCGTGTTGTGTAGACTGTCAAAACTTCCTGAAAAAATTTCTATGATTAATTACTTGAAATATAAAGAAACTTGAAGGGAAACAGTTCAAAGAAATACAAACTTCATTGCTATAAGAGAAATAACAGAAAAATCATGAAAGTATGCAAAATACACTGTAATCAAATGTCTGAGCCTAGGCATCACCACCTCCTCATTCCATTCTTGAACCATAAAAGAATGATTCATAATAGTGTAATGCTAACCGATGACACTCCGATGCTAAAGTCAGACAGAGATCTTAATTAGGAATATGTAATGTTGTAAACGGAGAATTTGTATTGTACCTTAGCTTACCAACCTCATGTCTTATTTATAGTGTTGGAGTCCTGGTTCAACCAGACCATCGGTGGCGTAGTTTAGGGAAGAAGATCTTCGTGAAGATCTTTCTCTATTTAGGAGTCGTGCTTTGAAGGGAAGTTTCCCTGTTAGACTTGTGCTCCAAGATACGCAGGAGATAGTTCCCAATCAGAATGTTGTCCGTAGATAAAAATTTTCAGGTATGACGTATACTCTGGTATTTGCTTCCTAGTTGGAAACAAAGTATTGCTAACTTGCCTATCCGAAGCTGATCCCAGAGATAGTTGCCTTAATGGGGCTTACGAGTATTGAGGATGGCTGTGAGACGTATGGGCCTAACAGGCTGTAGTGATTTGGGTCCCTCTAGCGGACTACGTTGTGCGGGTTTGAAATTGCTTGGGCCAGATCAGTGTCGGGCTGACACTTGAGCCTGTTATTCCTTGAGATTCATGACACGTGTACGGTGTAGAAGAGTAGACGTTTCGGTGTATCATCATTAGGTAATTTGAGTATAAACTATGTGAATATCAACAATACTATTAGTCATATTATAATTAGGCCTATTTAGTAACAATTCATAAAGGTTATGAGTTTAGTTTCCAATTACATTAGGGTTTGTTTCTTGTTTTAGAGATTATTTATAAAAGGGGTGTAAGTTGCCCATTGTTATTTAGGTTAATTGATTAAAAGAATTTATTTGTTTATTTGTTTTTCAGTTATTATCTTTCAGTTATCTCAATTTATGTCAAATGTTGTTTTATTTTCAATTCCCATTTATTTTGCTAGTTTAATTCTATAAAAAAAAATGCAAACAATAGTTGCAAGGTTTGAAAGTGCCATTTCTCCAATGGAATTGAGGATCGCGACAAGGGAGCAAGTCAGAGAGCTCACTAGCCAAAACCATCCTAGCATGGTCGCTTCTCCAAAAGTGCAAGATGTTAGTCATGATGTACTGTGCAACTTGCTAGTGTTATGGTAACTTCAGGGGTGTAGTCTCCAAGATAGTTAAGATCAAATAGAAGCGAAGAGATTATAGAAAGTAACAACACATCATCAATTACAAGGGCTAGCTGGGAAAAACAGAGAAAAATACATGAGTAAGGCAACTAAAACAACGGCCAAAACACAACAAAATGATGCATGGTTGTGTAACATAGCTAACACACACTGTTGCCATTAGTGAAGCAACCAATGGTGGTGGTTTTAATATAACACCTCAGATACACCATATGCCTGAAAATACTATTTGTGAATTAGTACAAAAACAATATTGGTTAAGCTTATAAAGCTAATATAGGTTGAGCGGACAATTATTGTAAAAATGTATTGACTAAATCATAAAGTCATAGATATTGGGTTGTGAGCAGTGTTCTAAAAATCGACCTAGGCGGCGCCTAGGTGCTAGAAGGTGGAAAATCGCCCAGATTAATGGCTGGGCGGACAGTCTGGGCGGTTTTGGGCAGTCTGGGCAGGTCTTGGCGGGTCTGGGCGGCCTAGGCGGGCTCTAGGTGGCCTAGGCGGGGTCTACGCTTGCAGGGCGATTTTTTTTTTTTTAATAAGGTTGATTGTGTTCTTATTTTATTTTTCTTTCCTCTTTTTTAGAAATAAACTATTTAATTATTTTTTATTCAGTATATGTCTAAATGTAGCGAAAGATGATTACTTAATGGAATTCTCAAAGGATCTGCCGGTACCAATTTTATTAATGTAGATTTTATCAAACATGACTGAGGTTATTCATGCAATTTGAAGAAAAATAAAAGAGTAGGTTTGGATATTTGTCTACAAATTCAATTTTATATAAAGTACCCATCATGACCAACTTCAGTCATTTGAGTTTTAATAAATTTTGTTCATGATTGTTAATTTTTCATGTTTTTAAATTTTGCATATATATATTGGCATTAAATTGGATGTAATTGATAAGGTATTATGCTTAAATTTTGTAAATAATTAAAGTTATAACACAAAACCTAAGACCGCCTAGGCACCTGCCTAGGTCCCTGGGCGCTATGCACCTGCTCGCCGCCCGCCCAGCGCCTAGCGATTTTTAGAACACTGGTTGTGAGTGATCGATAAAAATCGATCATTCAAATGTGACCGAAAAAACTCAACCAAAGGAGACAGTGCAAGAAGAAGAAATCAAGTCATGCGCCTATCATAACGAAAAAAACAAAGTCAAGGACGTAGTCAATTTAAGAGACCAAAGTCAAATATTTGAAGACCAGTAAAGCAATGTTAAAACTTAAAGAAGAAAAGTTCAAAATGGTTGAAGTCCAAGAAAGTGGACAATACCAAGTGCCATTAGAAGACAAGGCAAAAATAGCTTATGGATAGTCAATTTTCAAACGAAATGTCAAAAGCTATTTGGAGGCAAAAATCAGTGGGAAACAAAATACAAAGTTTGAATTTGGGACATCCTCTAAAATGAGAATGAATATTCCCTTAAATATTTCATCACTTTATACATGCCCATGTGCTTAAAGGAGATGTCTATGTCAGTACAATGACATGTGGCAAAGACAAAGCTTTTGTTTTAAAAAAGTTGTCTAGGCAGAACAAAGTCGACTTCACACTAAAATGTCAATATTAACAGGTGACCGTTCTCATAAAACAAAGAGTCGTTCTGGAAAGCAAATCTGAAGATAGCGAAGTCGACTTCAGCTCTCTAGGTTTTTCTTCATTTCCCTTCATCAACTTTGGGAATTTAAGAGAAACTTGTGTGAGCTATTCAAGAACAACAGATTTAGCAAGAAGAATAACAAGTTTCTCTGCATTGTTCAAAAAGAATCTCTCCATACTATCTTTGGGTGAGCTTCAAAAGAAAAAGGATAAATATCTAGGGCTCAAGTTGAGAGCTTAACCTAGACCAAACAACTTCTTTGTTTGAGATCTAAAGTCCCTAAAGAAAACATTCATTTGTCACCCCAAACCTTCATATTTGTAAGGGTGCACTTCTACTCTATAAATAAGTGAGAGATCTGATACTTTCCCCCATCTGTCTATTTGAGACACATTTTTGGATAAACCTTTATGAGTGTAACCCATCTGGGTTCTTGAATCCGTGGAGTGGATTCGTACGAGTAAGTGTCACATGAGAACTAGGATTTGACAAGGATTAGGCTTATTAGAAATAGACTGCTATAGAGAGTATTTTCTCTAAATCTTCCTCTTCTAAGTCCTAGTAACTTGGTAAGTATTGAAAGAGTGGGGGACTTGGGCTCTATGACGTTCCATTCGCCTAATAGAGTTGGCTTTGGTTTCACGAACTTAGGTTTGTCCTTGATGGACAATGCCTGCATACTCTTAGACAACTCTTGGATCCTACAAAACAAACCAATCAGGTACACTTGCTAACCTTTAGGTGAGTGTATTGAAATTCCAAACCCATGGGTTAAGGTCCTGTTGCCTTTGGCTTTGCTCCTATTCGGTTTTAAGCTATCTAAGGAAGCGGGAGTTTGTTGAACCCAACTCTTCTAGGCAGGGCCAATTGTGGTTCCTTAGCATTCATTTTCTTATGGCTTCCTTCTCTTGGGAATTCACAGGCACAAGCTTTGCAGTGATGTTGAACACAAATATTGGTCCTATTGAACACTCATTTTCTTGACTGGTGAATTACATTACCAACATTTACACTCATCTAATTGAGTGTTAGAAATGGATACTTGTCAATTCCCATTGATGTATCTGTGATAATTGAGAGACAAATTAGAACATATCACAGTTCTGCATAATGTTCCAGAGAAGCGGTGCCCATGTATTGTAATTTGGAGCTCAAAAAACACCTATTGCAACTTTGAAGGATTATATCTGCGGGGGAGAGGTTTTCAGAAATGTGTTTTGGAGAACCCATTTTGATGAGCATTTTGGTCATAACATAAAATTCCAACACAATTAGCCGGTAATGAAAACCTTGTTAACACTGTCTGACATTCCATTCACAACAAACTGCATAACATATTAGCATAAACCATTAGTATAGTAAAAGTATAGAACCCTAGATATTTGGACGTTCCCTGTTCTCTGGAAGAAAATACCAGTCACCATTATCAAATCACTGAAGTAGATAAGTAAGATATTTAAGCTTAGACATAAACCAACAACTCATACTATATACTTGAGGTTCTAAGGTTCTGATATACACAAATTAGGATATTTGCTGTTCTCTGGAAGAAAATACCGGTCACCGTTATGAAATCACTGAAGTAGGTAACTAAGATATTTAAGCTTACAAGACATAAACCAACAACTCATACTATACACTGAGGTTCAAAGGTTCTTATATACACAATTCGTTCGTATAAATGAAGTTCAAACTATATAGCAGTATAAATTTGATGAATCCACTCTATGTAAAGAACCATGAAACCTCACTGCCCTCTTTAAGCAAACCATGATCAAATTCTGTCCTGACTGGGAAGCAGCAACTCTGTCATCGGTAAACTCAGATTACTTGTACTGCAAATTAGAGGGCAGTTAACCTGCAAGAAATTAAAGACCCCCTTTTCAAACAACTGCACTTTGAGTAGAACATCCAAAGCTTGTGGTCACCATGGGAACTCAAACAGCATAAAGCCGTATAACTTGGTCTATCTTGGCACGACAAATTGGACATCCCCATTTCTTGGATTTGATATCGTTCAAACAAGACATGCATCCAGCCATGTGACCACAGGGAATGCAGGCACCCTCGACAGGAGCATCCAAACATATCACACATGAGGAAGATGCAACTCCATATTCTTTCTTTTCATTGGTTTTCACTGGTCCGTCCTGTGTAGTCTCAGTAGGGAACTCCACAGGGGTGGAATCTATTGATGGATAGTGCACTGGACCATCAACTAAATCCTCAGGAATTGGTGGGGCTGATGGCATTGCTGGTGCCACAGGATTCTCTTGTGTGATTGGAACAGCAGGAAGAATGTTTTGCTGAGTTGCATGGCTACCGAAACTAGTTTCAGGGACATCCCATCCATTGGATGGATCTTTGGCTGGCTTGTCCAACCATCCACTGCTACTTGCCTTTGAAGGAGGTGTACGCCCAACAGCCACTGGACCCCATCCATTGTGGCTGGAGTTCTCCGCAGAGTTGTCCCAGTCATTAGTGCTGATCGCTCCAGAACTTGCGTCGGTATTGGGATGAAGAGGCGGTCTCTCTGTGGCAGAGTGAATAGAGTTGTTAATTGCCATGGCTAACTGTGCAACTTCTGTGGTATTTGGTGGTGCAGCTGCTGGCACATGCGGCGCAAGGGGAGGCTGCATAACCTGCAGTGTATTGTAAAAAGGTAGCATTTATGAATAGAGCAAAGTGACGCATTCCAAGTAATGACTGGTTAAAACTGTGTGCTATATCAATGTAAATGTACAAGATTGATTAAAGACGCCTTTCAACCACTTGAAATGCTACAAAACCTAAACATAAGGCAACGATTTCAGCCACGCAAGCCTTGGGGGTATCCTCAAGAACTGAAGGTGTACACGAGCAAGTGATTATTCTGATGTGCATTTGTGTACAAGTCTTTCATTATCATTACTGACCAATCAATATTAGTTGCTGAAGGTTTTCCTTCCCCCTTTTCAGTTTCTTTGCTCAAAATTGTGTAGCTATGAAAATCATAACTCCAGATCCCAAAACAAAGAAAGAATGATATGAATGCACAGCAGGAAAGAATCTTGAAGAGCTAAATCATGGGTTTTGTTCGATAATTGAATGGTCTGAAAGTGAAACGTAAACACCGCATGGCAGACACTGGTATAAACGCAGATATGCAAATGTCTTAGGATCCAATGAGGGGGAAATATGATTCATAGTTTCATTCCTGCCACATTTCATAGCACGTGATATTTTTAGAGACGATCTCTAGACTCTGGAATCTATAAAAGTCCACACAATTTTGAAATTTATGTACCTGGGGGATTCCACGGCATGCATTATCAAATTGTTGAAGTTGATGCTTATCACCCTCATTTTCAGCTGCCAACTTAAATCTTGTTTCTGTGAATGAAGCAAAATTGAAGCTCAACTACTCATTAGGCAAACAACATATGCATGACCAACTATACGGAAACTTACAATTATTATTAGACAATAGTAATGGTTTTAGTGCTAAGATAAGTTGATCAAATAATGTTTTACTAAGAAGCTATGGTACAATGACACTTCATTTTTTCCAAAAAAAAGAAAAAAGAAAAATGTTGGATATGTATTGAACAATCCAACACCAAGACACAGGTTGGACACTCCATGCTTAGATGTTAAACATTTCATGTATCTTCAAAGGTTTCAATTCTTTATAAATATTATAATAATTTCTATGGCGAGTTAGTAATGCGTAATTTAGCAATGTTGATTGCAAGTTAAAAGAAAAATGAATAAATGATGTGGTAATGTTCAGGTGTGTCGTGTTAGACTTTTATAGTCAACTTGTTCAACACCGCCTAACCGTGTCGGTTCTGTTGTGACATTGCTAAGAAGAGAAATGGACATCGGGAGATGATGGCTTGGGATCGTATTCCTACTAAGACGCTGCTTGGTATACATGAATATAATGCATTTTCCAAATTCATGCGAATGAATTAATTTGCATGCATTTGTTTCAGAGCAAGCTTTAACAATCGGTTGGTAGCAATATTGGGAAATAACACCTCGCTTTCTTTACCAACTAATAAATCCATTTAAACAAAATTAAAAATTTTATTTTCTTCAATCTTCTGGAAAACATGCAAAAAAAACAGTAAAACCAATAAGAAACCACAACTGTATCTGCAAATTCAACAAATGTAGTGCTAATGACAAGAAAGAAAAGCATGGAAGTCCGACAAATGGTTGGGAAGCTGCAAATCTTAGTTAAATGAGCATAGCTGAAATGTTCAAGAAACACAACCCATGATGTAAACTTTAGTGATTTCGAGTTGATTTTTATTATTTTTAGTTCTATTTGATCTGATACATAAACTTTTTCTAGTTCAAGAAACACAACCCATGATGTAAACTTTAGTGATTTCGAGTTGATTTTTATTATTTCTAGTTCTATTTGATCTGATACACAAATTATTTCTAAAACCGAAAAAGAGAGGAAGAATAAGATCAAGAAAATCACCATTAATGTTTGGGAAAAAAAGAAAAAAAAATCTGAATCTGAATCTGAATCTGAAAATTTAACAGGTATATGGATAAAAGGGCATAATACTGCTTCTTAAAGTTCACTCAGATTTGGCAATTGAGAGTTTGTATAGAGAGAAACTAGTTTTTGTTAGCAGGAGAATCAGGTAACCAGAGAGTACCTGTTAACAATTGCTAAAAATAGGTAAGGAATGGGGAAGTTGTGCACAGGGAAAGAAAAATACTCCCTCGGCTCTCCTGAAATTCAGACCAAGGAATCTGTCAAATCTGATGATACATGGCTGTTGTTCAGATGGTTTTATAGGAGAGATTGATAAGAGAATTGATGAAAAAATTTTCAAATTCTCTTGAAGGAGAATAGACAATACGAATCATGGATCCACAAAAAACACATTTCTTTTTCTTGAATTGTAAGTCACATTCAGCTAATTTTGCACTGCCATGAAATGCGTTAGTTTATTGAAGACAAACTTACTGGTGGAATACAAATTAAACGAACTGATTTTGCAAAAATTAACCAAGCACTGGTCCTAGTGGGTCGCATGGTAACCACTACAAAAGCATTTATCGATGGTGTACCAAGCGGAGCTTAAGATGTTCATTAAGAAAAATAATTGATGAGAATGGTTCTTGCATGGAATGACATAATGGTGAGGAATCCATCTCAAGCTTATCTATATGATCTGCCTGCGCAGGTCTCGTGACAAGTCACTCATTTGCGGCGGTCTAGTATCAGATCCCCTCAGTATTTCTGGATGATCTTCTTAGGTGTGAGAAATCTTCCAAAACGAGTTGGAGCTCGGTCCCTTGCACTATATGGTAAACATTACAACTTGAAATTGGGTCTTTGATGAGATTGCTCCCGAGGAAAAAAAGCTTTGCATGAACATCTTGGTTCTCTAATGGCATAGCGGTTCCACAAGAATAAAGCCAGAGTACTTTTATGGTGGATTGGAAGAGGCTTCTCCTTTCACATTAAACTCGCTTTATTTTGTTTGAGAGATGCATGTTAGTTGCTCCCACTGAACACAAAAGCATTCAAATGTGATTCCCTACAACCTAGCCATGACAAACCCCTATGAAAAAGAATCACCAGGGACTAAAGAGTCACTTTTCTCTTCCTATAAGGCAAACCCTAGTAAAGTTGTCTTTGTTTCTTTCAACTCAAATTATTGCATAAAGAACCGGGTTCCACAACTAATGATACATAAAAACAGTCTCACTCCTGAGCTGAACATGTGTCATGATGATCTTAAGGAACTACAGGCTCAAGCATTAGCCCAACACAGATCCAGCCCAGACGGATCTAAGCCCGCTCAACTTCAGTACGCCAAGCAGACCCGAACTCTTACAGCATGCTAGGCCCACACGTCTCTTAGCTATCCATGATACTCATAAGCCCTCTTCAAGCAAGTATCTCGAGGATCGGCTTCGGACGGGCAACTACAGCTGCCCTTCTACGAATTGCTCTTGGATTGGGAACAATTTTCGCGTATCTAGGAGTGCAGAGCTAACAGGGAACTT
Source organism: Berberis vulgaris (assembly GCA_963556465.1). Taxonomy (NCBI): domain Eukaryota; kingdom Viridiplantae; phylum Streptophyta; class Magnoliopsida; order Ranunculales; family Berberidaceae; genus Berberis; species Berberis vulgaris. The sequence continues at coordinate 51,085,609 of OY747136.1, forward strand.
CCCTCTTACAACACGACTCCTAATTAGAGAGTGATCTCCACGAAAATCTCCTTCCTAAACTACGCCTACGATAGTCTGGTAGAACCAGGTACGCTACAAATTCACTGTTATAGCATTGCACCTTCCTCAATTCCCTGTCTGACTTTAGCATCGGAGTGTCGTCGACCACCCCACGGTGGTCTGTGGCTCACGAACGTTACTTGTGTAGGTCAGGTCAACAGAAACAGGGAGCGAAAATCGACTGCATCAGTTTGGCGTCGTTCGTGGGGAAGGCATAGTTCTTAACTTTACACTAAGCGTCGTCACCTACCAAATCCCATAGAAATGGTGACCACCAGGTCACGCAATAACGAACTAGGGGACACGCCCAACGCTCCAAATGTCCCTATACCAATTCCTGCCATGCACGGGCAGCCTACTCACGCCCCTGCACAAACGGCAGACCCAAGAATCGAGGTGCTGAAGTCTCAAATACAGTAGGTCATCAAAGCGGTGTTGACACTCACACGACATAATCCACCCGCTGCTAATGGAGACCAGGAACAACACGGACCTCCACCTCCAATAGACGATAGGGAGTAAGCGCAGGAGAGCCAGCCCCCGCTAGTTCCCATTGAACTAAGGGAGGTTGTGCGGCTAACGCTTATCCAACCGCCAGGACAAAGAGGCTCAGTCCTAGGAATCCTCTCCACAGAGGAGCGCACGACCCGAATATACTATATCGCCTCTACGTCCCACCCTTTATGGACCGGATCATGAGTGAAGCACTTCCAAGAAGGTTCACTCCCCCGAAGCTCGATTCCTATGACGAAACCACCGATCCTTTCGATCATCTACGCCATTACCAACACGTAATGGCACTCAAGGAAAGATCTGAATCTGTCATGTGCAGAACCTTTCCCACCGGTCTTAAAGGCCCTACATTGACGTGGTTCCATAGCCTTCCACCGAAGTCAATCGACTCCTTCAAAACATTGGCGAAAGAATTCTTGACACGTTTCGTTGGAAGCCAGCGCTTCAGAAAAGACCCGCACTACACACTCTCTAAGTTAGAGGTCCGACGAGATGCTCCGAGAGTATGTCATGCGCTTCAACAATGAGCTCACTCTCATTGACGAGTTCAACGATGATACAGCTGTAACAGCGTTCACTGCGGGTCTCAAAGAAGGAAAGTTCTTCGAGGACCTCACCTTGGAGCCCCCTCTGGACATGGCAAAGCTCCTCAAGAGCGTCCAGAAACACATCACCCTAGAGGAGTCAAGGACAGTAAGAGGGAGACCGAAGGCAACAGGAATCCCTCAGCTTCTAAGGACAAGGAAGGAAAGAAACGAGGATGAGGAGCAGAGTAAGAGGAAGCGCACTTGCAACAGACTGGATCCTGATCATCCCAGGCCAGAGAAATCATCCAACTACGTTGGATCCAAAGCCGTGACACCCCGAAATGCTAGTCTGTCGAATGTACTCAACTCCATGAAAAATTGGAAGGAATTAAAGTGGCTCCCGAAGACACGCGAATACCCTGCCAAAAGGGACAACGGCAAGTATTGTGCGTATCACAAGGAGGGCGGCCACAACACCAACGACTGCAAGAGTCCGAGGTATGAAGTAGAGCACTGTATCATCCTCAAGGGCAAATGAAAGACTTCCTAAAGTCTGAAAAGCAGCCAAAACAGACCAGGGACAGGGGGAGTCAGTCAAAGAGATAGAGAAGGAGACTCCTGGGATAATATACGTCATTCACAAAATTCGATCGAATGAAGACCAGTTGCACAGGTCCCGCAAGCGAACTCTGCTGGATATGCGGACACTACCAGCAGATGAAGACAGACGCGTTTGCTATTCGAAAATTCAAAACCCCATTCCCACTTTGACTTTCACAGACAAAGACCTCGATGGAGTCCGAGCACCGCACAACGACGCCTTGGTCATCTCCGTCTCCATCGCAATGTGGGAAGTGAATAGAGCCCCCATTGACACAGGAAGCTCATTCAACGTTCTATTCTATAATGCTTTCTGCGGCATGGACCTCAAGGAGGAAAACCTAGTGCTATTAGAGCACTCGCTGATCAGATTCAGCGGGGATAAATGTTTTCCCATTGGAAAGATAAGATTAGCCACGGTAGCTAAAGAACCGCGGCTGAAGAAGGTCCTATTTCTGAACTTCATGGTAGTAGACGCACCATCATCCTACAACCTCATCCTGGGAAGACCGAGGCTACACCAAATGGAAGTAGTGGTCTCCACCCTTCACCAGTGTGTTAAGTGTACTGCTAACAACTCAGAAGGGATAATACGTGGAGACCAACCTAAGGCACGAGGCTGCCACTACCATGCACTGAAACAGATAGAGTGCTCCCAGATTCAGCTGCATCATGTAGAGCAGCCTGACCCAGTGGAAGGCCAAAAGACGAAAGAGTCACCATTTTCGAGCAGTACAGGAGCAGTCAACTCTCCTGCCCAGCGAGTCGTAATGGCAATTGCAAGCGGGAACACATCCCCCGGACATTCCATCGGCACAAAGATCTGCACCTCTGCGAGATTTACTCTTCAGTGACTTCTGTAACGCCTCAACAATCCGCTAAATGATTTGCGAAAGCTATCCGAATTCACTTCAAGGCTGGGATCAGTTTCTCTCCGTCAACAGTTAGTTTGTTTCCCTTTCCGTAGTCAATATTGAGTTTAGAGTTTTTAAGAGACTTATGTGATTCGCAATCATTTAAAAAATAAAACAAGAATTTCAAAAACAAACTCTATTAATTATTGGAAAGATGTAACAACAAAAACCTTGAGGCGGATACAAAATGCTACATATTACGAATGCTCTGAGGCAGGTACAAAAGACTGCATACTACAGACATCTGATCAGCATGGAGTGAGGACTTGCTCAGACTGTCTGGTCCCATAAGCGACACAAACAGTCCAAGGCGAGCTACCTACAAGCAAATGGACGCTCCACGGAACGCCGCCTTCAAATATGGTTTGCGGGGGTACAAAATCGACAATCACGAGTACCTGCGAAGACTCAGACCCAATTCTCACACTTTGCGAACTTGGGACAAGTATCAGGTAAACTCGAAATGCTTACACTTTCCCACGCAAGGGGGAATGGAATATTTGGGAATCAAAAGGCTCATTCCAACAGGCCATACCTGACTCCACCTTCAACCCGAATGCCGACTTCCAGTGCAAGGGAGGCGACGGTGTTAATCGAGAAGTGGTGGAGACAGCCACCACGAAGTGGGACGCAGATGCTATCTCTGAGATCAAACATCCAGGAACAACGATAAGGCACCTGCACATAAAAGACAAGCCCTTCCCTTGGGAAAGTATCCGCAATACTTCCCCGTGATATGAGAAGAGATTATGAGACCTCAGCGGATTAACTACGCGCCCACCCACAACAGGTGACCACGCATAACAACAACTATCATCATGCCTGGTCGAGGTAAACATCATGACTTTCGGAAACTCCATTGATAGAGTTTCAACTTCAGCCATTGGAAAACCCAAAGCATTTTCCTTGGCCTTTGGAAAATCCAAAACATCTTCTCCAGACAAGAACATTGCAGAAAATAAACTCAGCAAAAAATTGTGCCTACAACGATTGGAAAACACCATTATATAAACATAGTGGTTCACCAAACGGACAGTCCAGCATTAATCGCCAAACATTGAATATCATATGAAAAAATGGAAGACGACGGTTCCCAAGGAAACTGCGCAGATCACCAATCAATTAATGACGTTGTACGCAACCCCATCAATTAACGAGGAGTAACCGATATACTTAAACGTCACACAGCCTACACCATACACTTGTCAACGCGCGATTTATGCCATAGATGTAACGCACCACGCATGAAACCCTAGCCCTTCCTATACGGGCCCATGGGCTCAGCCTGTTATTTGAACAACACTATCGCATGCTTGGCACGAGCACTCGAGGATTCTAGTCAACTTTGACGTACGAACTTCACCACTCGCCGAGTTAAGGTAACTTCATTCCCACCCTGAACTACTAGGTTCGCACGCCCCTCAGCAGGCGAAACCTCTGGTCAAACCAGGCAAGCTTAATTAGCCAATACTGATGACGATAGCTTCTGGTTCACCCCGACACCTACTCTTGCTTAGTGCAGGCATCGACGGTTTAGGAAGTGGGAGTCTAATCAGCGCTGCCACGCCTGGTGATGACGACTTGCTAGGGATCACTGCCCCATTCACGGTCAGTGTTCGCTGAACCTAATCAGGTAAGCCTAGCTGATGACGACCAGCAACGAAAGCTTCTTATCAAAACCTGGACTTGTAGCCCCCCACTGTGAGGGTGTAGATAGTCCGGAATGTGGGAGCCTAGTCAGTTCCAAACTGATTCCGATGACTCGCTATGAGACCATTGCTTTTCAACGTGGCCGCCAAATCACCAAACCTAGACTTGTAGCCCATGCTGTGAGGGTGTGGATAGTCTAGAAGTTGGAAACCCAGTCAGCCACGACCCGATTCAGACGGTTTGCCACGGAACCACTGCTTTTCAGCGTGGCCACCGAACCCTCCCAAATTTGTAGCTTGGTGCACTCAGGTGTAGATAATTTGGATAATGGGAGCCTAGTCAGTCCCGAACTAATTCTGATAGCTCGCAACGAGACCACTGCTCTTCAGCATGGCCGTCAAACCCCTCTCGAACACAGTCCCACCGCGCGTGAAGGGTGTCGACGGTTCAAAAGGTGGAAACCTAGTCAGTCCCGAACTGAGTCTGATGACTTGCCACAAGACCACTGCTTTTCAGCCTGATTGCCAAACTTTTACTCCCCAAATTTGTCGACCGCTTTGCTCGATTATAAATAATTCGGAAGGTGGAAGACTAATCAGTCCCGAACTGATTCTGACGGCTTGCCACGGGATCACTGCTCTTCAGCCTGGTTGCCAAACATTTACTCCCCGAATCTATCGACCGCTCTACTCAGTCATAAACGATTCGAAATGTGGGAATCTCAAACAGCTCTCCACACGACCTCCGCTCTCCCTCAGGACTGCGAACGCAAATGAGCTTAGCTGAGTCAGCGCCTTCACGTTCAAACGGATTGACATTCTAACATTACAAAAAGGCCACTCGTGTTGATATAAGGATAGTACAACCGGTGCCCAAATGAAAGCTAATTAAGACGCCAACCCGAGCTTACGGCGCCTGACTCGATGCGAATACTCTGACACGTACTTTTGGCCACCACAGCTTGCCCGTGGCAACAACTACAGCCGACCAGTCAAACAAACAAGAAAAAACTCAAGCAGCTTACCTATGGGACATGGCACAACTCGGGTGACTCAACCCCCACTTAAACTGTTAGCAACATGCCCGCTATCGGACATAACTACGCAGCAATGACCCCAAGTCATTCACAATACAAAGCGATCAAGCTCTCTACCGCAGACAGACCAGACAACGTCCTATTGATTCAACCAGCCTATGCCAAAGTAAGACAAGGCAAAACGAAAAACATACAATAGAGACACCTAGTACGAAACGAAAAATATTGTTTTCAGTAACGACCAAGACAAAAAGTGTACAAACACACAAAGTTTGCTCCTAATCAGGAGAAGGTACATAAACATAAGAGCTAAGCCTAGGAGGAACAATGGCAGAAGTTGCATCTGTACGCGCTTCAACCTGGACGTTAGGGATCGAACTATCCTCATCACCCCACAACTCAGAGGTACAGACAAGTCCACATATGACATCTAGTAACGGCTAAGATCCCACTTTGGATGCTCCTTCATAGCGCCAACAGCTCCAGCCGGCCATGAACAACTCGGCAAAATTCACATTTGCCTTGTTCCTAGAGAAGCTCTCCCTCTCGCACCTTTGCATCAACAAGGTCACGCTCTAGTAGCTCCAACTTGCCAGTTAGTGCATCGATCTGAGACTACTTTGTGGCCAGACTGCTCTTCACAGCACTGAGTTCATGCCATCCCAGTTCGAGTTGGTCCTCGGCCTTCCTCGCTTCTCGAGCATAGAACTCCACATCAGATTTCAACTATTGCTTCTCAGCAGCCCAGTCAGCTTCTTTCGAAGCACTCTTCAGCAAAAGACTGCAGCTCAGAATGCGCCTTAGCCGCAACTTCCTGCGCAACCTCGACCTCTAGGCGGAGCCGACTCAACTCCTGCTTAAGTCTGTCCCTCTCGGACACCGCCTTGGTTAGACTTCGCTCAAGGTCCTCCATACGAGCCCTCTGAGCCTCAACGGCCACAGTTGATTGATCCAACCGCATCTCTTCGACCTGCTTCTTAAGCCGCTCTATTTCATGGAGCGCATCAGAATACAGCATTTGCACGTGCGAGAAGACACGTTCCAAGGTATACTCTCTCGCGAGCCGCCTCTACTTCTGTCCCAGGAACGACCACGTGGCTCATATGAGACATACCAAACATAAGATACTTCAAACCTTTTTCCACACGTTCTTCCAGCGTATGCTTCTCGGGTTTCGGAACGTGGTCCATCAGCCAGCTGTGACACCTGCTTATATGTTTCCTCGAAGCGAACTCAACATCCACCTCTTGGTGCCAGACATGTGAGCTCATCTTCACCAAGTCTGGTGCGAACAGACTTATCCGTGCATCAGAATGAAGTTCCCCTGATCAGGAACTATTCCAGCACCACCCTTTACGGTTGCCACCATCTTCAGACTCTCCACCGTGGCTTTTCCCTTGTCAAGAATGGCCGACCATTTATTATGAAACGACCCAACAGGATCTAGAGGCAGAGGAGGGACCGAAGTATCCAAAGGACAGTCACAAGAGAGTGACTCATCCACAAGCACTCAGAAATCACTAGAACTTAAGCCTTTACCAAATGAATTGAGATATGCATTTTGAAAGAGAGCCCCAGCGACGTCTAAATCCCATTTTGAAAAATGTCTTAAAAGAAGTATTGAAACTCCTAAATGCAAACATCATCTATGTTATCTCTGATAGCCAATGGGTTAGCCTAGTCCAAGTAGTTCTTAAGAAGTCAGGAATTACAGTTGTTGAAAATGAGAACAAGGAACTTGTGGCACAAAGAGTGAAAAAGGGATGGAGAGTATGCATTGATTATTGTAAGCTAAACTCTAATACTCGAAAGAATCACTTTTCATTCCCTTTATTGATCAGATGCTTGAGAGGTTATCGGGTCATCCTTACTATTGTTTCTTGGATGGATATTCTAGATACAATCAAATCCCTATTGCACAGGAGGATCAAGAGAATACCACATTCACTTGTCCTTTTGGTACCTACGCTTATCGCCGCATACCTTTTGGGCTATGCAATGCACCCACGACATTTCAAAGATGCATGTCTAGCATATCCAGTGATATGGTGGACAACTTTCTTGAGATCTTTATGGATAATTTTTCAGTATTCGGCTCATCTTTTGACCAATGCCTACATCACCTCTCACTTAGTCTTAGAGCGTTGCGAAGAAAAATGTCTTGTTCTAAATTGGAAAAATGGTCACTTCATGATGAAGCAGGGCATTGTTCTTGGGCACGTTATCTCTCCAAAAGGCATTGAGGTGGACAAAGCTAAGATTGATGTCATTTCATCTCTTCCAATTCCAAAATATGTTAAAGGTGTGCGATCTTTCTTGGGGCATGTTGAATTTTATAGCCGCTTCATTAAAGATTTCTCAAATATTGCACGCCCTTTGAGCGGTCTCTTAGCCAAGGATGTTCGCTTTCTTTTTAACAAGTGCATATCTGCGTTTCTGCATCTTAAATCTGAACTAGTCTCAGCTCCTATCATCCGAGCTCCTGATTGGGTGCTACCTTTTGAGATTATGTGTGATGCCTCTGACTACGCTGTAGGTGCATTTTGGGTCAGAAAGTTAACAAACTTCCTCATGTCATCTACTATGCTAGCAAAACTCTGAATGAGGCTCAACTCAATTACTCAACCACAGAGAAAGAGATGTTAGCCATTGTTTATGCATTAGATAAATTTCGTTCCTATCTCATTGGAGCTAAAGTAATTGTGTACACTAACCATGCAGCCCTTAGATACCTTCTCAATAAGGACACCAAACCTAGTTTGATCCGATGGGTTTTTTGCTTCAAGAATTTGATATTGAAATACGATATAAGACAGGTATAGAAAATGCGTTCGCCGACCACTTGTCTAGGCTAACATCACAGTCATCTACTAGTATCTTGCCCATTCAAAAGGACTTCCCAGATGAACAACTTATCTTGGTAGAGCAAGAGCTTCCTTGGTATGCCGACATTGTCAATTTTTTTATCAACTGAGGAACTCCCTTCACACTGGTCTAAACTAGATCGTGACAAGTTTTTATCTAGGGACGAGTATTATTCTTGGGATGAGCCATATTTGTACAAATACTACCCTGACCAACTTATCAGAATATGTGTTCCAAAAGTTGAACAGTTGAGCATTCTCTCATTTTGCCATGATCAAGCTTGTGGTGGACATTTTAGCTCTTAGAAAATCACGGAGAAGGTTCTCCAATCAGGTTTTTATTTGCCTACCCTTTTTCAAGATGCCCATGAGTATTGTAAAGCATGTCACCGATGTCAACAACTTGGGCGAATAACTCGTCGACACATGATACCTCTGAATCCTATTCTAGTGGTTGAAGTTTTTGATGTTTGAGGCATCAACTTTATGAGACCGTTTCCATCCTCCCATGGGTATCAATACATCCTTCTTGCAGTGGATTATGTTTCTAAATGGATAGAAGTCATTGCCACTAAGACCAATGATCATAAAATTGTTATTTCATTCATAAGGTAGTTTATCTTTAGTAGATTTGGCACCCCCAGGGGTATCATTAGTGATGGGGGTAAGCATTTTTGTAATCGCGTCTTTGAGCATCTTGTTAAAAGTATGGGATTACTGACAAAGTTTCCCTTTCCTACCATCCTCAAACAAGCGGTCAAGTTGAAGTCTCAAATCGTCAAGTCAAGAACATCATCGAAAAGACTATCAATCCAAATCGGAAAGATTGGTCTTTACGTCTTTTGGATGCCTTATAGGCATACCAAACTGCATTCAAAACTCCTTTAGGGATGTTTCCCTATAGATTGGTCTTTGGTAGACCTTGTCACCTTCTTGTCGAACTCCAACATAGAGCTTATTGGGCTACAAAAAGTCTAAATTTTGACCTCGATATGGCTAGTAAAAAACAGAAACTTTAGCTCGATGAGTTAGAAGAATTGAGATATGATGTTTATGACTTATCCAAAAACTACAAAGATAAAATGAAGTGGATACATGACAAAAGCATATAAGAAAAGAATTTCATCTTGGTCAAAAAGTCATACTCTACAACTCTCATCTTCACCTCTTTCCAGGTAAGTTAAAAACTCGTTGGTCTAGTCCATTCATTGTACCTGATGTTAAAAACTACGGTGCCATCACCGTAGAAAACCCTACAAATGGTAGTCTCTTTCAAGTAAATGGAAAGCAACTGAAGCCATACCATGAACTTCCCACAAGGTCAGTGGAAACAATTCAGTTGATTGATCCTAACTATGAGGATTAGTCACGCCCACATATTCCTACTCCACTAAGCCTGTTTGGGGGTGGTATCCACCACCCCCATTACGTTCAGCAATGACATTAAACTTAGCGCTACTAGGAGGCAACCCAGTCCATTTATGCATTCATAAAATAATAATAAAAAATAATAATAATAATAAAATTAATAATTAATAATACCGCCAATTCCTGTTTAAGGGTGATGTATTTTTAATAATACATCACCCTCACCAACTCACTCTTTTTCATTGCAATGACGGTACAGATGTTCAACAAATCACCTGAGGTAATAAGTTCTAATTTTTATTTCACTTTTTATTTCATTTGTTTAACACTCCGGATAGTGTTCTATTTATTTGGAAGTGGGGAGATTTATCAAAATTCATACCTCTTTTGAAAAAAAAAATTCTAAAAATAAAAATAAAAAATGGTGTGGTATCCTAGCTATAATGAGATTGGATTACTTGATTCATTACATTTAGGCAAAGAGATGTTGGAAATTTATTACTAAGTAAATATTGCATTTGAGCATTCAGGAATAAATATTTTTTGCACAATGACCATAGATGTATTTTAGAATAGAGAAGTAACTTCCTGAGAATCTAGAGGAATAATAGTGGAGACTTTAACCTTGTGAGCTATCAAACCATTCATTTTATTCAGAGTGTTTTTACACAACTCCAAGTCATATGATGACTTAAAATTTTATTGGACATTAACTTGTTGTGAAGTCTTATTATTCTTCTTTTTGGTTGGTCACTGAGGATGATATCTTTTTCGAGTTAAGATAAACATAGGTCTTGTAGTCTATTTGAGACTTATAACCATTACCAAACCTTAGAAAGTAAATTAGGCGTCTCTTGTCCATCTGAACCTTTTCAAAACCATCTTGCTAAACATTTCATCCAATACCAATGTGAGTTTTTGTCTTGGTTTATTAGATATATATATAAACTCATTTTCCCTTTTATGTTTCTGAAAAATATTAGGAAGATTTGTGAAGAAAAAGGAGAGTGCAAAGTGAAAATCCAAAGTCCAAGGTACTTATAAAAAAATTGTAAATAAAGGAGAATAAAAGGAAATGATTGATGAGTTCCCTATTAAACTATTTGAAGACCATACATTTTCAAAAACATCTCTTTACTTACCATCTACCCCACTATTCCTCATATAATAAAAAATAAAAAATAAATAAAATAACCATATTCATTTTTATTTTAGAGAAGTCCTAATTAATCCTATGGTAAGGTATGGTAAGAAGTGGAGAGTAGATGAGAATACGCTATGGTGGGTAACTCGACATTCTTGCAAGTGATCAACATTCCTTTCATGAGACTATTATTCTCTTTCATGTTCGTTTATTCTTATGAGCATGTGAGAAGTCTGAATTTTTGCATTTCCTCTTTTCCTCACATACAAGAGAGAAAATATTTTACCCAAACTCAGAGGGATTATTTCAGAGAGATTAACTGGTGAGTTTTGAAGTCAAAACGGCTATTCCAAAGGTGGATTAGGATGTACGTTACTTTGACACGTAAAGTTGCATTTGTTGGTTATTCACACACACACCTTGTTCCAAAGTTGCTCACTTGTAATGTGCATTTTAGTAAGAAGTTACATATGTCTCTTGTCTTCTATGTGGTTGAATAATAGGACAATCTCTTAGAAAAATAGGACACGTCTCAATTTTGTTTCATATAAAAAAATGTTTATGGGTGTCATTCTGGATAACCCTCAGGAGGCTAAAACTCCTCCTTTAGTGTCATGCTAGGGGTTCAAGGCGTTGCTGCATATTGAAAATGCAATCGAGTCATACCAGCGAAAGTGGCATAGATTTCTTTGAGAAGTTTAGGACGAATAAAAATATTTTGTTTTGTGTTATTATCCTTCTTTTTGTTGTTTGTAGGGATAGTTTTTTTAGTTGTAGTTCTTGGCTTTATATTTTTGCTTGGTAGAGAAGTGTATGTAATACATTTTAATTTCATTGAAGTAAGTTTTATCTTTGTTTCTCTTTTTCAATTGTTTCTTTCTCCTTTAACTTTTAGTTTATTTTTACCATCTATTATTTTACTCTACTCTTTATTCTTTAAATTGAAGATTTGTCGTCCAATCCACGTGAAGTACTCGATAACCCCTATCATCTATGCATTGTTGAAGTGTATTGCAGGTTGAAGGAAAAAAAAAAAACAAAAGATATTTCTTTGATTGATGTCGAAAATCATGCAACGACATTAATGTCGGATTTTGGCATCAATCAACCTTCCAATAGTTTTAGTTGTGGCCTAGAACGAGACGGTGAGCAATGCGAACTACAGGAGACACGGCCGGTACCACAGTCACTTTCAGGCGAGTCAACGGTGGGATGATCAAGTTCCACCACCTCAGGCGAATCTTCAGCAGAGTCCTCTACTGGAGCGGCCCCACGCGAATCAGTGCCAGCGAAAGCCACCATTGCAACCTGCACCAGACGGTCATTCAGAGCTTCAACCTGCGCATCACTAAGGTTCGACCCGTCAACTGCAAATAATCTTTCTTCAAGCCAGGAACATTAGTCTTCACCTCAATAGGCCTAGCGGACTCGCGCTCCTCTCTCACTAGAGCGGATCGTGCCGAAGACAACCCAGTCCTAACGCGAGGTTTTTTCCTCGCAAAGGAAGCAAGCGTCTCAGATGGATCCTCCGCATCAAACAGGACGGGAGTCTTGGCCCTAGCAGCCTTCTTCTTCCTGGAAGGGGCCCCATCTTCTAGCTTAATGCGCGACTCTCGATGTAGAGTGGGGGCAACGTGCCAATTGTCTCACAACCCACTACGAACGAAATTGAAAACTCTTATGATATCAAACGCGCCTAACAATACCGGGTTAAACCAAAACAAAGAACAATTCCAGACTGCAAGAAAGCAAGATATGATTACGAGAAAATAACGATCGTTTTGGGAGCGCCTGGTATTGACTGATCAACCAAAAAAATAAGTTGCTTCCTTCGTTCGTCCTTTTTGCCAAGACGCGGAATGCCTCCATGATGGTTTGCTCCTCTAAGGTAAGAGGATCAGTGGGAAACCTTCCTGCAAAAGAACAGAGGCAATGATCATTCAGATCGCTAACACATCAAAGTCACAGAAAAGGAGTTGAACTTACGAAGCGGCCTAAACTGTCACTCAAGCGAACGACCCTTGCACGGAAAATACTTCGAATCCGCAGGAGCCAAGAAGTAATACTTCTGTCAGAACTTGAAATCTTGAGGTAGCTTACCGAAGCACTTCGGTGACTTCATCTTACAGACAGCATTGCTCTTCAGGAAAGGAGAGGTCAATAACTGAATCACCCGCGGAGTACGCTTACACCAGCCTCCTTAGCACTGAGCAGAATCATGAGAATGATCTTGTACCCGTTGGGTCCCAACTGAGCCAGAGGAATACCCAAGAAATCCAATAACTCCCAAATCACGTCCAGAACCGGAAAACATACTCCAGTTTGAAGCATCCCTCGATGCAAACAGATAAAATCGACCGAATGCGACATTGGCGTCTGGTCGCCCGTCATAAGGTACAACGGCAAGTCTTCAGAAACTCCAAACCTTGCATGAATTTCAGCGAGACTTTACTCGAACAACAACCTTCAAAAAACTCCAAGCCCTTGGCCAGAACATCATCATCAAGAAGATTTTCTTGAGCCATGAAGAAGACGAACGAACCTTTCAGAACAATATCTTCAAAAGCAAGTGAAGCAAAAAGGTCAGCCTCAACACTGCGGATGACCTATATAGAGGACAGGTTCCCGCCTATTTTATGTCGAACCAACGCATGCCCAAATAATGCAGCGTGCAGCTCAAGCAATGATTCAAACTCAATCATCATGAGCGCCGCATCCCTTCAAGAGATGACTTAGCGAACCGATATGACGGCCCACTAACTCGAGAGGAGTAGCTGATGATACATAAAAACGGTCACACTCCTAAGCCGAACACAGATCCAGCCCAGGCGAATCTAAGCCCACTTAACTTCAGTCTGCCAAACGGACCCAGATCTCACAGCTTGCTAGGCCCACACGTCTCACAACTATTCACGATACCCATAAGCCCTCTTCGGGCAAGTATCTCGAGGATCGACTTCGGACGGACAACTACAACTGCTCTCTGCTTCCAAATAGGAAGCAAACTCCAGAGTATCTTCCACACAGGAAAACTCCCTATGGATTGCTCTTGGATTGAGAACTATCACCCACGTATCTAGGAGTGCAGAGCGAACAGGAAACTTCCCTCCTACAACACGACTCCTAATGAGAGAGGAATCTCTACGAAGATCTCCTTCCTAAAGTACGCCTACGATGGCCTGATAGAACCAGAACTCCTTGCACTATAAATAAGACATGAGGTTGATAAGCTAAGGTACCCTACAAATTCCCTGTTACAGCATATTACATCTTCCTCAGCTCCCTATCTGACATTAGCATCGGAGTGCCATCGACCACCCCATGGTGGTTTGTGGCTCACGTGCGTTACTTGTGCAGGTCGGCGAGAACATGGTCAAAGCAAGGAGTGAAATCGACTGCATCAACAACGGTTCTCACACCTTCATACGACCGTTTGTTCTATCCAGTTTGACAACAACCACTAAGCTCTGTGGGGATTCCGAATAAACTCCAAAATACCAAAGAAGTTCAGGAAGGATGAAGCCAAGAAAATGTACTTAACAGACTCTTCGATGCTTGTACACATTACACAAGTCTTGTCCACTTCCATCTTCAGCCCTTGCCCTCAATCCCCTAAAAAATTCCCAAGCCAGCGACATGAAAATTGAGATTTTGGGAGTAAGATTTTTTTTTTTTTTTACATTCAGAGAACATTCATATTTTATTCACAAGTATCTGAAAAAATTTAAAATTTTTTTTTTTTAAAAAGGAAGCCGAACTAGCCCCGAAACAATAACAAGAAAGAAACATGAAATCCCAGAACCTCATGTTTTTCCTCGAATTATAGCAATAATATTCTTAGGGGTGGAGCAAAGATTATTTTTTCATTCAGAACTCAGAAGACTATGATTAGTCTTCAACCTCAAATATTTTCGATGATTTCTTTTCCTCTGAACCAAACACCACACAGCCTTTGGTGCACAAGGCATTAAGATATCCAAATATGATCAAGAAAGTCACAACTTAGTTAAGGCACGACTGGTAAAAAGTCACTTCAAACATGAGAGTCAAATCAATTCCCAAATAAGTTGTTTTAGGGAATATGAAGAAAATAATTCTTTGTTTATAATACTTAATACTTGGATCATCACCAGATATCATTTGAAGTTCCAATTCTTTATAAATTATGATGAATATTATTGGGCAAGAGAGCAATAATAAAGTAATTGGTCTGACTAACCAGATGAAGTCTATAAATGAAAAAATAATTAATATTATATTGTATGGACGTGTCACATTCATGTGGACTCTCAGACGAACACAGTCCCATGTCAATGTGACACAAGTTTCAAAGAGTCTAAAAAGATTGGATATGCTATGTCATTGCCATTTATCTAGATAAATATAAATTTGATTTCCCAAATCCATTGAAGACTCCAAACACCTTTTCAGTATTAAAAAACTTACTGGTCACAGGGCCATAAATTATCATTGTAGGATCTGCCTGATGAAACTTTGGTTCCTCAATTTTGGCTTTTGAAAGTGCAATAACAACCCGAGGGCGTGCATCCTGCTCATTCACCAAAGTTATTTATAATGTGGCTTGGAAATATAATCATTCAGTTCCAACAACGCAGAGCATAACAACGAAATACCACTCCAAAGAACAAACAACATTCACCCAATAATTAGAGCTTCAAAGAGATGAGAGATAAAGCGTCTTTTAAGTGTAATCTAATCACTATAATATTATTGCATTTATTGTGTTAAACTAATCTGGACAAAGTCCTTTTTTGGAAAGGGTCAAAGAAACTAATTCAAATGAAGGAAATTACAATAGACTAAAACCCACTAAAGAGAATTTAGTGACAGAACAATTAAGTATCCCAATTAGGAAATTAGCCCGTAGCTCTCAAAAGACACCCCAAAAATTTTGTTTCTAACAGTAGCCAATGCCACACAAGGACAAGACAATCCACACAAAGCTTTTCCCCTTCCATCACAGTACTTCCAGCACTTCCAATTTCCTTCCTTCTATAAGGTCCAACAAATAGCATATGGAGTGAGCTTCTACGCTAGCCTTCCAGCCCTATTAAGGTCGGGACAACCCTTCCAAGTTCACCAAACTTCCAAGATTGACCCGACATAGCCCACTAGTGCCAAGCCTGGGAAGGAAAAAAAAAAACCCACAGCAGGAAAGCTAGCGAACAATACTAGAGAAGACCCCTTCCATCACCGTACTTCCGAAACTCTTCAAATTTCCTTCCTTTATAAGGTCGAACAAATAGCATATGAAGTGAGCTTCCACGCTGGCCTTCCAGCCCTATTAAAGTCGGGACAACCCTTCCAAGTCCACCAAACTTCCAAGATTGACCCAACATAGACCACCAATGCTAAGCCTGCGAAAGGAAAAAAAAACTACAGCGGGAAAACTAGCGAACAATACTAGAGAAGATAATCACAAGATCATTCCATGCATTGGCCCCCAACATAAGATTCAGCGATATTCATGCCTCTTCCCATGAGAAAGTCGTCAGCAAAGCATCACCACGCACAGAAAAATAAGGAAACACCCTAGAAGGGATAGTTTTTCCACACAACAGAGGATGCAAGATTTATCTGGGCTTAATTAGGAATCTTCCCTTCCAACAGTTTTACAAAAATGAACCTGATGGAGAATCGTCATGCCTTCCCTTTTCCATTCTCGTTCATCATTTTCTTCCTTGAACCAATCCTTGAAGTGCTTCCCCTTCCTCCCATTCAAACAGATTTTCCAATGATGGATATTCCACACCCAGCCTTTAGCATTATTACCAAACTCCAAAACCAAACCTGATTTGAACCCAAGATAAAGTTCGCTGGATTCTATTTATTTTTGCTTTGGATTTTGATGGCCACATTTGAAACGGTATTTACACTGAAATTCAAAGTCTTTAAGGAGAAGACTGAAATTCCAAAATAGGCACTTTTCGTAGAGTATTGAAATGTAAAAGTATGATATTTTTTTCTCTCGTGAACCCATTTTTCTTCATTCTTCCCCGTCTTATTATTTTTCTTATATTCACTCTTGCAACAAGCAGCAACAATCTTTGTTTTCTCCCCCTACTTCTTGTATCTTATTTCTCTTGCTCGATTCTCATAACCAGTGTTTTCAAAAGCTGAAACGTGAGGTGAGGCCAGGCACCAGTCTAGCTAGTGAGGCTAACAGTAAGCCTCGAGGCGTAATGCGTTGTTCATATTAATATTTCATGATCTATGTACTATCATCATTATCAAAGCCCATTCCCGATATTTTCGGGGTCAGCTACATGGATTTTGGTTCTCCAAGCAATGCGGTCTTCCCACATATCCTCGCCTAATCCAAGCTCAATGATATCTTCATTCACCGCCTTCATCCAAGTTTTCAACGATCGTCCCCTCCGTCTACACCCTCCATTAACTTGTCAATCTAGACATTTTCTAATTGGCGTCGTGCTTGGTCTCCTCCGCACATGACCAAACCAAATTAAACGTCTTTCTCTAATTTTGTCCTCTATGGGCACTACACCTAAGTATCTCCTAATTCTTTCATTTCTAATTTTATCCTTACGAGTTTTACTAGGGGTGGGCATCCCATCCCGCGATCCCGTTCCGATTTTTCCGGGTCTTAATGGGATTGAATAATTTCATCCCGATCCCGTCCCGTCCCGATCTAGAATGGGATGGGATGGGATGAAGATTTTCAATCCCCCCAATCCCGTCCCGTCCCGAACTAATTTATTAATATTAATTATTAATATTTTTATTTAATTATTTATTTTAGATCCCAAGATGAACACCAAAATATAGGATATGAAGGTTGACTGGAATGAACCTCTGGAATGAACTTTAATTAAATCTATCTTCTTATTTATCAATCTTCAAGAAGCCATACTGCAACAAGATGCTCTTGTTGCTCATAAATGAAAATCGTGCATCATCATCAATTACTCATCACTAAATGTTTCAGGAAATGCTGCCTAAGGCTTTTAACAAAAACAAAACAAAAAATGTTTCAGGAAATGGGTAAAATGATTCAAACTAAAAATCTGAGGTGTCCCAGAATTTTCAGCGGAGTCAGACACAAGCCATACATACTTTATCATGCTTTAAATGCAAAAAGGCACCTTTCAAATGTCTCAAAATATATTTCGTAAACAGAAATATATAATGTGTAAAGGTCATGCTACCACATCTCCAAGAATCTCTACATGCTACTATCAAAACCAAAAGCTTAGATGGAAGGAATTGAAATATATTTTGTTGTTAGATGGAAGGAATTGAAATTAGACAAGATCAAACAGATTCGTTGTTGTTGCTGTTGTTGATGGCATTGTCCGCCTCCTTATCTTTCATGTCAATATTCTTTTTGTGGCCCTTGGAAATTTGGTCGTTAGAGTACTCTTGCAGAGCTTAGCAGGATAATGGCATTAAGACCAACTTTTTGAAGGGCAGCTTTGCCAAGATCAATACCACAAATATCAGAAAGCCTCACCGCATAGAGCAAAACGTCTGAAAGCTCTTCTCCTAGTGTTCCTTTTCTTCTTCCTTCCAATCGGGTAATCCCTTTGGAACTTCTCCTTTCCATTGGAAGATCTCAGACAGCTCTCCTACTTCTCCCACCTACCAAAGAAAAGGAAAGGCAAGATTTGAGAAACCGTGATTTGTTAGTGAACGTAAGATTGGTTTCTAGTGCAATCATTTTCAATCTACTTTTACCTGATTTACAATATATAGAGATACCCTCCAATAGTTAGTTGGGTTTTTTCCTTGAGAGATTTATACAGTTGATTATTTAAAGAGGGCAGCAGTTCCAGGCCAGCAGACTGCAGTCCAGCAGTTTCAGCAGACTGCTCAGACTCAGACTCAGACTGCAAGTGAAGAAGATTAGCATGCTGATCCCGTCCCGTCCCGAACCCGTTTGGGATGGGGTTTTTTCCATCCCGTCCCGTCCCGATCCCGTATGAACGGGATGGGATAGGGATGGGTATATCTCGTCCCATCCCGTCCCGTGCCCACCCCTAAGTTTTACCACACATCCACCTTAACATACGCATTTCTGCTACTGTCATCCTATGCGTATGTTGTCCCGTAGTAGCCCAACATTCTGAACCGTATAGCATGGTTGGTCGAACAATTGTCTTATAGCATTTCCCTTTTAGCCTTGCAGGCATCCTTCTATCGCATAATACTCCTGACGCTATTCTCCATTTCAACCAACCAGCTTTAATCCTATGGTCTACATCTTCTCCAATAGCCCCATTCTTTTGAATTATAGATCCAAGATATCGAAAAGCCTCACACTCTGGGACATCTACACCTTCGATCTCAATTGCATTACTTCTCCCTCGTGGTTCACAACCAAAGTTGCACACTAGATACTCCGTCTTCGAACGACTAATTCTAAAACCTTTACTCTCTAAAGCCTCCCGCCACTTAACTAATTTTTGACCTAAACCTGCACTAGTCTCATCCATTAAGACAATATCATCTGCAAATAACATGCACCAATGTACATCTTTTTGCAGATGTCTCGTCAACTCATCCATGACCAAAGCAAAGAGATATGGACTTAACGCCGACCCTTGATGTAGTCCTACTGACACTGAAAATTCACAGGACATCCCACCTACTGAGCGAACACTTGTTACAGCCCCTTCATACATATCCTTAATGATATCGACATAACATTGAGACATTTTCTTCCTTTCAAGCACCCACCAAATTAACTCCCTGGGGACCCTATCATATGCTTTCTCCAGATAAATAAAAATCATATGCAAACTCTTACGTGCCTCTCGATATTTTTCTATAGTTTGCCTAAACAGGAAGATGGCCTCCATAGTAGACCTACCCGACATAAATCCAAATTGATTCTCCGAAACCGTGGTTAAACTCCTAAGTCTTCGTTCTATAACCCTCTCCCAAAGTTTCATCGTATGACTCATAAGCTTTATCCCTCTATAGTTCGAGCAATTCTGGATATCCTCTTTGTTCTTATAAATTGATACCACAATGATATGCCTCCATGAATCTGACATTTTTCTAGTTTCCAAAATCCTATTAAAGAGCTTAGTTAGCCATTGAATCCCAACTTCTCCCAGACATTTTCATGCTTCAATTGGTATATCATCCGGTCCAACGGTCTTCCCTGTCTTCATTCTTTTTAAAGTTTCTCTCACTTCTGTGGCACTAACTCCGCGATGGAACACACGATCTCTCCCTTCCTGTGAAGCATACCCCTCCAAGTTTAACTCTCATACATGTGTTCCATTGAGTAGGTTCCAAAAGTAATCATTTCATCTATCTAAAATAGTTTTATCCTGCATTAAAACTCTTCCATCCTCATGCTTAACACACTTAACATGACTCAAGTCCCTAGTTTTTCGTTCCCTAGCTTTAGCTATCTTGAAAATATCATTCTCCCCTTCCTTCGTACCTAGCCTATTATAAAGATCATCATACGCTTTTTTCTTAGCTTCCCCTATTGCTTTACTTCTCAACTTCTTAGCCTGCTTATAAAGCTCATAAGACTCTAGGCACCTATCTTTTTGTCACACTTTAAAGCATCTTTTCTTTTCCGCAATGGTTTGTTGCTCATCAGCATTCCACCACCATGTCTCCTTACCATATAAACCTCCTCTTTTGGCCTCCCCTAACTCTTCCTTCGCACATCTTCTTATTCGATTTGCCAATGTTCAAAAAGATCCGCGCTACTAATCCTATCCTTTGGTTCTAGATTCTCCCAACCCTCTGAAACTGATTGGCCACCCAAAATCTTCTTTCTAAATTTTTGGCACACATCTCCCTGTAAGGTCCACCACTTAATTCTCGGTCTAACCTATTCTATAGCAATACGACCCCTACTCTTAAGACAAAAATCTAGAACTAACAGCCTATGTTGGTTTGTCAGACACTCCCCTGGTATAACCTTACAATTTTTACACCTACCTAAATCGTGTCTCCTCACAAGAAAATAATCAATTTGACTTCTAATGCACCCACTCGCAGAGGTCACCAAGTGATCTTCCCTCTTCTTATAAAAAGTATTTACGATCCCAAAATCCTGAGCTAAAGCAAAATCTATAATAGAAATCCCCGCAGTGTTCCGATCCCCAAAGCCTTGACCTCCATGTACCCTCTCATACCCAACTCTATCCTTACCGACATGGCCATTCAAATCCCCGCCTAGGAAAACCCTATCAGAAAAGGGAATTCCAAGAACTAACTCTTCTAAAGAGTCCCAAAAATCATTCTTAATCTCCTCGTCCAAACCCACTTGGGGTGCATACGCACTAATAACATGCACTATCTCTAGTTCTAAAGCTAATTTAATACTTATGATTCTATCCCCCAAACCTCCTAAAGTCGACTACTGCATCCTTAAAAACTTTATCTTACCACTATTCCCACCCTGTTCCTAGTTCCATCTTTACCAGAATAGAAGAGTTTGAACCCCTCCTCCTAAATCTTTAGCCTTGTTCCCCTTCCATTTTGTCTCTTGAAGACAAACTATGTTTACTTTCCTCCTACGCAGGGCATCCACTAATTCTATTGTCTTTCCAGTCAAGGTTCCTATGTTCCAAGAGGCTAATCTAATCATTCTATCTCTAGCTCTAACCTGGACTAGCTTCTTTACTCGCCCCCGTCCAGAATGGTGCGAGAACCCTTGCCTATTTAACACTACAGCCGGGCGCCGCTACAGCGTGCCTTGCTCATTTGTCACTACACCCAAGCGTAGGTGCAGCGCGTCGCTTATAGCGGGGGACGCCCTATCCTTCTGCATTAATCTTTTTTAACCAAATTCCATGAAAAAGGATGTGATGGGGTTTTACGGTTGGCTATCACATGCCTAACACTAACCCTCCTTTATCCGGGCTTGGGACCGGCCGTTGCAACGGGCGGAGTTATGATATATGTACTATATTATATTTTATTGCATAACAAACAATAAAAGCAAAATTTAGATCATAACAAGTCATAAATCAAGTTCCACTCCAAGAGTTTAAGGTCAACAAAAAAGTAGATAAAAAAAATCAAGAACAAATAGGGTTGCAAAGAATACGAAAAGAATAAGAAAAGAATACAAAGCAAGAAAAAGAAGAGAGTTTTGGGCATAAGTTTCATTTTGGGAGCCCACAATTGAACTGGGGGAAAATATACATAATTTAGGGCACAATTTCATCTCAATTTCCGATTCCCATTAAAGAAAGCAACTGCCACCAGGTAAGAGCTTCATCTTCTATTTTTCTTCTTTTCATCTTCATCTTCTCTTCTTCATTGCAAGGTACCAGCAGTACGAGCTTCATCCTCTCTTCTTTTCTTCTTCATCTTCTATTCTTCATTACAAAGCAACCTTGTTGCTCATTTTTCTAAAGCTATTTGCAGTTTGCCCCCCATAATAAATAGTTAATACAAAGTCAACCTCAGAATAAAATCACTACTGCAATTTGCCCCCAGGACTACCATCTCTTTCAAAATGTTCATATTTAGATGATCAAAATACCCTCAAGAAATCTAAGGCTAAAATTGAATGCTTTGTATCTCAAAGAGTTTATCTCAAAGGGTCCAATTAAAATAATAATTGTACCTCGAGAAAAATCTAACAATATTAAAAAAAAAACTCATCATCCCACACCCAATCCTCCTCCTTCTTCGTCTCTCTATTCACACCACCACCGCCCCCTTCCTTTCCTCCTTTGTTTCACAGCAACCACCCTACCCCCTCCCTCTTCCTCGCCTCTTCTCCCTCTATTACGACAGCACACCACTCACGCCCCTTCCTGCCTTCATGTTCTTGTTGTAGCTCTTCTTCTTCATCATCCTCTAATCTGACTCATGTTTAATGAACCCCAAACAAGTCCTCCACAACAAGCCAATCCAACAAATCCCGGTCGTTCCTTTATCACCTTCAATTTCCCTCCTCTCCACACCCTCCATTTCAACAATTCTTCTTCTTCTTTTCAGAGACAAAAAAATAATGGAGTTGCAAACCAAAATCTTCAAATCTGATAGCCAAATCAACAAATTGAAACCAACCCATTAATTTTCACCCCAATTTGAGAAATGGGTTGATCATGGATTGATCAAAGATGGCTTCTTCTTCACGGAGACATAAAATAAACCCATTGAGGTGCAATCAAAATCATCAAATCAGAGAAACCAAACAACAAACTAGAAGAAAAAAAACTCATTAATGTCGAAGCTAATTTGAGAAATGGGTTGATCATAGATTGATCAAAGAAGGTCTCAAAATAGTTCCCTCCCATCGTCATTGTCTTTCCTCTATGCAAAAGGAAGATTGAAACAGTGATTTCGATTTCACCCATTGAAATGGAGCAAACCACCAATGACGAAAAAAATTGAACTTATCTTTTTCGTCCAATTTACAGAGCAACATGAGGTGGGGATGGCATTTCTGCAGGGCAGAAATAGGTTGGTTGTTTCATATTGAAGGCGGAGATCAGTGGTGGTTGGTTAGCTGAATCGGAAGGTGGCGGGGTGGTTTACGATCCATCATGAGAGGGAGGATTATGAGAGGAAGGGGAGGTCGATCATTGTTTGCAAGATGAAATCAGAGAGAGAGGATGGCTGGTGGTGGTTGCAATCTCGGACAGTGGTTGCTAAACTGTAAAGAGGAGGAATTGGAGGGACAAACCATTTGTTAGTTGGAGATTGGAACAGAGAGAGGAGACAGGAAGGGGCGAGAGTGGCGTGCTATCGAAACAGATGAGAAAAGGAACGGGTGGTGGTGGTGTTTGAATAGAGAGATGAAGAAGAATGGGAAAGAGTATTAGGCTTGGGAAGATGAGTTTTTTAAGGGTTAATTACTCTTACCCCCCCCCCCCCCCCCCCCCATAATAAATAGCTAATTGGGAATTGCCCTCATAATAATTCTGCATTGCACTTCTAGCTGTCAACGTGTCTTGACCGTCTGTTTTCAAAATAGATTACCAAAATACACTTGACAAATCAAAGGCTGAGATTGAATGTTTTGTATCTAGAACATCTCATCTCGAAGAAAGTTGAAAGGGTCCAATTGAAATGATAAAAGTATCTCGTGAAAAATCCAACAATTGTTAAAAATAATAATAATAAATAAATAAATAATTACTTCTTTCCCTCCTCTCTTATTCGCAGCCCCCTTCTTCCTCCCTCCTCTCTGATTCGCAGTCCCCTTCTTCCTCCCTCCTATCTCGGGTGCAACTAGAAAGCACGGTGAGAGATCGCTTGGCAGCAGTTGACAAGTATGAAGAAGAAGAAGCTTTGGAGAAGGTGTCAAGAGTCTTTCAGTCAATGTACTTCAAGAAGAACACAATCATTTCCTTTAGCTTCGCCCCAAGCTCAATTTCATCGAGGCAAATTTTGATAAAACTTGATTATTTCTTGTATACTTGAACCACTTTGAACTATTAAAGTAATAATGTTATAGGACCTATTCGGCTACAAATTCGATAAAACATTTCGTATACGAATAACCAAACAGAGATTCAGCACAACCCAAATGTGTTGTCTTCATTGCACCATGATTGCTAAACTACTGATTGTAATTCTTGCAGATTTCATTAACAACAGAGAGGAAAGGAGAATCAAAGATGACGGTACAGAATGCAAATGTTATTGAAATGATACAGAAGTGGTATTTGGGTGGGACAAGAAGAGTGTCACAAACAACCATTGCATCTTTGGCAGAAAACCTTGAAGCCCTCTTATCTTGAATGAGGGATTGTTCATGTAGTAGTCTCTATTTTCCTTTGTTGTTTTATGATAACAAATTGGTTGTTGGGATCCTCTTGTTATGGTGTTCTTTTGCAATGTTAGTAATAAAATAGATGGATTTAATTATGAAAATATAGTTTACTGATATGTGCAATGTTGATGCTTTCACCATTAAAACATTTCGAGTCATGAACGAAGGGTTGCTAGATAAATGAAATTGGGGATTATTGAATACGGTTATTGAATTACCCAATATACAGTGATCAGGTTGCAACATCGATGTGCACGTCAAAGTGAAGTCCAGCTTTGTAAAGCACACAGTATCTCATGGTTGATCAAATTAGTTTTCTATTCGAGGTATTCTACACTTGTTCTTTTTATGGTCACATTGGTCGATGGTCAAAAGCCAATGAGTAGCCACCCATCTTGATTCTTGAATAGACAAAACTAGTGCACCATGGTATGATTTTGATTTGGAATCCGGCAATTCCTTGAGTAGCTTCTTCCAAACTTGGAGGTGCACAGCAGAAGGTTTTACCTCAATAACTAGGATGCAGTTATATTAGAGAAATAGGTTTGCATTTTAGTGATTAAAGGAGATTAACTAGCTTTTATAGTGATAAAGGAGATTAACTGGCTTGAGTGGATAAAGTGCGTCGAGTCTCCCAACTATAAAGCATGTTGAGTCTCTTTTGAAGCGGACAACAATATGAAGAGCAAGCTACGGAGGTGGTAGAGAAGAGGAAGGAGTTGGGGTGGGGGGGGGGGGGGGGGGGGGGGGGGGCGCTGCGAACCAGAAAGAAGGGGTGGGACTGCGAATGAGAGAAGAAGAGGGCATGGGGAAGAAGATGATTTTTTAACAAATGTTGGATTTCCTCGAGATACGTTTATCATTTCAATTAGACCTTCGCTTTTCGAGATGAGATGTTTGGGATACGAAACATTAAATCTCAACCTTTGATTTTTCAAGTGTATTTTGATAATCTATTTTGAAAATAGACAGACAAGACACGTTGACCATTGGTCTTAGGGGCATAGTGCAATAAGGAATGATTATGGCGGCACTTCCCAATTAGTTATTTATTATGGGGGAAGAGCAGTTAACCCTTTTTAATTATTGTTAGACTTTTCTCGAGATACAGTTATCAAACCCTTTCATCTTCTTCAAGATGAACTCTTTGAAATACAAAACATTCAATCTCAGCCTTAAATTTCTTGAAGGTATTTTGGTCATATAAATATGAACGTTTTGAAAATAGACGGTCAACGCACGTTGACTGCTAGTACTGGGGGCAAAATACAATAGTGATTTATTCTGGGGTGACCTTGTATTAGCTATTTATTATGGGGGCAATTTACAAATAGCCATTTTTTTAATATATATTTGAAAGTGAAACTTACACTTCATTGTGTTTTTTATGCCTCACTAAAAAAAGGCTTCACCTAATGCCTCGGAGGCATTTTAGGTGGGTTTTGCCTTGAAATGCGCCTCGAGGCGAATGTTTCAAGCATTTTCAAAAACATTGCTTATAAACGTGTCATGACTACGACCAAAGTAGTGCCTTTTCTTCTCCTCTTCTTCTTTCACCCTTTGTTATTTCTTCCCCTTCTTATTTTTGATTTCGTTTTGCAGTGGTGCAAGCCAAAAGATAGTAAAAACAAATAAATAAATTTTTTCCATGTTATTTCTTTATTCCTTGATTAATTAAAAGTGACATGCTTATACAAAGCTGGATTTCTTAATTAGCTAGGCAAAGTGTAAATTGCTCACTTTGCATTTTATTTCCATTTCTCTTATTTTAAACATTCAGCCTTTCACTTTATTTGCAAATTTTATTATTTTAACAGTTATCAGACTTACTAGGATTTATGGGTTCTTACTCTGCTTACCTGGCTCTCCCCTCACCTCGGGCAAGAAGGATTGGGTTGTCTCCTTGACCTTGCCTCAACGTTTCAACTCTACTGGTTATGACGCTCATTCAATGAAGAAAAAGCATGAACTGAGAAACTTGGAGGAAACAAGGTAAAAACAAATAATCAGAGATCCGGAGATTTTTGGGAGTTACCGAGAAATCCAGTAAGAATGATTTTTTGGAGATGGTATTAAATTTTCACGAACAATTCTTTGTTGGTCATGTTTCCTACGGAACCTTAGTACCTCAATCCAAAAATTGGTTTAGTTTCCTAATCTTGGACTTGTAAATTCTAAAAATTGTGTAAAAATCATGACTCTAATTGGACTAGCATGTCAAAACTTGGAGCTTTATCTTTGGTGAACTGGTCAAGGTGACGAGGTCTTGAAGGGTCCCTAGAAAATTGGCCCTAGAATTTGTCAGCCGGTTATTAATAAGACCAAAGATCAAATAAATGTTAAAACTAGCTTCCCAGATCATGTTTTTGGGCAGCACCATCATGAAAGATAGGTGGAAACGACAGCATGCCTTCAAAACATAAGGAGCATTTTACCACCAAACGAAAAGGAATCCCTTCTCCCATCTAAGCTAGACTTTGATGATAAACAACAACTTCGTCAACTCATTCCTTTGAGAGAGGACACCAAGAAGCAGCAAAACAGATGGAGAAGGCTTCTTTGTTTCTCCATAAGCCTCCCCTCTCTCCTCTCGCTCCCATTCTCTTGTGTCCCTTCTTCCATTCTACTTTGTTCCTTCTTTTCTTTTTTGAATTTCAATTAACACCGGTTTTCATGCATAAGAATGGGCTTGTATCATTTTCTCGACTCAACTTCTCAGGTCTCGAAACATTATAACAATGGAGAATGACAAAACCATAGTTATTAATATCGGATGTATCGGTTGGTATATACCGTTCCGGTTACCAACCGGTATATACCAGCTTTTGAATGTACGTTTTTGAATGTACAGGCCATTACACCCAATAAACCATGTACAGGCGGAACTCATTTCGTAAATTCAAAAAATCATACCACTTTTGACCCTTGACTTATCCCTTATCTACCCCCTTTAGCTTGATAATACACCACTTCATCTTCTCTATAAGAGCTTTTGAAGGAAAAAAAAACTCTCATGCAAGGAAAAATCACATTTCATTCCTCACAACTCGGAATCACGATCCGTCTCCATGGGTAGTTTTATTTTTTGAATGAGCAATTAGTGCATTGTTTGATCGAAGGTTTGACACCTCCACGTGAAAGGTCCACCGGTGGTTCTAGATAACTTCGTGTTACTTTTCGGGTTTTTTTTCCAAACTCTTTATAGTTTCATGTCCACTATTTGTGTTTGTGTCATTCTGTGAACATAAAAGTGCCTCCTACTAACGATGATGATGAAGTAACAAGACAACATTGTGACAAAGTTCTTGATGGTTGGAATAAATTCAAGTGTAAATGTAGTTCGGAAAAGTTGAGTGAAGGCATAACAAGAATGAAACATCATCTTGCTCAAACAAAGAAAGATGTAGCCACATGTACTGAGGAACTCAAAGAGATTAAGGCATTCTTTTTTAAGATGCTTAATGATTTGGTTAAAACATAAGACCTAAAGTTGTATTTGATGTTAAGAGGGATGAGGATGATGTGGGTCGGAGTGGTTCTTTGTCTCTCAACCAAAGAAATTATGATGGGAGCTTTTATTAGAAGATAAACAACAAGCGATGAGTGCTACACAGAAACGTGGGCTTACTAGAGATGTGGTTTGTCACTCTATCGATAAATGCTTGTATGTGAATGTTCTCTTTTAACTTGGTTAATAGCCATTATTTCAAACAAATGTGCGAATAAATTAGTAACTTGGGAAAGGCTTGAAACCGTATCATGAGGTGAAGGAGAATTTCTTGAAGAATGAAGTAGAGAATGTAGAAGAGCTTCTAAAAAAGTACAAGAAAGAGTGGAGGACTGCTGGTTGATGGGATAATGGATGGAAAATAAGGGTCAGCCACAATTTTTCTTATTGATAGTCTAACGGGGATTGTATTTCTGAAAAGTGTAGACACATCTGCAATATTTTATAAGGTCGATGCTTTTGTGTGAGTTGCTTGATTTCATTGTAGTGGAGGTTGGCGAGGAGTATATTGTGGAAGTTTTCTTACATTACGAAGAGGGAAAGGTTGATGGATATGAGACCTCGTTTATTTTGGTATCCATATGACGCCCATTGCATCGATCTTATGCTTCAAGACATAAACACCGAGTTGCCTACCCACTTAGCAACGGTCTATTGTGCAATGAAGTTGACAGCATGCATGGATTTTGATATGAGGGTAGATTTGGTTAGAGTGGGATTGACTAGATTTGCTACAGCCTACAACTTATCTTACCTTGAATAGCATGCACGAGCATAAGATTGCTTTGAGAGAAATGTTTGGTTCTCCCGAATGGCAAAGGTGTTCATATACTGCAAAGCCGGAAGTAATTGAAGTGGTTTCCATCATTTGTGGGAATGAAGAATTATGGACCGCAACTAAGTATTGCCGAATGTGCGAGATTCTTTTTGGTGAACGTTCTAAGGCTTGTGAATGGAGATGTGAAGCCGACAATGGGTATGTTTACAAAGCTATGAATTCGACCAAAGAGATGATTGCTTCCTACTTTCACAATATAAAGAAACACCATGAACCTATATGGAAAATAACTATTGAAAGGTGGAATAAGCAACTACATTGGCCACTCCATGTGGCGGGATACTATTAATCCAAGGTAATTACTAAAATCCTAGGCTAAGACGAGTTTATTTAAAGTTTAAACAAATGTACTTTCCAATTTCCTATCTTACATGTTATAAACTCAATGTTCTTTTCAGGTTTCACCATGATGAAGGATATTATACCCACTTTGAAATCAAGAAAGGATTAACTTAAATTAAGATATATGTTACAATACAATATATGTAACTTAAATTTGGGTTTCCGAGATGTGATACAAGAAACATTTTGACAAAACAATTATCGCATATCTCTCCATGACCAAACCTGCCTCGTACACCTCTGATAGCGTTCTCCTCGAGCTTAAAGATGACCCAAACTTGCCCAAGCTTCCCTACTCTTTCATATAAATCACTCATTAGAAGTGATGATTCTGAGGTATCTTTCAAGTTTCTGTTAAATGTGTTTCTTTCACAAAATGAAATGAAGGGAAATCAGGATTGAATGGAACGAACATGTGCAAGTGTCAACTGTAAAAATCAATCGTGACTAGAGACGTCATTTTAAATATCCTCCATGTTACCTGTGGACTGTTATATATAGCAAGCTCTAGCCTGAGAGGCTGTGAAGGATTACGGGAACTACATGGTAGAACCACAACCCATCTGCAAAAGACTTAACAAGAATCAGCAAATGTATCACCCCAATCAAAAGTGGAGAGACTTTTGAAGGAAGTTCTACCATTTATCATTGTCTTCAAACATGTGACAAGGACACCCAAAAAGTATTTGAATGAAGAATACAAACTTAACGAGAATATACAGTGAACCTACATTTTTTTGGACAACCATTGAGGAGCTAGTGCTTCAAGAAAACCCGGACCATAAAGCTCACGCATCCAACCATAGAAAAGCCCGATGTGGTGCTAAAAAGCAATCAATTGAAAATATGCCTTCAGCAAATGAACAATACAGTGAAAGATGAGCATAGGTAGCTCATAACAACTTCAGAAACTTAAAGAATACCTCAATGGTGCGAACTACAATTGTGTGATTCTTTTGTCTAGCAACATCAAGTGGAGTGAAACAATCATCATTCATTGTTAAGGCATTAGCTGCAGCAAATAAATCAAGTCATAAGAGAAGAAAGTTGAGGTAACAAAGTCTTCATTAAATATATAATCATTAAACATACCTCCATGGGAAAGAAGCAGCCTAACAGTTGGATCAAGGCCTCTTTTAGCTGCATGATGTAAGGGTGTTCCCCCATGGCTTCCTACAGAAAAGGAAAGAAAATCACAAAAAACTATGAATAAGTTACTGAGCATTTCCTAAATATATCACTTAAAGAAAGAAAATACAACAAGCATTTTATCATTTACCCTTTAAAAGAAAAAACTAAAGGCAATTTACCAAACTGATACAACACAACTCCTAAATATTGATCTTGACAATCTCGATAAAATTTCCAAAGAGTATTTGCAAAAGAGATAAAATCGACAGATTACCAACAACTGAAAGTGGAAAATATTGATAGAATATCTGTAAAAAGAATAATACCAAGTACGCTCTATCTCACTCAATATAGCATATCTCCCCTGCCACTTTTGATAACCACTTATTTTGGTTTATCCATGCAATTGAGGTTATGTAAGTGAAGTTTCATTGACCACTATAACTGAACAACTCTTTAAACAAAGCATCAACAAAAAACCACCAACAGATTCATCATTACACACACAACTTGAAAAATGAAAATGTTGCTCACCAGGGCGGTAGGCGTTGACATTGGCACCCAATTCTATCAGTGTTTTGGCAACATTAAAAAGTTGAGGATTCATGCAGGCCACAATAAGAGGAGTCTTCCCTTCTTTGTCAATCCACTACAACACAAACAAATACACTTAACATTTATTCACAAATACACAACAACTAATCAATAATCCACTAAATACCCATTGTACCAAAGGAGAAATTAACGCTACCCAGTTGAAGATAATCATACAACAACAAATTGATCTTTTAAACTGATGAAGTAGAAGCACAGAAAAAAGTTATGGTCTTTTAATACCTCAAGATTGGCTCCTTCTCTACTGAGTGCTTTGATCCCTTCAACGTTTCCATAACTCACTTGCTGATACAACAACTCGTCTTTGGATTGCTGTTGCCCCATTTGAACCCAAAATCGAAACTTGACCACAGTAGTGCAAATGAAACCAAACCTAGAATCGTTGAAACTCGACTTCTCAGAGATTCGGAAGGAGGGTTTCTATCCCAAAGAGGTTTTGGAATTGATCAAGAATGATAGGGTTGGAGGAGAAAGAGGTATAATTTTTGGGCAAAATGATGAAATTTAGAGAAAGTTTTGATAAAAATGAATAATTTCAAGACGAAATCTGTCTTTTAGTACAAGAGAAATTCTAAATGGAGATTTCCTTGATTTTATTTAAAAAATTTAATACGTGCAAATTAAATTTTTGGGTGATTTGGCTAAAAAAATATCTAAGTGATATTATACTAATTTTGGGATATTAATTAAAAAAATTACACCCGCTGATTTTGCTAACATGCCCAAATCATACCTTGTAAATATTTATAATTTGGTAGGGCATATTTGAAAATCTAAATATGAATTTTAATTTGTTGCGTTGCGAAAATCAAGCTAAAATGTGCCTCCCTAAGTGGTTGTTGACAATGGGACAAGCTTAAAGTTGAATAAAGAGGGATGGAACCATCTGGTCTACTCTTTGTGACGAATATAATAAAGTTGTACTGAATTTTCAATTTTTGGTTTACACCCAAACAAAACAATAAAGAAAACAAAAACGAATCCAGTAGTTTTTCAAGGGACATTTATGACAAACCAAATATTGACAGAAGGATCTAAGCAGAAACATTGTTTTGCAATTTTCATTATATAAGTAGATTTAATTGTGGATTTTTTTAGGGGATGGTTTACGGGCTCAAATGGATTCAAAACAATTTTATTATTTTTCAAGGACAACCTTACACATGAACTACACGTCGCTTTTGTTGTTTCCTTTTAAGTTGAAATTGCGCATTACTAAAATCAGGGATAATGTGTCAAAAGTTTAAGCTCGATCCAAATATGTTCCTCGAGATACAAGTTATAATGTGATCTTATTATACATAAACTAGTGTAATTAAAGTAAGCCAAAATGACCGCTTAAAGCGAGTCAAATTCAATTAATAACCAGCCATAGTCATGGTTATGAACTTTACTTGCAAAATTTGGTGTCTAAAAGACTATTAAAAGAATTTATGATCTTTTTCTTCCATCAAATATTATGCTTTTGAATTGTTAGTGGATGTATTTATTTATAAGAATATTCAAGATACAAAGAGATGCCAAAATTCTCGTGTTTGATATGGATGAATTGTCTTTCTAATAATAGTAAAAAAAAAAAATGGAAAGTTATGATATACATTTCCAATATTATTATTCAACGTGAAAGATATTCTAAATACTCTTAAGAAATCCAACATGAAAGATATTCCAGATACTGGTGTATTTATCACATTAGTAATTTTTAAGGGTCATTTTATTGTGGGTTATCAACCACAATTTTTTTCATTAGTTTATATGATAACATTCGGGATGATTGAGACTTGGTGATGGCAAACTATATATTTCTAACTTTACAGTACACACATTTGAAAGGGGTGATTTTATCTTTCTTTCATTGTTAAATTAAAATTTTTAATTCTAGATGTAATTAAATGTTGTCTAATGTAAACTATTTGCATACACATACATCGCACTTGTGGGTTCCCTAGTAACATATTTTATGCAAACTTATCTTCATAGTCGTTGCTAATAAGTAATAACATACATCTCACTTATTTTGTTTCTCTCACGCTAGTATCCAAGATATTCGGTGAAAGGCAATGATGCTAAGTAGAGGAGTGGGGCTTGCACTCATGAAATTACCACACTATATACAACTAGCCAAATAATTACCAACTGGGCCACAAAAAACTAATGTCAACTTCGGACGGAGGGCTCTAACTCACATA
Organism: Berberis vulgaris; assembly: GCA_963556465.1. NCBI lineage: Eukaryota > Viridiplantae > Streptophyta > Magnoliopsida > Ranunculales > Berberidaceae > Berberis > Berberis vulgaris. The sequence continues at coordinate 51,118,655 of OY747136.1, forward strand.
ATATGAAACATCTAGGGGCCCTAAAGGGTCAAATTTTTTCGGGGGCCCAATTCACCAAATGGTCCCGATCTATTAAGGGTTGAGCTTGCTTTTAGGTTGTTTCATTCTCTTGTTCCTAGAATGTGAAATGTTATAATAAGTTGTAATGAATTTAATTAGAGGTAGTAGAAAAAAAATTAAAAACAACCTTTTAAATATATGGCATAGGTACTTAATCTTCATCCTACAAAAGTGTTTGCTTGGGTTCATAACTTGTAAGGTGGTTGAGATGCATACAAAATATTTGGGAACTAAGTTGTAGTATTTGAGGATTTATAAATCATGTGGAGTTTGGGCTAAACTAATAATTTACATCATCAATGAATAAGAAATTAAACTAGTGAGAGTTGTTTGTAGTCCATGTTATCCTAAACATGCACCCTAAAAAAGCTTGTCACGATTGGTACCAAGAATTGGCTAATGAATGAGTCATTCATTGATGTGCACTTTTATTCACGAACGATTGGTAATTACATTGATAGAAGGAAATGACTGGCTAATATTGTCTACCTTCATCGATGTCGCTAAGCAGTCAGAGCCAGTGTGTTTGAGTATCTTTGTAGACTACAAGAGAGTGGAAGACTTTGCTGACAGTTTGTAATTAGAGAATGAGGGGTAGAAGAGGAAGATGAGTTTGCTATTTCCTCATTAGAGGAAGAATAGTTGTTTTTATTAGAGGACGAATAGGAGGAAGATGAGTAATTGTGAATTGTAAGATGTTGTTGAAAACCTAATTTGTTGTTACTACATACTACTATTTTTACTTATTGTACTTGAGAACCATTTTGGATGTTATTGATAACAATCCTGTTAAATTTCACAAAGGTATTATTATTTAGTATGTATGTCATAGATCATTTATATCATTTGGCTACAACTCAAGAATGAAAATTGTAACTAGCAATGGAATAACGTCGGGCTAAGTTCTGATGTGTCCGCGGTTAACGAAAAAATTGATAAATTCGTTTTCTTATCTTATTATCAATATCTTACAATATGAATGGTACGATATATGATATGTACTGTGTCTAAGCTAACATCGATATGGTATATGATATACAGTACTAGTACGAGTGACATGAATGAATGGATGGATGATATACAGTACTAGTACGAGTGACATGAATGAATGGATGGATGATAAGCAACAACTTGCTAATATGTGTCACACAAGTCATATATCACTTTTAATGTTTCAGGACCAACAATTCCATACTTTATGATATAACATATATTATAGAATGACGTAAGTATGTACAAAAGTCATATATCACTTTTGATTATCTTGATATACAACAAATCCATCTACAATCAATCCTCCAGCATTCTTGCCTTATCATACCTTTTGTGTATGAAAGAAACACCATAATGTATCATTAATTAATGATGTAGTATGTATATTGAAACCTAGGTTTCTAGAAGAATTTACAAACTTCGAGATAGAGGAAAAAAAATTTGTCACAATTTTCATATTATAAACATTCGAGATTACGTAGAATAATTGAAAAATCTTTTTTCCCCTTTATCTTGAAGAAAGAGTAGGGCCAGTGTAATGGTGTTAGTGTACACACATTAAATTTTCCACAATTTTATTATAAATATCTATAACTAATGTATATTTCACAATCAAACTTTACGAAGGTGCAATGCACACAATTCCCAAATTGGTAAGTCTAATTGTGTTAATTAGGGATATTGGGTTTGGAGTCCCTCAAATTCCTTTGATAATTTCATATTTGGCGTCCTTACAAAAAATTGCTTGTTAATTCATTTGAACTTTGTATGAGCAACATTTTTAAGGAAAATTATGAATTACCACTCAAAACAAAGTTTTGAAGTTTCAACCCATTTTGATATTACTCATCAAGATATGATTTAGGTTTGAGCCATTAAATATCTAATATCTTGATAAACCATCTTTGTAGGTGTTTAAACTTTAAAAAATACCCCTTCGGGTGGTCTGGACAATGGATGTTGGTTGGCTCGGCTTGTGTCGTAGCCAAGGTTAGCCCTCGTTCCCTTCGTGATTAAGACAATCAAATGAAACATTGCTCATATCTATTTTTATAACTGCAATTGAAGTTCACTTTAGTGTGAACAGTGTGTGCCTAATCATCTTTGTCAAGAATTTGGAATTCCAAAAATACCCCACCCACTTTGTGAAGAATAACTCCCACTTACGTCATCTTTTTCGTACGTTATGGTGTAGACAGCCTAGGGAGATAACACATGTATTTTTTTTTTGTATTGCTGGAATGCCCTTGGAGTTTTGAGGTTTTACTGAAGTTATTGTTATAGAAAGAGAAAAGAAGGGTTTTAGCCCCTTTTGTGCACTGGGCTTGATGATGGTTGGGCCCAAAAATGTAGCAAAGGCCCGATCCACAGTGGTCTTGAAGGTAGTTAGGCCAAAAAATGTAACAAAAATCTTAATCCACAGTAGGCTTGAAGATGGTTGGGGCCAAAAATGTAACTCCTCCCTATTTATGCTTTGTACCTAAACGCATTTACCTTTTTTTTTTCTTTTTTTTTTTTTCAAATTTTAGGTTTCCTTTAGATTAAAAATTCCGTAAAATTTTAATTTGCACTTGTTAATTTTTAAAAAGTAAAATAAAGAAATACGTAATATACGTACTTGAAACACGTGGTATGGAGAGGGTCGCGTGTGAAAATGAGCTCATGGAAATATCCAGAGAAGACAAATTAGAAATTACATATACTAGAGTGGTTAACTAATCTCTCTGGCCTTTGGTGTAGTTGTATATGGACTACAAGTTTGTAGTCTTGGAGTTTTTTTTTTTTTTTCATGGTTTGTCCTATGAGGTTTTGTCTATAAACACTTTTCCTTTTCCTTATTAATAAAAGGTGGATAGAAATGGGCAAAGGATTTGATATCACATACGAAAATGGGACCATGTTATACTTTGAAATATGGACTTTTCCACAAAAATGACCATTTTCCATGGAAATCACTTTAATAAAACACAACCTTGAGCAATTTTAATACCTTATGCAAAATGCAATATAAAATAAAAAGCAAAATATTGTTCATTCCTCAAAATATTTCTAAGAATACATTTAGATTTGAGCCGATCAATCATTGAGTTTCTTGTGTGTGAGACCTACTTTCCTACTTGGTGGAAGAATGTGAAATATTTCATCTTTGGGTTGCCACTGTGGACAATCAACTAATGGATGACACGTTTCTACATATGACATGATAAGTGATGTAGGAATAGAGCTTCTAATTCAGTTTCAATTCTAAATTACTTAAGAGAGTTATAGTTTCATCAAGTATTTAATTTTGTACTTTTGTTTTTTAGGTAGATATGTTTTATGAAGTTAGTTTTTTTTTTTTTTTGAGAGTTTTGTAGGGTGTTTTGAGTAGTAGGTATAGGTTTGGAAGGTTTTACAAGTATTTAATTATTAGTTTTTATATTTGATTAAATGAAAATAAACTTGTAAGGATTTTGTTATTATGTGTGAAGATAGTATATCTCTTGTTGTTTCAATTGATTCTCATTTTTGCGATCAATCAACATCAGTAAGTATTCGTAGTGCATTAAAGTTTGAAATACTCAATGATATCCAAATTCTCAGGGACTATAACCACGTTTGCATGCTTGCAAGGTTTTCTTTTCATCCGAAATTTTCACAACAACATGTTTTAATTTGTTATTTAAGTTAATTAGAAACTAGTGAGATTCATCATTGGCAATATCATTTGATGTTGCTCTTGTTGAATGAGAATGTTGAATTACATTAATTCTCACAAAAAAATGTAGAATACGAAATATCTTTGTAGTTGTAACGACCCGCTCCCACATGACACCATATTGTCCGTTTTGGGCTACCAACCGGCCCGCACGGCTTTAAAACGCGTGTTATCATGTAGAGCGACCTCGCACACTTAAATCACATCCCCCTCCCGCACCCAGGCGATATGGGACTATAATCCCCCTTGTAGCTCGTCCAACCCTTCTTGGCCTATTGGGCCTGTTGGGCCTGTTGGGCCCTCTACCCTCACCCTCACCCTCACCTCAGGTCCGCCCACTTAGGGTCTCACAATCCACCCCCCTTAAGGCCAAACGTCCTCGTTGGCCACACAGGCACCCACAACATCCACGTCGCCAGAGGGCCCACCAACACGTGGCATACTTCCGGCTGGGTCAGGCTCTAATACCAACTGTAACGACCCGCTCCCACATGACACCATATTGTCCGCTTTGGGCTACCAACCGGCCCGCACGGCTTTAAAACGCGTGTTATCATGTAGAGCGACCTCGCACACTTAAAGCACATCCCCCTCCCGCACCCAGGCGATATGGGACTATGATCCCCCTTGTAGCTCGTCCAACCCTTCTTGGCCTATTGGGCCTGTTGGACCCTCTACCCTCACCCTCACCCTCACCCTCACCTCAGGTCCGCCCACTTAGGGTCTCACAGTAGTCGTATGCTTACCTATTTTTTTTCTATAGCACAAACAACTTGTAGATAGTCTCTTTCTGGTATCCACAACCAACTCTGCAATTATCAATTTTGCAAGATCTTCAACATTGATAGGTTAAACAAACATCCCTTTATGCCCATGTATGTATGTGCATCAGACATGAGGTTTTTTTTAGCATTTAGTAACAACTGATATGCTCTTCCTCAAATTTTAACTAAACTGCAATTAAAATTCGAAGTGTTGAATATTTTAGTTGCACTACTCGTCCATGAAGATTATCATCCTTAAATTCCTTGGAGACCTCTTGCAATATGGTTATCTCTAGGGTGATTTAGTGGGACCCCCACCATAATCGCCTAATTAGGATCACACTCCATATTGTTCAAAAAATAGAGGACCCCAACTTTATGGTCAGCATAGGTCATGTCGTTTTCACTATTATAAGCACACGCCCCATGCACATGCACCATCTAATTTTTCATATTTCCTGAATTATCCCCTCCCATGTGACTCGCACGTATCATTATTTGAATCACTGAACATTATTCAATCTCTTCTAACACACCCATTCATCAAAACCTCCAGGATCTGAAATCAATCCTTCAAATTCCAACAATGGGGTTGTCTATGATGACCAAGCAGGAAGCGATATCTGAATCTCATTAACGCACCCACAAAATCTTCCTCACACTCTCCCTCCACTCTTACCTTCATTATGTGGTTCATTTATGATCCTTCTCCATGTTTCAATAATTACGGGTGTTGTCTCTAGTTGTGTTGCAGCCTCATCTGGGACTTCTAAATGGTACGATGCACACATGGTGATTAATTCATCTTCCTCAATATCCCTCACTTTGGTTGCTCACACCGCCACCATCTGGTTGTTTCTCTCCCCCATTTTCTTATTTATCATTCCACATTCCTTCTATAACAACCTCATTTTCAACTTTTTTTTAAATGTAATGATTGAGCCTAGTTAATCTATGTCTTTGAAAGATATTTTGTGATCCCATAGTATTAATAATGTGTTAATGTGTATGTATATAATAAATGGAATTTAGTGTTAATAAAGTTAGAGAATATCAGGTGTTAATTAATTATTTTTGGGGGCAATGTACATAAAACCCTAGTTATAGTGGATTTAAAACCTTTTCGTTGGTTGAGTTCAATAGTGTGGCAACATTGATTTACACATAAAAGAAGAGAATTATTTTTCTTTTTTTTTCTCCATCTCTGATCCTTAAAGTGCAATAAGAGAAAAAAAAAAAAAAAGGAAAAGTGAAGAAGAAGAAGAACTGGTGAGTTCTTCATTCTATTTTATATTTTTGTTTAGATTAATCTATGATTTAGGGTTAGACTTTAATATGTAAATAAGTCTGAAAATTCATGTTTAGATGAAGGGTTTTATTGTATTCTTCGTGAAAAATTGCTTGGTTAAAGAGAAAACTCAAAACTAAGTTTTTGTTTAATCCCGTAATAAAATACAAATTTGTGTAGTCTTCGGTTTTCCAGTTGATCGAGACCTTCCAGTGCTCAAACTCATTTCAAATTAAATCTGTATGTGCACAACACATGTATGAGAAATATAGTGTTGTTTAGAGTCCATCCAAGGGTTAAATTTCCCTTGAGGTAGGGAATACCATCACTGGTCAGATTGTAGAAGCCCTAAGATTTTTGCAAAGTTTGTTTCGCGATGTTCTTTGACTTATGCATGAATGTAATTGAAATTTATATTATCTCCACCTACGATTTGTACTGTATATGACATAAAATTTATAAAAGAATTTAGTGAGTATTTTCACTATCTGATAAAATATTTAGTTTGATTATAATTTGTAAACTGTATTTTTAAAATTGTTAGATGATATTTGAAGTGAGTGTTCTTCGTTCTTTTTATATTTTTTGTTTAGATTAATCTATGGACTTAAGTTAAATTTTAATAAGCTTGGAATATTCAAAGTTTGATGAAGGCTCGTGAAGGTTTAGTAGACTTTAGAAATTTGGGTGTTCTTATTTTGTTAACCAAAAAAAAAAGTTTTTTTAAGAAGAGTGTGAAAAATCTTTGTCAAGAGTTTATGAAATATGCTCAGGAAGGTTATAGCTTGAATGGTTTTATTTAACTTGCATGATTCGAAATTAGGTGAATTTTTTTTTATGGATTTTGAGTAAAAATAGAAAATGGGTTGGTTAAATTCTTGCTATACAACTTTGGGGGTTTTGATGAATTTGCCTAAATTGTTTGGCACATTGAGTAGTGGAGTGATATGTATTTGCCACTGCACCACAAGTCATCTTTTATAGCATTGGACAATAGCGTTCTTTACACTTTTGCAATGAAAAGTCAGTTTTAGTTAATACTGAAATCTAAAAACGCTATAAAATATTTGGTGGGAGTTTAAAAGGCAAGAGCGCTCACCCAAAAATATTTGACTAGCGTGATTCTTCTTCTCTCCCCCAAACCTAAAAACTTAAAATCTAAAAAAATATAACTCAGTTGCGCCAATCCTTCTCCTCTCTCCCTTTGCTACGATTCTCCTCCTCCCTGTGGTCGTTCAAATCTCTGGTTTTTCGTACAAGAACGAAAGAGTTTAACCTAGGAAGAGATCGATTTTGAGAGAGTTTAACATCGAAAGGGATCGATTTTGAGAGAGTTTCAGACCAAATCGTTTACTCTTCTTCAACTTCAAGTGTTTGGGACGAGTTATTTGTGATCAAAACTTCGATCTTCGGTTTACCATTGTGGGCAATAATTGGGGTTTGTGTGGGAGCGTTTATAGTGCTGGTTCTGTTCACACTCTTCTTCTGCATCACATCTCTATGCAAAAGGTTCTCTTTGAATGAATCAATGAGCTCAAAGAAGAAGAGGGTGTCGGTGAGAGACCCATCACCAAATGTGTCGAAAGAGATCTAATAAATTTCTTCAGCTCATCATTAGCAGAAGCAGAAGCAGAAGCATAAGCAGTAGCAGCAGCAGAGGCCAGCTCCAGCTGTGGTGCCGGAGATCCAGATTGATATGGGGAAGGTGGAGCATAGGGTGGTGTTCTCTGATAGGCATTCCAGTGGGGAAAGTAGGTCGACAAATGTGACGGATTTGGCTTCCATGGCCGCAGGTCCAAGGGAAGTTTGGCATTTGGGGTGGGGGCATTGGTACACTTTGAGAGAGCTTGAAGTTGCTACTAATGGATTGGCGGATGAGAATGTGATTGGGGAAGGTGGGTATGGGATTATTTATCGCGGAGTTTTGCAGGATAATACGCTGGTGGCAGTGAAGAATTTGCTCAATAACAGGTACACATTTCTCAAATTTTGGTTTGTTTTGTAAAGATTGAATTTATGTTTTCAAGGTCATAATTTGCAGGATACTTTCATTCAAGATGAATTACAGGCATAATTGGAAACAAATGTGGGATGAATTAATGAAACACATTCATTCAAGATGAATTACAGAAACCTAGTTGGAAACAAATGGGATAAATTAATGGATAGATATGCTCAGTATTAACTATTAGGAATAAAAGGAAGGTTTTTCAATTTTGCCTTTGTTGTTATGTTGGTAAGGCATGTTTGGAGTACTAAATCAACAAGCTTTAAATTAGATAATTTTCAAACCCAACTGGAAGCGTTGATGTTAGACTACGGAACTTCTACTTTGGTGCCCCTTTTTTTTGACAAGTTCACAAAAGTTTCCATTTATGTTGCCTTGTTCAGGCATATTAGACTTAGTTAGCCATCAAGTTCAAAAAACTTCCATTTTTCAAAACAAACTTCAATTGGAGTATTGATTGGTGGAATGGCAATTCTGCTGAAGTTACATGCTTGGTCTTGATTTTAGTAACTCTATTAGTTCCTATTGTATTCTTTATTTGATTTTCCAAATGGTCACAATAGAAAACATTGTCCTGTTCATTTACATTTTGAACTAGAACTCAATGTAGATTTTCTCCACTTTCTACTCCCTTGGTAATGAAATTAATGATTTTTCAGAGGGCAAGCTGAGAAGGAGTTCAAAGTAGAAGTTGAAGCAATTGGACGTGTTAGACATAAGAATTTGGTGAGGTTACTAGGGGACTGTGTCGAGGGAGCTTACAGGTATCACTTCAATTCATTTTTCTGTCAATAATTGTTCTTTGTATAAGTTAGGAGGTTTACTCATCTTGATTTTATACTTTCGGTTTGAGGGTGGTTAAATTTCAGCATTTTTACTCCATCTGGTTTTATTGATCAGAATGCTCATGCATGAGTATGTAGACAACAGTAATGTTGACCAATGGCTCCATGGTGATGTAGGCCGTGTCAGCCCTCTCACATGGTAAATTAGAATGAACATTATCCTTGGAACATCTAAAGGGTACAATGAAAATTTCCTAAATTTCGTATGTTATAGTTGTATGAAACTATAAGATAAATTTGTATGAAACTTTGTAACTAGGTGATGTTGATAATCTTTCAAGAAAACCTTAAAAGGTGAGTTTCACATGGAAAACACTCTCATAGGCTTCGAATAAATAATCATTTTGATGCCTTCTGACAATTGCAATAATTAAACATCCTGGGTGGCAATGAACACATTGAGGTAGATTACCTGGAACCTGATTTTGTTGAGGTACTTGACTCTTGTTGATTTTTATCACCTGCATCATTATTTTGGTGATAAGTAAGCATCTTTCTGTTGATGATAGAATCACAATGCATTGATTTTGCTAGAATGGGGAGGCCAAAAACTTGTTGGAGTCTAGGTTAACTGAAATTAATGAACCAACATAATGTCGATTGTTGAAGCTTCAATATACCATTAGATCTAACAATGTGTCTTAAATTGTTGATTTTATTTCCATGAAATCGAACAACATGATATTTTCAACTGTTCTTATGCATTTCACTCCTGTACTACTACATAACAATGCTTGCAATCCTAATTGCATAGTCTAACCGTGACCATAACTCAGTGCTTGTGACTCAAAATCGTGCATTTTTTTTGTTTGGAAACCAAGTCAGTTGTCACGTTTTAGTTGGTTTAATTGTAATGAATAGTGCTCATTAGTGTGTGTGAACCTAGATGTTAATTCATAGAGTATAGGCTGACTTTTGGTGCAGATGCTCAGGTTTGTCTTTGATCATATGTATTTTGTACCTGCACTATGTATTTTGGTTAATATTCTCTGTTAAAACTTAAACTTCTCATTCTGCTTGTGGACCCATTCCACTGTTTAATCTTGATCTATTGATGGTTTTTATTGCAGCTATGTGTGTGGACTTTTGACACATGGGAGAGGTGGAAGAGCAGATTTTTGCAAATACAAGTTGGAAGGACACCATCAGCACACTCAGATACTTGTGTACAATTCATCATGATCAAATACATGTCTGGGTTGTGCAAGAAACTCAACTTGCTATATATTAAACGACAAGATTAGAATGTGTAAAGCAGGTGCTTTCATTTGAGTGCAAGTATCAGGGAATATAACACTTGGCAGTCTTCCGACAGTTTCACTTATTTATTACTTTTTTGTGTGTGTGTGTGTATAGTGGATGCCTCAGAGCTCTTATTCTCCAATCTCCCATGCTACGTTCTCTTGTGACAGCCAATCAGTATGCTACTTTTCAAAAAGCAACAATATTCATTTGCACTACTAGGCATCTCTATTTACAGTGTCGAATCAATCCTGCAACTTATCTTCCGGCCAATGTCAGGTAAAATTGCCAATCTCTCTTCCCCTAGTTGTGGTTAACATGAGTTAGTGTCAAAGTCTGATCAAGGTATGCAGTAGCACTATGTATATGAACCAATATGTATCAGAGTTAAGCATGCATACTAATTTAACATTATGAGAATATTTGATGAGTGTGATTATTTCAGGTCTTGTATATTTATTAATTATTACTTGACTGTGCAAGATGTCCTTCCCTTGAATTATCTAGAGTTGCAAGTAGGAGTTTTTGCGTGTTCTTTGACCAAGGAGTTTTTGTTTTTCAATGTTTGATAATATCTTAATCCCTCAAGAGAACTTGTATTGGTGAGTTTTTTAGTCACCTGTGTCCAATATCCATGTACCCATGCCATTTTGAAATGGTTTTTATTAATTGATCAATGATGGGAATTTCTCCCTGAGAGAAGTGTCTTTTTAAACATGAGGTTATCGACTTTCATGTCTTGAGCTGTTGTTACCTTAGGTGTCATAAATTTTCTCTAACATCCAATTGACATGTTCAAGTGCTAAGATTGCATAGATCTAGAAATAATGTTGCTCTTTTGTATGTTAACAAATAATGTTATCTTGCCCATGGACTACATAAAGTAGTATATTTATAATTGTTTAATCTTTTGCCCTTCATAATTTGTTACTTACCAACCCTTTGAATAATAATTCTCACACAGGTATGGCCATGGAGGTGGGCTACACTTTAGGAATGCTAGAGAAACTGATAGCCTTGGAACTCAAGAAGTATAATACTCTTCAGTTCCAAGTATAATACTCTTCAGTATTAACCCTGAAGAGTTTCCATTCGATGAACGCCTGGAAACTCTTCAGTTTGTTCGTGAAGCAGGGATCAGTGTCTGTTCTGGTAATTCTTATTGCAGGAAGCCTGCAACCCTTTTTTTTCTCTTTGTGTTTTGGTTTATGACTTGTAAGCTGTTTTGCTGTATTTTACCCTCAATGATGAATCACCACAAGAGATTGATCACTTTCTATGGGATTTCTAAAAAAGGTTAACAAAACTCGTAGTATAGATTGATGAGAGAACTGTTATTCTTCTCTCCATATCCATTATGATCTTATGTTTTTTGTCTGAAATATGATGAAATGCATACTGTTTGCCTACAAGAGGATTAATAGGACTTGGAAAAGCAGTCACTCGACTCGACAGCTTGCTTACATTCGACTCGAGTTTTAGGATCCTTCGGATATCATGCTCCTGAGTAAGCTTACGCTAATTGATAGTTCACTCTACTATTTTCAAACTTGAATGAGAATGATAGTTTCAGGGGGAAAAAAAGGGTTGGTCTTGAACCAGTCATAATAACTTTAAACACCGAAAATTTCTTTGCTTTGCCTACTTCCTGTATATTGGTTTGGGATTCAATATGAATAAATGAGAGTATTCAATATATTCTTAAGTAGTTATTTATAAATAACATCCTATGTATAAAATATATTCTTAGCGGAACAATAAGAAGCATTCCATGTGTCTGCAAGTATATTAAGATTCATCTGTACAAATTAGTTTTCGGGCTATTTTCGGTATTTAAGTTGTATTTGGTTTGCCAAGGAAGTGATGGGAAAATGTTCACAACTATGAATCTAACTACAACCTGGATATGGTGACTTGTATGATTATCCTTTTGCTCCATTTTCATGTGTAGATCCCAAGTTAAACAACGATTATTCGGCAAAGGCTGTAGCAAAAGTGCTTTTCACTTCTTTCTGTTTCTTAACAATTGTGATCACAATCTAGCTATAATTATTATATAATAATGATTTGAAGTTCTTTTGAAATCTAAACAGAAATAGAAGTAAAATGAAAGAGAATATAGTTGGTTAATTTGCTAGGGTGCAATGAAGTAGGTCACATATAAACTGGTTTATTCAAGCAGTCTAATTTCCAAAACTGGGCTCATACTTTCTGCTTGTGTATGGTAGAATATACCGAGGTGATTTTTTTAACTTCTGAACTGTATTCCTGTTACTTATCAGTATTTCCATTCCTGAAAAAATATTAAAATTATAATTTTGGGGGTATCAAGATAACAGGTTGAAGAAAATACTTCAATCCCCAACCATGTCAAACTGTGAACTTTTGCTATGAATGTGCTCCTTAGGTTCTCATCTATTTCTTAATGTAAGATTCTTCTTGGTGCATTTCTTTTCATCATCCAATCATAGCTGGCATAAAATTTTACAGCCACAAGCTAGGGAAAAGGCAGAGAGGGAGGGATTTGAAGTAAGTGTTTCCAAAACAAGTTTCCAGGCTAACACAAAGGCCCTAGCAGAAAATGAAGGGGAGGGGATTGCTAAGGTAAAGCTATTTTATTTCTCTGTCTTGCAGTTTTGTTTCTTTGTTTTTGCTTATGTTGATTTCAGTCAGCATGAGCTAGACTTGGTTTTTTACTTTCTCTGTTATGCCACTAATATGATGTACATTTGTTGGATTAATAGGAGTAAAAATTTGAGAACTCGAGTCATTGGATGCCCAAAGACCATTGATGGTGACCTGAAATGCAAGGAGGTTCCAACAAGTTTTGGATTTGATACAGCATGCAAGGTGATCATCTTATTGACTCGAATCTTGTTTGCTCAGTTTTTATTATTTGATGATTTGTCTGTTTTCAGTTTTTATTGTTTATAGTTTGTTCAGTTTTTATTAGCTGTTGACAGTTACTGGCTCTTTAACTTCAGTCTAATATATTCCTGAATGACATTATTCTTAATGTTTAGTGATATAACAATCATTGTTGATAACACTTTGTGTTTCTTCTAGTGTGAGAATGCATAGTATTTCAATTAGTATGTCGTATGCTTAAGAAATGCAGTGTGAAGTAGACTTTAATGGATTAGACTTATGTTTTGCAGATATATGCAGAAATGATAGGAAATGTCATGATCGATGCTCGCTCTACTGGAAAATATTATCACTGTAAGTTTCCAATTCTGAACTTCATTCATGTCAGAGTTCTGCATGACAGTTAGCTGTTTTAGAAGGCATAATTGAATCGTCTGGTTTTTTCTCATAGCGATGATTGCCCCTAGTTCCTTAGGTCTATGATGGTATGGAGACTTGTCTATCATGGTTAAATCCTTGCTGTTAATAATTCGAGGAACAATTTACATTCTAGTCAAAGGCTCCTGTCTTGTGTAAATCTGATGGGAAGTCCTTCAATTATCTCCTTTTATATTGCTCCGTGTTTATTTTCACAGGGCAAGATTAAATTAGTTTCAGTTCGCTGGTGTATGGTCCCTGGAGATTCATTTTTTGGTTTGTTGACAAGTAAGAGTTCTAGTTTCTTTATAGTTGCAAAGCGTTTGAAAGCTGTTTATGTTTATGGGTGCGTGGGTTATAAGACTATAGCACCGTACGAGAGGTTTCAACGGCATGGAAATGAAGGGAAGTTATGATGTCTGTCACTTGTATGGCTGGGGCTTTAGGATAAGAACCTTAGTCTATCCCATTCAATTCTGGGTCTTTTGGTAGAAACTTATATCTCAGATGATGTGGTTGTCAAGGCTGATGGTACTCCTTAGCAACTCATCTTTTCCATATCATTTGTTTCATTTCACTCTGCACCTTGGCTTGCTCTCATTCTACGTTTTAAGGGATCATGTCAACTGAGTCTTGAGCTAATTAGGAATAAATTAAGGTCTAGCTAACAATTGTTTCTGTTTGCTTTTCTTGCAACCTTGCACTCATGCCCCAACGGTATGTGATGATCATTTCTGAATTTCATAGTAACATGAATCATTAGAACTTTTTTTTAAGATAACTGGTGGCTTTAACTTTTTTAATTTAATTTTGCATTGTTTTGAGCAGGCTGTGTCCTTCCTTGGTTGCCAGAACTTGAAAGTGAGCAACATTGAGATCAAAGATGCACAACAAATGCATCTAGCTTTCCAAAAGTGTGTGAATGTCCAAGCTCTGAATCTCATTGTAAGTGCACCAGAGAATAGCCCCAATACAGATGGAATTCATGTCATTGAGACCCAAAACATTATGATAAAAGGGTGTATTATTGGAACAGGTAATATAATACTCCCACATCTTTCCAAAAAATGAATTGTTAACATAAAATTAGAGCTATGTTGTTAATTGTTCTTTTGCAATAATTTTGTTGTGGACTGAAGGTGATGACTGTATTTCAATAGTAAGTGGGTCACAAAAGGTTCAAACTAATGACATAACTTGTGAACCAGGTCATGGAATCAGGTATGAATTTCTAACTAATTTTTTTTCACTGAAAGTCAATTAGTTTTCTCATTGTGACTTAACTAACTTTATTTTTTTGGTTGAGAGACAGTATTGGAAGCTTGGGAGCTGGGAAATCAAAAGCTCACGTTTCAAATGTGCATGTAGATTCAACAAAGTTGACTGGGGCCACTAATGGAGTGAGGATTAAGACTTGGCAGGTGAGTTTTAGTTAGTTCAGATGTTGCAAAATCATCTGTGACAGATGTCTTCAGAGAAAATGATACAAAAACTAACATCAACAAATGAAGGAAGGGGAGAACCAAAGCAATGAAGTTGGAAACTGGAAAGGATTGTAACTTGATGTAATACATTATCTTTATTATTCAACTGAAATAAATGTAGTCTGATTTTTATTATTTGATAGATTTTGTAACTCGATGTAATACATTATCTTATTAATTACATTACTTTGCCTCCATTCATGGAAATGTTTAAGTTTGGCACATTTAGATTTTTATTTTCTAGAAATAAAACTTATAAGATGTTATAAAAGGTCATTTGATAGCACTTGATGAGTGCTATAGAAAAAAAGGGTCTTGAGAAACGCTATAGAAACTAATACAATAGCATTTGTTAAATGCTACGTGAGAGAAGACAATAGCGTTTCTGAAATGCTATTGGTAACTATACAATAACGTTTCAGAAACGCTATAAATACTGTTACTATAGCGTTTCAGAAACGCTATAAATAGTCAACTTATAAACAATAGCATTTTTAAAACGCTATAATAGACTTACTATAGCGTTTCAGAAACGCTATAAATACTGTTACTAGTTAAGCGCTTCAGAAACGCTATAAATAGTCAACTTACAATAGCGTTTTTAAAACGCTATAATAAACTTACTATAGCGTTTCAGAAACGCTATAAATACTGTTACTATAGCATTTCAGAAACGCTATAAATAGTCAAAAACTTACAATAACATTTTTAAAACGCTATAATAGACCTTGTATCTATTATAGCTTTGGCAGACACAACATTTTCTAAAACGCTATTAATGAGCATTTTCTTGTAGTGGTTGCTTAATATTGAGGATGGATTTGACTATATATTTTGACAAGCTAAGTTGTGGAGTGATCTTTATATTTGGTGGTTAATATTGAGTCTAAGAAAATGTTGTTTCTCAACTTCAAAGTGTTGTTTCTATGAGGGGTTTTGAATAAATGTTTATTTTCAGATTTGGGTTTTGTATGGATGGTTTGTGGTTTTATTGTTAAATATTATTGGTAATTGAGGTATTGTATTGAATTGTTTGGGTTTTGACATTTAAAGTGTTTTTTATTGGAAAAATAAATTAATGAGTGGAATGGGGATTAAATTGAAGATTGGAAAACTTATGATTATTAGTTATGATTCATTTTAGGGAGATCAGATTAGTGGTAGAGTTGTGACTCGAAAACGGAGTCGAAATTTAGAATTTCATTTGTATACATGTGGAGTGAATAATATGTTTGGGATTAAACCATAGAAACAATTATTCGGTGGATTTTTTTGGTAAATATATATTATGAGAAAATTTATATAAAAATATATTAATTTAAAAATTAGGGGTATACATTTTGCAATGTAAATTTATCTAAGTATTCACTTTAGATGATAAAATTGTTATTAGTTGCATTAGAAATAAAATTTGTGAGGATTCATCATTTTATGAAATGAATTTGGGTATTTGTATTGTTAAAGTGAATTGGTATTTGCACTACTATACTATGACTTGAATATAATTGGTATGCAAATTGATTTGTAAAAATGTATGAA
Source organism: Berberis vulgaris (assembly GCA_963556465.1). Classification (NCBI taxonomy): domain Eukaryota; kingdom Viridiplantae; phylum Streptophyta; class Magnoliopsida; order Ranunculales; family Berberidaceae; genus Berberis; species Berberis vulgaris. The sequence goes on from OY747136.1 coordinate 51,134,861, forward strand.
TCCTTATATTGAATGAGTTTGATCCCCGTTTGGTTACATGCTTATGAAGTGATGGTTTCCTCAAAAGAATGAGTGGATATTATGGTGGATTTAATTATAACTGGCAATATGTTATCATACAAGAACTTTGAGATTTAGTTGATTTTTATGCCCTTTTCTACAAATCAATGAAAAAAAAAGTGAAAAAATGAAAAAAACAATATGATTTTAATATACTGACTACTTGTATACTTGGTATATGATTGTAGTATGCAGACTTACTTTTATACATGGCATATGATTGTAGTATGCAGACTTGCTTGCATACTAGGTACACTGTTCCATATGAGTTTGAATGGATGAATGGATGAATGTGATATACTTTCCATGGATCGAACTTTGGGTGAGATGGCATGAACCTCGATGTGGCACCGCACTTGGGACATGCACTATCCGAGTGACTTTGAAGGCAAAGGAGACACACTTTGGTGAAATGTGTTCAACACAGAAGCAAAGTGTGATTGTGAAAAAGAATCGAGGTTTTTGTGCAATAATGAACACATAAAATTTACCCTAATGTGAAACCTGTATTAATTACTTTGTTAGTATAAATGTTTGAGTGTTTTAAAGGAAAAAAACTAAATGCTCATTCAATCATTGAATCAGTATTATATGTCTTCCTTTAGGTGAAATTTGTATTTGTTGATATTTCAATATTGGTGTATCATGACTATGATTTGTATTTTATTGAAAGTAAATTGCTCACATCAGTATTGAAATACCGACTAAAAATTTATTTATGATGAATATTGATAAATTTAGAAATTTCATCTATTTGTTTTTAACCATTCCGTATAAGATGATAAGTCTGCTAACGTTTCTACATGTTAGAGTTGCCATGGTCAACCTCACAGTGTAATCATAGGTAAAATATATATTTACTTTAAGTATGATAAAACTTATTAGAGGAATTACATGTCTTTGAATTGTTGTTTTCTTGTGTTTGTAGTTTATGTAACTTATTTTATTTATAAAGATGAAGATACTCATACCAGTTACGTCGTTGACTCAAGTAAGTTTACACTTCTTGGGTACGTTCTTATTAGAACATAGTCAATTAGCCTTTCTCAGATTAGAGAGCTTTTTAAGCGGCAATGTTGAAGTTTTCTTTGGTGGGTGATCATCGTCGAAAGTTTCATGGTTAAGCGATTTTTTTTTACTTCAAGTTTATAATAAACGTTATATATGTTGTATTTGAACTTTGCTATTTTGCTTGTTGGTTTTAAGAAATGTTCAAATTTTCTCAAAAAATCAGGGTGTGACATCTTCTTTCTCACTCCGTTGTATACCAAACAAATACAACCAGATCTGATTGCTAATTCTAATGTGTTGCTATAACGAAAGTGTTGCATTAGAATCAAACATTGATTGATTCATTCCATAACTCAAGCACCAAACCCAAACCCACATTACAACCAATTTATAGCTCATTTTGCTTATCCTAGTTTTCTATTTCCTCAAATTCAATGTGTTTTAGGGACTTGGTGATTTCAAATTACTGTTATTTGGAATTGGTTGATTTATTTAATGAATTCAAAATTTCAATTTAAAGCCCACCTCCAAATTTTTTTTCCACTCCTCATCGAAAGACTCAACAATTTATGTTGGTCAATCCATCTCATTAAACTACACTTAAACTCAATACTAAGAAAGACATAAACACTTAATGTTGCACTTGGAGGTAGAGAGTTATTACAGTTGCAATAGTGTAATGAGGAAGAAGAAGAAACACACGACCCCTTTTTTGTTCAATTGAAGCGAGTGAAGCGCACAAAACAAAACTTGTAGAAATTGAGTTATCGAAGTAAAAACAAGTTGAACGAAACATAAACTTCGAGAGTTGAAAGGATTTGTCATGACTTCATCTTCTTCACTAGTAGTAGTTTATTACAAATATAGATTCAAGTTGAGTGTATTTTAGAAGAAGAAAAATTTGGTTAAGGAAGAAGATGAAAAAGGATTTTATTAGAATCCTTAAATTGTTTTTGAGATACGTTTTATACACTCGCACATCGCAAAAATAAAAATGCCCGGGAGGCATGTGCACAACACATGCAAAACATAACAGTCAGGACCTGTGCTAACCAAAAATGGGGGTACCCCTAATTTTTTAACAATATAAGGTGTGACCTTAATTAGGCTATTATGGTGTGGTCTCACTAAATCAGCTCTAGAGAAAATTTTTGGAAACTATTTCCGTCGGGGTTCCAAAATGACACAGTCAACTGAGTTGGCTAGCAAAGATTATTTAGTGTGACAATATAGCCCTTGATAAAATCAAAGATCTAGATTTAAATGAGATCTTATTGACTCAGAGAACCTCGAGGTCACAACGTGTTTCAAGGCAATAGTTAATGGTCACCATAATTTTTTTTTTTTTGAAATTGTCTTTTTTTTTTCCGATGGTCTCATCTAGCCTCCCCATCCCTGCAACTGAGCCCACCATGTCTGCACCTGAACCCATCATCTCCAAAGCATTAACCATCTGCATTGAACCACTCCAACCTCAACCCACCATCTCTCCAACTAACCCGAATTTTGTATTGTTTTACAAATTTGGGTGTGTTCCTAATGAACGCAACCCCATAGACTTACCAGGGTTAGTTGGAGCGTGGAAGTGGTTCTAGCTTCGTGGCGGTGGTTGAAGACTTGACACCTTCCGTTAGATTTTGGTTTTATTGTTTTCCTAGGTATTTAGATGTAGGACCTAATTATTACTGTTCAGATTTTGAGTCAAAGATTTATTTGGGATTAATTAATTTAATTCCTTAGTATGATTTATTTTGTTGGCTTAGGCATGATAAATGTTTACCTTATTTTGAGAGGAAGAATTTTTAAGGAAGTTTGTTATTTTTATATATTGCCTCATGTCTGTACCATTAAAAATTTTCTTGTCATGCCTTGATTTTTGGACAATCTATTGATTTAGATTGTTTAAAAATTGGGTTGTGATGGGTCTCATCTAGCCTCCCCAACCCTGCAACTGAGCCCACCATGTCTGCACTTGAACCCCATCATGTCCAAAGCATTCACCATCTGCATTGAACCACCCCAACCCCAAGCCACCATCTCTCCAATTGAACCAAAACTCGATACACCCCACAATCTCCTCAATTCGAACAAATCAATAACCTTGTTCCAAAGTTCAACTTCTTTTGTTTGATCAATTTTCCAAAATGAACCAAAACCCCAAATTTCTCCATAAAATACCAACTTTTCCTTTTATAAACACTCAATTATTCTCATTCTTTCGCGTCATAAACACAATTGCGTGAAGTACTTTTTAAATTAAAACAAAAAGTTAGTTCGTTTTGTCAAATGACCTTTCTATTTTGGTTGAAGGGCAAATGTTTCCTATTTGGTTGGTAAAGTTTAGTGGATAGACGGGAGTGGGAAGGTTCATAATCCACCTTGACTTTTTGGCCTAATGTAGCTTTCAATCTCCTAATCAAATGTTTAAAACAATCTTTCTATTTCATTGATGAAAATTATGAAATAAATTACATGATGAGACATTAAACAGTCACTCAATCACTGTTGTACACGTGGGATGGACTAACCCTAGCACGTAAAAGGCTTCAGCACAGTCCCAAGCATACCCATGCGCGATACTACTTTTCAGCTCGTAAGTTAGGCGCCCAAGCCCAAAACACGCCAGCCCAGAGGCAAAAGTCTTAGGGTTTGGCCATGGACAATAAGGCCTGAGCAGGGAATCTTAGAGTTGTCATAGGCTCGAGATCCACTCGCATGAAATCAACTCTAGCCCAATCAAACATTAGGTCCTAAACAGAGCCAAGTGTCGAAGTACTAAATCATGCACATGTAAGATCTTATGCGAGATCTCCTCCCTCCATCACGCCCTCGATCACAGGGACAGTTGGGAAGGGAAGGCTTGCTATTTGAGAGTTAGTGAAATGAGGAAGAAAGGTATGCACGTATACACACTGCAATTTTATATACAATTTTTACTTTTTCTTGAACCGGTATCTAACTTAAGCACCGGAGTGTCGTCGGCCACCATAACGGTGGTCCTGGGCTTAGCCACTGTTCATTTTTGCAGGTTAGATATAATCGGGATTGGTGATGACAAATTTGAATGCATCATTTTGGCATCGTTCGCAGGGAAGACGACAATACGTTTTCCATAAAATGAACATACAAAGTTTTTTCTAAACTAAGCAGAGCGTCGAGAAATGGTCACCGGCACCAGATCTTGAGCAGTCAAAAATGTTGAGCCAGAAACCCTCCGACCAAATAAGCCCCCCCACAGGGTCCAATCGATCCAACCGAAGGGGCATAACAGCCGCTGCAGCAACCACGACCGATCCCTGCATTGATTAGATCTCGATTCATATGGATCATTGGCATGAGTGGTGGAGAGGCTCACTCAGGATCGACAACAGCGGAGATCTAAGGAGATCCCACACCAAGGAGGATGTCTAAGAGTGCGTCCAAGAAAGTGAAAACCTTCCCAGGGAGATCAAAGAACCAGCCGACAGGAGAGCCTAAGGGACAATGGAGAACATGGGGACAACACCCCTAAAACAAACTGCACCACAATCAGGAACTTGTTTCGACTAGGGGCAACCAATCCGAACGTCTTGTACAACCTCACCATCCCTCCGTTCTCGGAGGAGATCATGAGTTCCCCACTTCCAAAGAAGTTCATCCTGGCGAAGCTCGAGTTCTATGATGGAACATCAGATTCGTTGAACCATTTGAGCCATTACCATCACGTGATGACGCTTAAAGAAAGTTCAAAGGCAATCTCGTGTCGAACTTTTCCCACCAGCATGAAGAAGGCTACTCTGACCTAGTTCCACAGTTTTCAGCCAAGATTTATCGATACGTTCCAGGTCTTGGTGAAAGCGCTCATCACAAGATTCGTAAAGAGCCAGTGAATCCGAAAAGAGCGACACTACCTGCTGAGTCTCAAGCAGAAAAAGGGCGAGACCCTCAGAGAGTATGTCACTTGTTTCAATGATGAGCTGACTTTGATTGATGGTTGCAGTGATGGCACATTGGTGACCGCCTTCACTTCTGGCCCTCGAGGAGGTCAGTTCTACAACTTCATCACTCTGGAACCCCTGAGGGATATGGAAAACTTGCTGAAAAGTGAGCAAAACTACATCACTCTGGAGAATATGTTGGCTGCCAAAAAAGAGGTGAAAATGAGGCCAAGCAGTCCCCCAGAGCCCGAAAAAAGGGAAGAAAATAGGCGCGAAAAAGAGGACAAGTAAAAAAGGAGGAAGAGCGACAACAAGACCGGGTTCGACAAGGCCAAACCTGACAAGGCCACCAACTATGTTGTCGCAAGGTTCTCTGAGTACGTTTCACTCAACTCTAGCATGGTTAAAATCTCCATGCCATGAAAAATTAGGAGGACATCAAATGGCCCCCAAATATCAAAGGTGATCCTTCGAAGCATGATAAGGGCAAATAATGCACCTATCACAAGGATCACGACCACATCACCCAAGACTGCCAAAATCTCAAGAATGAGATAGAGCACTGGATTTGAACTGGAAGACTCAAAGAATTCGTAAATTTTGACGAGAAACAACCCCAAGAGAAAGAAGAAGCGGCTCTAGAAGCCAAAGAAAAGGTTGCATACATCATCTATGTCCCTATCAACGAAGATACGAGAACTATCAAGGGAGATCAGTCTTCCGCTTGAGAATGCCATTACATGACGATGAAACTATTGAGGAAGTAACCGCGATCGGCTCAACCTCCCCCCCCCCCCCCCCCCCCCCCCAACAAAAAAAAGAAAGATGGACCAACAAGCCCAAAGCTTATAGGTAAAGAGCAGCAAGGGTGACATGTATCACTTTTTGAAGTAGATCAATAAAGCTAATCTCTTTAAAAACAGATCTACTCCATGCTCAACTCCTTATACAAGGGAAGACCCAATCCTTATACGAGGGCCAAAATGGTGCACAAGCATACGAGCCTAACCCCAATGAAGGCAATGATAACTCACTGCATAAGTGACCTAGTCCACCTAAGGAGTCAAGGTTTGATGTGGCAAGTCGAACCCAATCCCCGGACAACTCACCGCCTCCAAAGCCTAATTCTAACACGGGGACCAAAATGTCACACAAATGAACAAGCCTAGTCCTTTTTTGGACGACAACTTGCTGCATAAGTGGCCAAGTCTTCCTTAGGAGCCAAGGCAATGCGAATGCGGTCTAAATCCAGTCCACCGCAAGCGGGCGAACCCAGTCCATGGACAATTTACCGCTAGCAGGTGAGTCCAGTCCACAGACAACTCACCGCTCCTAAGATAGCCTAGTCCAACCTCAGGATCACGATGGAGCACATGCAGATTGTACCAAGCCCACAGATAATCCATCATAAGCAGGCAGTCTGATTTGCTCAAAATTCCTGTCGCCTAAAATTCCAAGCAAATCAACATTTTTTCCCTTATTATCAATTACTTGCAAAATTTTAAGAAAAATATAAGTAGTTCATAGGGGTTATCGTCATACTCACCAAGTTAAAAGGATTCAAGGAAAACACTTTAGAAGATCAACTAAAATTAAGAATGGGTGGAAAGAAGGGAAATAAAATTTGGAGAATAGAAGATGATTTAAAAAAAAAAACTTTTGATTCAAAATTGAGGATGAAAATTATTAAACAAATTTATCAATTAAAAGAAATATCTCAAGGATTGGTGAATCCACCTCTTAGATTTGTAGAGATTAATTTAACACATTTATGTATATATATTTTTGAACCCTTGCATAAATTCCTTTAATTTTTAATTCAAGACTAATGCTCAAAATAAAATTCTTTTCTAAAATAAAATTTCTCTTACCTCTTTTGATGATAAAAGAAACTCCTTAACCATCATTAATCCACCCCTCTTTCTATGGCTATTTTTCAATTAATGGTTATAATTTACGAAGAATTGAAGAACTATGAAAAACAAATATAATTCTTGTTTCCAAGTTCATATCTTCATTTCTCATAATCCTTCATTATCCATATTTCGATTTGACAACTTTGATTCATTGGTTGAATCTAGGATTAATATAAATTATACAAGTTGTAAAAAAAAAAATTGTGTTAAAAAAAATCTCTACATCATTCAAGTAGGTTTAGGGATGACAGTCAGGCGATTTTTTATCCAGATATCTGCTCCGCTCCGAATCGTTTGGGGAGGATTGGGTTTTTTTTAATGGATTTTGGGTGTCAAAATTGGATCCATTACTTTTTTGGGGCGTATACGGATTTGACCGTAACCGCCCCGCGGATATCCGTTTACTTATACAATATTACTAGAATACCCTTATAATATCTAAACCTAAGTCATATCCCTAATGAGTCCTTCTAGGGGTCGAGGGAAGGAGCGAGGGATGGGTGTAACCACCCATCCTCCTCGAGACAAGCGTCAGCGCGAGGGGGATGGGTGGTTACACCCATCCCTCGCCCCCTTTTCCTCGCTCCATCCCTCGACCCCTAGAGTTTCCGTATCCCTAATTGCAGTTTGTCTAATTATTGAGGAAATTGGCGAGGAAATCAGCGATGGATGCTCCCTTGCACGTGCAGGAGCATCGGTTGTAAAAAAGGAGGGAAATCAAAATTTTGGGGAAAAGAAGGGGGAACGGTCTCTCTCCTCAAATCCATCTCGACAGAGACAAAGAAGAGAAGATAAATCACTCCTTCCCTCTCCCCAAATGAAGCCACAGAGGAAGCCCTCCCTCTCCCGCTCGATAGAGAAGCCCCTCCATCTTCCCCAACGAAGCTCGACAATCCCTCCCTCTCCCCAAACGAAGCCAGAGAAACCGTCGAGGAAGCCCTCCCTCTCCCGCTCGACAGAGAAGAGAAGAGAAGACGAAGACGAAGCTCCATCGCCACCCTCTCCCAAAAGTTAAAGCTGCTACCTTCTTTTTACTTTATTTACCCTCTCATTCTCTCCCTCTTTCTGGGTGATTTCTTGTTGGGGGTTTTTAGATCTAGGGTTTCTACTAGATCTAGGGTTGAGAATTGCGGTTTTCAAAAAACAAATTTGTGTCCCATTTCTGCGTGAATATGTTCATGTTTTTCTGATAACCTGAAAGTCTGCTATTTCTCCCAACATATGGATTATCAACTGTAAAAAGAGGGGAAACATACAGCATAATGCATTACCAGAGAAATTAAGAAGTTGGTGTACTTAGAATTGATTCTCTTTTCACACAATTTGGAAAGAAAAAAAGAAGTCCTGTTAAACTGATTTCACACATTTTGGATAAGATTCTCTTTTCATAACTGTTATAGTTACAAATAAGACATTTTCTTTTCATTTTGATTCTCAAGGTATTATATGTTTTATGTGCATTGAATTATTGATAATTAGTGTTAAATAATGGTAGAGAAATAAGGGTTGCTTATTGGTGCAGTTTTGAACATGCGACCAGATTTATTCAAGGCAGCTGTGGTGACAGTTCATTCATTGTACATGATATGGCAGCGAGGTGTATAAATGAAGAATTTTCGATTATATTTTGAAAATATGTGAATGTAATGTTTGTTAGCTAATTTTGAGGTTCACTGGCAATGTAATGTTTGAGTAGAACAGGTTATTCGAGAACAACTTGATTGGCAATGTAATGTTTGTTGCCAATTATTTATGTCATGAAATTGTTGAAAACAACATTCAGATTGTTCTGATGTACTTGGCAGGTTGATGAAAATTTTGAGCATTTGACCCATTTCTGTTAGAGTTGCTGTTAGTTGCTTTGTTAGAGTTGTTTTTAGTGTTGTTAGTTGCTTGATAGGCCTCCTATCAGGTTCACTTACACAAGAAGGAAGTATAGAACAATTCTTTGTTGCTACTATTTTCTATGATTGAAAGCTCCTTGTTCAACATTCTTCTTTGCTCATCTGTGTTTAGTGATTTCAAAGGAGATATGGAGTGTGTAAAAGAAATTGATATAGGAAATCAGTAGTGAAGAATTCATCTGACTTCTGGCCAGATACCACTCTAGAATTCATGCTGAAGAATCCTGTAAATCTGAAATAAATGTATCACACTACATCCGAGCAGAAACATAACTTCAATCATGCAGATTCAAATGCAACACCTAACATATCTATCTATTCATTTGTCTAAAATCCAGAACTCCTGACATAAAATTGTGAAAAAAAAATAAAGAGAGAATAATAAAAATAAAAATAAGGGCCCAACATGGACAACATTACAGATCCAGTATGAGATAAACTGCTCTGCGATTCCCTTTTTTGCAGTCGATGAAGCTGTACAAAATATGAAAACAAATCACAAAAACAACAGAGGCTGAATTTACCAATCGTTTGTAGTTACGAATCTGGTATCATTACATCAGAGCTGTACATATTACATTACATCACTCGGCCAAGAACTTAAAAATAAATAGTACAATTAAGATAATAATTATTGTTATCAAAGTGTTGATTAAGTCCCTCGTAACAGCCCAATGATCGTTGTTCCCTTGGGTGTCATTTCTTTGATAATTGGATGGACCGGCTTGATCGTCAAAAACACGATCGTTAACCTTGACATCTTCGTTGTTGTTGAATTCCTCTGAATCTTGTCTCGCCGCTTTTGAGCGAACCCACAACGCATACGCTTCTTCAGCTTAAGTAACTGACCTAAACCCCTTATAAGAAGCACCCCTATACCCTGATACCGCAGATAAACATGCTTGCCAGCTCAGGTATACTCCAGGTTGATGACCTCGATACACAACGTACGCTGTGAATGCCATTCCTGCATTTAAAAATAAAATCAAAAAAAAAATGAAAAACATGAACATATTCACGCAGAAACGGGAATACAAAAATGGGACACAAAGTTTTACCAAACAATGACCAATGACCAATGACCAATGACCAATGTTCTAAACTTTGCTTTTTACCAAACAATAACCAATGTTCGGTAAAAAGCAAAGTTTAGAACACCTATTGATGATCATTGTTTAGTAAAAGTACAGTTTGGACCAGCAACTCAAACATCGACCTTATGTTCTATGCTTAAACAAGCTAATTCACACTATATGATTAAAGTAATTTAGGTTAGTCTACATTTTGTTGTTCTTTTCTTCTTCTTCTTCTTTCAGCATGACATTGGTAGGGAGTAAGGAGTATATGGAATAAAATTGGATGTCTGCAAAGGATCAATCATAATATCCGTTTAACCTTGTTCTAGCTAGTATGTGTATTCCATACATTGGCTTTTTTTTTTTTGTGAAAATGTCTTATTTGTAACTATAACAGCAATGAAAAGAGAATCTTATCCAAAATGTGTGAAATCAGTTTAACATGACTTCTTTTTTTTCTTTCCAAAATGTGTGAAAAGAGAATCAATTCTAAGTACACCAACTTCTGAATTTATCTGGTAATGCATTATGCTGTATGTTTCCCCTCTTTTTACAGTTGATAATCCATATGTTGGGAGAAATAACAGACTTTCAGGTTATCAGAAAGACATGAACATATTCACGCAGAAACGGGTCACAAATTTGTATTTTGAAAACCCCAATTCTCAACCTTAGATCTACAAACCCCCAACAAGAAATCACCCAAAAAGAGGGAGAGAATGAAAGGGAAAATAAAGTAAAAAGAAGGTAGCAGCTTTAACTTTTGGGAGAGGGTGGCGATGGAGCTTCGTCTTTGTCTTCTCTTCTCTGTCGAGCGGGAGAGGGAGGGCTTCCTCGGCGGTTTCTCTGGCTTCGTTTGGGGAGAGGGAGGGACTGTCGAGCTTTGTTGGGGAGAGGGATTAGCTTCTCTGTCGAGCGGGAGAGGGAGGACTTCCTCGGTGGCTTCGTTTGGGGAGAGGGAGGGAGTGATTTCTCTTCTCTTCTTTGTCTCTATCGAGATGGATTTGAGGAGAGAGACCGTCCCCCCTTCTTTTCCCCAAAATTTTGATTTCCCTCCTTTTTTATTTTTATTTTTTTACAACCGATGCTCCTGCACGTGCGATGGAGCATCCCTCGCTGATTTCCTTGCCAATTTCCTTGATAATTAGACAAACTGCCCTAATTGAGTAATTTTCTATCTTCTCTACATTCTCCAATCTCCACGCATCAGAGTCAACAGAGAAGAATAGTAGCCATGGTAACGACGCGTCTGCAAGGCTTGCGAGTTGAGGAGGAAAGAGAGAGATTTGAGTCGATCTTGTTGAAGAAAGCTTGTGTGGTAGACAAATATTCAGATCTGTCGAAGCTAAAGCTGGACGAAGAACGCAATCCAGACAAAGATGGAGCGGCGGAGGAGATGCTTGATTTGGGGTCATCTTCCCCCCTTTTTTTTTTCTTCTTCTCCTGTTGCTCTCCTTCCCTGAGATTTGGTGTCGGTTTGTATGAGATCTGGTGTCGATTTGTATGAGATCTAGTGTCGATCTAGCAAAAGTCTGAGATCTGGTTCGATTTGTATGAGATCTAGTTTTAGCGAAAGTCTGAGCTTTGAAAGTCTAATTATTTGATGATGGTTCCATCTGGTGGCGTGTTGATAAATGAATTTCTTGAAAGCTTTATGACTGAGAAATCCTATTTTGGCGAGATCTTAATTTGCATCTTATTCTTCAACTAGCCTCAAATGTTAGGTTTTATTATTCAATGAGAACTTGCTATAGTTATAGTTCCAGTTGTTTCAAAGCTCTCATCAATCAATTCAATATTTTCTTCATAAACAATTATTAAAATTCAGATCTGGGTTGGAGAATATGTCTTTTTTTTTTGGAAATTAAATCGTTAACCGAGGTGGGGCAGGGCGGATATCCGAGCGGTGATGAGTTTAAAAAAATAAATATACAAACGGATATTCGGATTCGGGTATCCGCAATTTGGGCGGGGATGGATTTGCCCAAAATCCGTCCCATTGTTATCCCTAAGTAGGTTTCATCTCCCCTGAGATGAAAGGTTTAGCCTATCATTATCATTGTGATGAAATAATCTAGAGTGGAACTAGAAAGATAGATGGGAAAGTAAACTAATTAAATTAAAAAATAACTAATGCATAAAACAAAATTTATCTTTTATTAAATTCAAAACTAAAAATTTACATGTAACTTCAACGAAGCTCCAATGAAAAAAAGAAAACTTTTCTAAGATAGATGTATAAAATAAAGCTAGATGTCTTGGATATCTTTTTATGTCTTTTCTCCAAGAATTTGAGAGCATATTTATATTGTTTTCCTCCAAGCTAGAAATGAGAAAAATCCTACAAATTCCTTGATTATACTCCAAATCATATCATATAAAATAATGAGAGTCATAATTAGGGATAGATATATCAAGATAGTCCTAAATTGAGGTAGATACATGAGACAAAACTCAAGGTAATGGAATATTCTTTGATTTAATCCTTGGAATATGCCTTGGGTTGATGTTTTATTTTCTTTATGATTGATTGCTCCACAATTAAAGTTTTTATCTTGAAACTTGCCACATGTCTCCATCAAATGTTGACTTCCATAATATTGGTCTTGAAATGAAACTCTTGATCTACTTGTGCCACGAACGTACCCAAATGCCTTGAATTTTGTATATTTCATTGATTTCATAATTTCTCCAATTGCTCACGGTCATGCAAATTTATCGTAGAATTGTCTCGAATTTTGCAAATTTTTCGTTTTCTAAAAAAATTATGACAATAATCAAATTCAAGATAAATAGAGACATTTAATTGATTTTAAGCACAATTAGATGCTAATAAAGATGTAAATGAGGCGTAAAATCAATGTTTTGGGTACTTATCACACCACTCCAAACAACATTTTGTTAGTCCTCGAGCAAAGAAAATCGAACAAAGATAAGCTCACAAAACTTTTTTTTATTGTTCCTAAACTTCAAAAATAACTCAAGGCCATTTTCGCTGGTATGACTCAATTGCATTTACAATGTGCAATAATGCCTTGAACTTCTAGCATGACACTAAGGAGGAGTTTTAGCCTCCTAAGGGTTAACCAGGATGAACACTCACAAACATAAGTTTTTTTTTTGAAAAAAAATAAAAAAATTGGTGTTTATCCTATTTTTCTTAGAGAATATCATTGAAATTCAATCACATTGAAGACAAGAGCCATATGTAGTTTTTTGTTTTTTGGAAAGCGAGCCGAGTTTTTATAGGATCCCATAACCTATCAACAAGGTGCGACCTACATGTCAACACCATAAGAAAGTAACCATGCCGCCGGTGAGTCTCGAACCTAGGACGTGGGGGATAAACCCACACAGCCCTAATCACTCGACCATAACACCATTGGCGAGCCATATGTAGTTAGTTACTAAAATGCACATTACAACTGAGCAACTTTGGAACAAGGTCTATGTGTGAATAACCAACAACATATAAATTTTCTTGTCAAAGTAAGGTACATCCTAATCCACCTTAGGAATAGTCGTCTTGACTTCAAAACTCACTAGTTTATCTCTTTGAAATGAACACTCTGAGATTGGTTAAATATTTTCTTTCTTACATGTAAGGAAAAAGTAAGTGTGAAATTCAAATGTCTCATATGCACAGAAGAATAAATGTACATGAAAAAGAATAATAGTCTCATGAAGGGAATGTTGATCACTTGCTTGCGAGAATGTCGAGTTACCCACCATAGCGCATTTTCATCTACTAATCACTTTTTACTATACCTTACTATAGGGTTAATTCTGACTTCTCTAAGGAAAAATAAATTTGGCTGGAATTTTTTTTTTTTTGAATGAGGAAGAGTGGGATAGATGGTAAGTATTTATTTATTTATTTTTATTTGGATGAGGAAGAGTTGGGTAAATGGTAAGTAAGGAAATGTTTCTGAAAAGGTTGGGTCTTCAAGTAGCTTAATAGGGAACTCATCAATCACTTCCTTTTATTTTCTTTTCTTCTTCAAAACCTTTTTTTTTATTTGTTTACTTCTTCATAACCCAACTTTTGTTTTTGTACCTTGGACCTTGGATTTTCACTTTGTCATTGTCCCATTTTCTTCATAATCTAACCAACACTTTTTCAGAAACATAGATGGACAACAAGTTTTTTTCTTCTTTCTAATAAACCAATATAAATGCTCACATTGGTTTTGGATGGAATGGTTAGCAAGATGGTTTTGAAATTGTATAGATGGTCGAGATGCCTTATTTACCTTTTAAGGTTTGGTAATAGTTTTAAGTCTCAAATAGACTACAAGATCTATGTTTCTCTTAACTCGAAAAAGATGTCATCCTCATTGATCAACCAAAAAGAAGAATAATGAGACTTCACAACAAGTTAATGTGAGATTCAATAAATTTGAGTCATCATGTGACTCGGAGTTATGTAAAAACCCTCTGAATAAATGAAAGGTTCGATAGCTCACAAGGTAAAAGTCTCCACTATTATTCCTCTAGATTCTTAGGAAATTACTTACTTATTTTTTCCAAATTACATTTGTGGCCATTGTGCAAAAATGTTTGTTGTTAAATGCTCAAATATGATGTTTACTCTAGTAATAAACTTCTAACATCTCTTAGCCTAAATATAGTGAATCAAATAATCCAATCTCATCATAGCTAGGATACTACACCGCTTTATTTTATTTTATTATTTTTTTAAAGAAAACATTTTCAAAAGAGGTATGAATTTTGATAAATCTCCCCACCCCCAAACAGATAAAACACTGTCCACAGTGCTAAATAAATGAAAAATTGAGAAGTAAAAATTGGAACTTATTACCTCAGGTGATTTGATGAACATATGTATCGTCCCTGCAATGAAAATGATCGAGTTGGTGGGGGTGATGTATTACAAAATACATCACCCCCAAACAGGCATTGACAATATTTTTTTTAATGAATGAATGAATAAACTGACTAGGCTGTCCCATTTGATAGCATTGATGATATTTGCATCCATAAGTTTCAACACTTCTTCCTTTACAACATCTTTCAAAATGGGATTGAGACGTCGTTGGGGCTCTTTGAAGGTTTTGGTTACAAACAGTAGGGTCAACACCCTTGATGTGATTAATACTCTAAGCAATGGCTAACTTGTGAGATTTAAATACTCCCAACAACATGTCACTTTGTTCCTTAGTGAGATCTGAGCCAATAATCACTGGGTAACTCTCCTCAAAATCGAGAAATGCATATTTTAGATTATCGGACAAATGCTTAAGTTCTAATGATTGATCAGAGCTTGTGGATGAGTTACTATCTACTGATTGAGCTAGGAATGAAGCTGAGGAATACAACTCTTCCTCATATTGATAAAGTGATAATGGCTCAGACTCAGGTACATGCAGTATAGGGACACTATCCAACATATTAATGACTTCTTCAACAACTTCATCAATATCTAAGTCCATACCAAAGTGTGAAAGACATTGAAGCAATTCATCATCTACTGATGGTTGAGTCATAGACTCAAAAGTTTGAATCATCGGTGGGGAAGAAAATGGAAAAGGGTGTGATGAAGGGGTAAAGAGTGGGCTAGGGTGGCTAGGAAATTTTTGGGAACAAACCAAACGCTTGTTGGGCCGTTCTCAATCTTTCATAAAAGAAGAGTGTGATGGAAGGATGACAGTGACAAAAACGCACAGAATGCTTATCCTTAGATGATTGCTGAAAAGGCATACACAAACAACAATCACCGCTTAACACATAAATGCCTAATATAAGCAAACAATGTTTTAAGGGGATGTTATATTGCGACTATGTGAAAGACAAAATTGATTAAAACCAGCGGTCGCACACTGTTATCTTTTATCGCCTGATTAGATAGGGTGATAAATGATGATCCTAAAAGCTTGTATCCAACTGTACAAAGTCCAAAATCAGGTGGTCAAAGCTATGCTTGTAAGAAGCCGGATTATTGCACAAGTGACATGAGATCTCGTGGCCTAATTAAGAACTGTACTTGAGCTACCACTTTGTAGACCGATTGATATGAGAATAATGTGTGTCAAATACACACATAGGGTGTGTGTTCTTAACCAAAATTGTTAGTTGCACCACGTCCTTCTGTGTTTCGCAGCTTACTAGTGACTTGGCGTACCGGGTGAGTTACCCATATGGCAGCAGCCTCCCAGAGTTCATTGAATGATTAACCCAACGTCACGTTTAGCTTTGGTCAACACAAAATTCAACAGATTTACCTTGGTCTTGGTTGTCCTACGAACACCATTCTAATTATGTGGGTGAGGTGGGTGATAAAATCCCACCAGTTTCAAAAAAATAGGGCTAGGTATGCCCTCTCTATTTATGGTAGTTTATTAACGTATGCAACCACGCAGTTCGTTAAAATGCATAAACATAAACAAACACCAAGCAATATCCAATCAAATTTCCTTCAACACCCAAGCCACTAAAACAATGTGTCTAAAAGAGATACTTACTAACTTATGGCTCGGACACAAGGTCTCCACCGTGGGGTCAAGAAAAGTGTTCTTTGAGAGCTATTCCTCCTTGGCTCTCTTTCCCTTAACACCACTAGTTGTCCACTACAAAAAAAAGTTAGTCTACAAAAAAATAATCCTATTTTTTTCTGACTTCGATAGGTGTCTAAATAAATAAACACACAATCAAGCAATTATAGATGCAAATATAGTTTACTGGCCTTGGGCAAGAAGTCAAATTTTTTTTTCATCAATAAATCAATTAAAAATATTGAGTAAACCGTAAATAAATACGACTTCCAATATATTTTCAATTGATTTTTTATTTTATTTTAATTTTTTTGTGCAAGTGAATTAATAGTATCCTATATCTAACAATCTACCAAAAATAAAAGCAACATCCAATTATTACAAGTTGCACTCGACTTTTCGAGGCATTAAAAAAATAATAAAGTGTAAAAGTGGTCACTCTCTCACAAAATAAAAAATATGTATGGGAGGGAAGAAGTGGGATGGGGAAAATTTTTGATCTTCTTGGTGCTTTTAATGTCTTGAGACTTCCTTTCGAAATTCATTTAACGACGCCATTTGATTTGCTCGAAATTCTTATCACCTAAAAGTCCAAGCAAATCAACATTTTTTTTTCCCTTCTTATCAATTATCTGCAAAATTCTAAGGAAAATACAAGTAAAGTGGTTCGTAGGGGTTATCATCCTGCTCACCAAGTTAAAAGGATTCAAGGAAAACACTTTAGAGGATCAACCAAAATTAAGAATTGGTGGAAAGAAGGGAAATCAGATTTGGATAATAGAAAAATAATTTTTTTAAAAAAACAAATTTTGATTCAAAATTGAGGATGAAAATTATTAAACAAATTTATCAATTAAAAGAAAGATCTCAAGGATTGGGGAATCCACCTCTTAGCTTTGTAGAGATTAATTTAACACATTTTTGTAAATAATTTTTTGAACACTTGCATAAATTCCTTTAATTTTTAATTCAATATCAATGCTGAAAAGAAAATTCTTTTTTAAGATAGAATTTCTCTTACCTCTTTCGATGACAAAAGAAACTCCTTAACCATCATTTATCTACCCCTCTTGTGATGAAGATTTTTAAATGAATGGTTATAATTTACGAAGAATTGAAGAACTATGAAAAACAAATATAATTCTTGTTTCCAAGTTCATATCTTCATTTCGCATAATCCTTCGTTATTCATCTTTTAATTTGGCAACTTTGATTCATTGGTTGAATCTAGGATTAATAGAAATTATACAAGTTTTAATTTTTTTTTTTTGTGCTAAAAAAATCTCTACATCACTCAAGTAGGTATCATCTCCTCTCCTTGGGATGAGAGGTTTAACTTACCATTGTCATTGTGATGAAATAATCTAAGAGTGGAACTAGAAAGGGAGATGAGGAAGTAAACTAATTGAATTAAAAGATAACTATTGCATAAAACAAAATTTAACCTTTATTATATTCAAAATTAAAAACTTGCATGTAACTTGAATGAGGCTCCAACGAAAGAAAAAAAATACTATTCTAGGCTAGATGTATAAAATAAAGCTAGATGTCTTGGATATCTTTTTGATGTCCATTCTCCAAGAGTTTCAGAGCTAGAAATGAGAAAAATCCTACAAATCTCTTGGCTAGATGCTAAGATGCTAGGCTAGAGTTTTATAGTGTTTTCTTCCTACAAGCTAGATGCTAGAAATGAGAAAAATCCTACAAGCTAGATGCTAGGCTAGAGTTTTATAGTGTTTTCTTCCAAGCTAGAAATGAGAAAATCCTACAAATCTCTTGGTTATGCTCCAAATCATATCATATAAAATAATGAGAGTTATAATTAGGGATAGATACTTCAAGATAGTCTTAAATGGAGGTAGATACATGTGACAAAACTTAAGGTAATGGAAAATTCTTTGATTTGATCATTGGAATATGCCTTGGTTGACGCTTTATTTTCTTTATGATTACATGCTACACAATTGAAGTTTTTATCTTGAAATTTACCACATGTCTCCATCAAATGTTGACTTCCATAATATTGGTCTTGAAATGAAACTCTTGATCCACATGTGCCACAAACGTGTCCAAATGCCTAAAATTTTGTACATTTCATTGATTTCATAATTTCTCCAATTGCTCCTGGTCATGCAAATTTATCATAGAATTGTCTTGAATTTTGCACATTTTTCGTTTTCCTACAAAAATTATGACAATAATCAAATTTGAGACAAATAAAGACATTTAATTGATTTCAAGCACAATTAAAGGCTAATAAAGAGGTAAATGGGGGATAAAAATCAATGTTTTGGATGTTTATCACGTACCAATCCATAGACAGCTCCTCGCAAGTAGGTGAGTCCAGTCGTCGGAAGACTCACTACTCCTAAGATAACCTGGTCTGATTACGGGGATTGAAATGGTGCACAAACTCCAGAGCGTAGCCTCAATGAAGGCCCCGATAGTTCACCGTACAAGTGACCTAGTCCGCCAAGGAGCCAAAGTACAACACATCGGATCGAGCCCTGTGGACAACTCACCATTAAAAAAAAGAGTTTAGCCTTTAAAAGCGTAACAAACTCCTTCCCAGCTCATGTCATGTTCAGGATTGGGCCCGAGTAATACGGGGATCTAGTCCGTTCAGGCAGGGATGGTTCCCTAGCAACTTAACTCCTATTTAAGATCGAGGTATATTGTGAAGTCTAGCCTTTATAGGTGTAACAAACTCCTTCCCAGTATAGGTCCTATTTAGGATTGAGCTAGAGGAATATGGGGATCTAGCCTGTTTCGACAGGGATGGTTCTCTAGCGACTCAACTCCTATTCAGGATTGAGGTATATTGCGAAGTCTAGCCTTTACATGCGTAACAAACTCCTTCTCAGTGCAAATCTTGTTCAGGATTGAGCCAGAGGAATACGAGGACCTATCCCGTTCAGGCAGGGATGGTTCCTTAGCAACTCAATGCCTATTCAGGATTGATGTATATTGTGAAGTCTAGCCTTTATAGGCATAACAAACTCCTTCCCCTAGAGGAATACAAGGACCTAGCCCGTTCGGGTAGAAATGGTTCCTCAACAACTCAACTCCTATTTAGGATTGAGGTTATTATGAAGTCTAGCCTAAAAGAATTTCCTAGAGCAGATCCTCTTCAGGACTGAGCTAGAGTACTACAGAAGCCTAGCCCCTTCAGCTAGTGGTGGTTCTTCAACAACTCAACTCCTATTTAGGCAAAAAAGGTCCCTACGCAAACCAACTTCGCTCAGGATTAGGGCCAAAATAGAAGGACTAGCCCTGATGGGTGGAGGCTACTTCTTTTTAGCTCAAGACCTCCCAAGGCTTGAGCTAGATAAGTACAAGGAGACTAGCTCGTTTGGGCGAAGACAACTCCTCAACAGCCTAAATCCTACTCAAGAATGAAGCATATTATGGGAGCCCAGACCAGAAGGCCGAGGCGACCCCACTAAAGTTCAAAGTCTTCCTTAGGATAGTCAAAGTTGCTGGTATGCAATACTCAACTTAATAAGAGATGGTTTGCCAGGCAACCTAATTCCTACGAATGTAAGAGACCGGTAAGGAAGTGCAGTCCTCAACAAGAGGACAACCTTTATGTAGAATCAACTACTAAGGAATAAACATGATCTGCACAAACAAAGGTGACTGTCCTGCAACTTAACTCTCACAACAGATTAAGTTATTATTGTTGATAGAACATGCTTTGACAAGCAAAGTAAGGGCTTCAATCTATACTGAAACCCTATTTCAGGTGGGGGTCGATATATCTGCCTACTCAGCTTCTACCCATAAATACAAAAAAAAAAACAAAGAAGGGAAATTTTTTCATTGATAAAATCTATTTTCATTACAAAAATTGCTCATTTAGCGGGAACATAGTCTGAAGTAGGCTTTGGAACAATAGGATGGGCGGTCGTCTCCGCGACACTGGAACTGGCTTCAGGGCCACATCGCAAGCCAGATGAATAATCATCCACCTCCTCCAACTGAGCTTAAGCAAGAGGCTGGTAAACAGAGAGATCTCAATCTCTGTGGCGCTTCTTGATATAATCTATCAGCTCCAGCCTTCCATCAACAATATCACGAGCCCGAGCTTTATCGACAACCTCACAAAACTCTTTCTCGCTGGCTTCCCATTTTACCTTAGAGCTATTCAGTTCCCAACTGTTTTGGCCATACTCTCTTCAGAAACCACCAGCTTGCGAGCTACCTCATCCCAACGAGCACGCTTGGAGTCATGTTCTTGAGTGAGTTAAAAAAAAACTGTGTCTGAAGGGCCTCCTGAAGCCCCCTTAGGTGAACTACCTTAGTGCACTCACTGACTAGTGCACCCTGAGAGTCAGTGGTAGACTTCTTGATGCTCGACATGCGCTTAGCAAACGTAGCATGCTCATTTATTGCTCTGTCCCGTCGTTCCTGAGGATCCTGCAGTTCAGACAACAGCTCAACTCGGGCAACCTTGGCTTCGTCCAGACTCCCTTGGATCCCTTTCAACTAGGATTCCAAAGATGACTGAACAACCAAAGTGTTGGTCATACCCTTCTGGGCTTCAGCCAGATGGGCTCCAGATCGGCCCGAGCAGCCAACTGCTCGGTCACCGAGTCCACTTCCTTACGGGCGTCAGAAGTTAGGCCTCCTAGTCTACAAACTTCGTCTCCAAGGAAAAAAGCTTATCCTAATACACGCCATGCCAACATGGGTCAGGTGGGACATCCCCTGATTAGAAAACTACGCGCGAGAATAAACAATACATCACAATGGAAAAAGTAAGTGGCTAAACAACCAAGTTTTCAACTTACTAGCATCAAAAGTTGTTGACCGCTAGTGAAGTGTGCCTTCGCAACCGCATTCTCCAATGGTAGCCGGTTAGCCACCCAAAAGAAGTTCCTCTTCATTTGATCAATAGTGGCATTCCTGTGATCCACCTCGGTATACACCAGAGCATGGGAATCAACACCAACCTCAGTGTTAGATGCCCCAAAACCAGGGGCCAACATCGTCTTTTCCCCTGCACCTCCTGAGGAAGATGACTCAACAACCTACTTCCCTTTAGTAGAAGCAGTGGAAGGAGGCTCAAATGAATTTCAAACTCCCGGACCCGTGAGGGAGGTCACTGGCAGTGCTTTCAGGAGCGGATTGTTATTCTACAACAAAAGGCCAAGAGCAGCAACCTCCGACGCGATCGCTCCGTTTCCATCTCAGAATGAGCCGGGACCCCAGCAACTCCTCATCAATAGTCAGGTCCACAACATCCCTCTCCCCAGTCTGGGGAGCAGCAGGAGGAGTGGACCCCAACTTGAGCCTTTTAGAGCAACGAGGAAGAGTAAGCAATCCCTCCAAGGTTTTCTTCTCCAAAGGGCTAGGCATATTTGGTACCTTCTTCTTCTGAGACCCAGGCGTCGACGATTTCGCACCTAAAGAAGAAAATGTAGTCACGGATAGGGCATGCCCCACGTTACCGGTCTCATTAGAAAATAATCCACTATGCTTGATATTATTTGGATGGATAACTTCTAGAATAGCATCGGTGGCAGAGCAAGGAAATTGGTTTTCATCTTTTCCTATTCAGAAGAGGGGATAGTAGAGTCGGGCACCCCTAGTCAAAGACAACAAATAGGTCAGACACTTATAAACATTAATGGAAAAGCAAAGAGAACTTATGGAGGTCCCCAAAGCGACAGATGATTTTCAAGCCATCAAAAGAGAAGTACTCCGACTTCACATAGCCTAAAAAGCAATACATCTGCCAATCCTCCGAATCCTCGAATTGGCCAGACAGGCAACGAGGCCTCCACACCCAATAGACACCCTGGTTATTCATCCTGATGGAAGCCAGAGAGTAAAGCAACCTCGCCGACATATGGATTCCGACGTCCTTCACCCTAATCAGAACATCCCACCACTCAACATAATTGAGCTGAGGCAATGCCCAAAGAATACAAGTAGCATCAAATGACGCTAGGCACAGGGAAACGCAGGCTAGCCTTGTACAGGCAGATGCGCCCCTATGAGGGAACAAATTGACAATCCCTTTTCATAAGAAGCGATACTCCCTAATCACTGGGAAGTTCGTATTACCTACAGAAGGCAGCCAGGTCCTCCTCAGACAACAATGACTTTCTGAAAAAGTTTAAGCTTCCGTGATGCCTCCCTCGTGAGAAGTTAAGCTGTGCAGACATGGTTGAACAAGAACTCAAGCTTAACTGAGCTGAAAAAACACAGTATGAAACAAAGAAAAGCTCTGAGAAGGTAAAGATGAAAACTCCCTCCAAAATAGGCTTATATCAGTTTGGTGCAAAAGGGATAAGTTTACCTAACCGCTGTATAAGCATTTAATGTGGGGCGACAGACGAATAGGCGCTGAAAAATATCCTGTCTTGGCATACCACGAACCCCCACACGCTGTTAGTTAGTGGCCCAACGTGCAATCCCACTAACTAGGGGGAGTAGCCGATGAGACATCAAACAATCACTCAATCAGAAGTATGCACGCGGCATGGACTAACCCTAGCACGTAAAAGGTTTCAACGCAATCCTAAACGGACCCGTGCGCAAGACTAACTATAGCCCGTAAGTCAAGCGCCCAGGACAATAAGGCCCGAATAGTGAATCTTAGAGCTATCACAGGCTCGAGATTCACTCGCACGAAATCAACTTTAGCTGAATCAAGCATTGGGTCCTAAATAGAGCCAAGTGCCGAAGTACTCAGTTATGCACAGGTAAGATCTTCTGCGAGATCTACTCCCTCCATCACGCCCTTGATCACATGAACAGTTGGAGAGGGAAGACTCACTATAAGAGTCAGAGAAATGAGGAAGAAATGTACACACATTGCAATTTTAAATTCAGTCTTTACTCTTTCTCGAACCGGTATCTGACTTAATCATTGGAGTACCTTCGGCCACCACAATGGTGATCTTAGGTGTAACCGCTGCTCATTTTTGCAGGTTAGTTATCATTAGCATTGGCAAGGACAGATCTGAACACATCATTACAAAATTGAATATGATCAACAAGTTTGGAACTCTGACCTCTATTTCAACTAAACCTGACATAGTGTTGAGTCTTGCAGCAAATTAAAACTGGTTGTCCACACATCAAAATGCCTTCTGGTATTGCTAATTGTCTATTGTTTGTGGAAATTTCAAAAGAAAGAAACTTTTAAGAAGTAATCACCTGATATGCACACAACACAAACAAAGTAACTCAATTTAGGCTCTGCTTGGTATGCGGAAAAAATGTTTTTTGCATTTCTTTATGACACTTGCACCTTGTTGGCATGCTTGGTATACCCATACGCAAACTTTTATCTTCGTAATACAATGCAGCGGGCCCATAGTTTAGACCAAAATCTCTGCATTCGTAATTTTTTTCATTTGCAAATTGCATCACTTTACCGCATACCAAGCGACATCCTCAAAAGCAATTACATCTTTTGAGGATGCCAATGTCTCCAACTGGTTATTTAGGACGAAACATGACTACACGTAGAAGACGTCGAATGCTGTCGTCACATAACCAGTGGAAGAGTGAAGCCATTTTTGGGCAAGTAAAATCATTCATGATTACTCTTGTCAAGATCGTCTCGAAACTTATAGGCTGGAAATGATCTTACCCATTCTTGCTCTATTACTATCCTTCTTTGCTTCCCTCCGTTGTTTTTGCCAACCCAAAAATGAACACAAGGATGTCTTGGCATCCATCTCCATTTCCTCAGGAAGTTTAGGTTTGAGTTTGCTAGGTGCGATTGTTCT
Organism: Berberis vulgaris; assembly: GCA_963556465.1. Lineage (NCBI taxonomy): Eukaryota > Viridiplantae > Streptophyta > Magnoliopsida > Ranunculales > Berberidaceae > Berberis > Berberis vulgaris. Next base: position 51,159,005 of record OY747136.1, read on the forward strand.
CTATATCAAGTTTGGGTGGATGTCATATTTTCCGTGTGTTGTGTTGGTTGTAATACTCTAACACTCATGTTAGGCTTTTTGCATAAAACATTAGTACTAATTGGGTTTCAGTCATTGTCTATGAAAGTTGTCCAAGCAGTTGTTCAAGCATTCAACATATTACGTTTGCTCAACAAAAATAAATGTACAAAAACTTGTCACACAGCAGAATGGACACTACATGTGTAATTGTGCTTTTATAATAGAGTTATGAGAGACGAAAATGTTGAATGTCTCTTAATGGGAATAGATCACATTTCAATATGTCAAGTAATTTCCATTGCTGTTTTATTTTCTAGATTTTCATTCATCGAGGTTATTAGATTGATAACAGAAAACACCCTACGCCTTAATCCTACCAGCTTTCAAGCGTCTACTTTCCTTTGCTTTAATTGTACTGAAATTAATTGAAAAATAAATAAATTCAGATAGCTTACATATTAAATCTCTATTGATGTTAACTATCTAATGTGTGATACTTGATACTTTGAAAACCTTCAAATTGCATTAATTCTCAACTCTTAATCATTTTGAAAATTATTTCAGTCCGGGTCTATATGGTAATAACCTATAAACAAAAATTCCCTTACAAAAAATGGACCCCAAGTCAAAATAACTAAAATTAAATGGAAATAAAAACATAGTGAGCATCTCTCAACAATCCAAATGCCTATTTATAAAGGAAATGCCCCTGCTAAATGACACCACCATCCAATTTTTTTGGGATCTACTAAAAGACACCACCACTATATGAACAAAAAAAAACCGAAACCCTAATCCCCATTTGCCTATCTCCATATCTTCTCCATCAACCCCACCACCGCTATATCTTCTCCTTCTTCCCACTTCCTCCTCCCATTTTCTTTCCACCTCCTCCCATCTTCTTCTCACCTCATCCTCCCCACCTCCCCCCTCTCATCCCACTCCTCCCATCTCCTTCTTTATATCCTATTTTTTTATATTCTCCTTGTGGCATGGTGGTGGTGGCGGTGAAGGGGAGGAATAGGAGGAGGGGTGGCGGTGGTCTTCTCTTTTTTTCCTCCCTATGGCATGGTGCTGGTGGTGGTGAAGGGGAGGAGGAGGAGGGGATGGCAGTGGTCTCCTCCTCATTTTTTTTCTTCTTCTCCTTGTGGCGTGGTGGTGGTAAAGGGGATGAGGAGGAGGGGATGGCAGTGGCCTCCTCCTCCTCATTTTTTCCTCTCCCTGTTGCATGGTGGTGAAGGGGAGGAGGTGGCATCGTCCTCATTTTTTTATCTTCGCCCTGGCGGCGATTCCTGTGAATGGGGAACCCAAACTCGCCAAATTCTCTATGGGTGTGGGTTCCCCATTCGTAGGAACCGCCACGAGGGCAAAGATAAAAAAGGAGGCCACCGCTACCCTCCTCCTCCTCCCCTTCACAACCACCACCTCACCACCGCCAGCTGGCCATCACCACATCGCCACCTCCAAGGAGAAAAAAAAGATGAGAGGAGGTGGGACATCGCCACCTCTCATTCTCCTCCCCTTCACCACCACCACCGCGGGGAGAAAAAAAGAGGAGGAGAAGAAGAAAAAAATGGGAAGAGGTGGGAGTGTCCGCCTCTCATCATCCTCTTCACCACTACCATCGCTAGGGAGAAAAAACGAGGATGAGAAGAAGAAAAAAAAGATGGGAGGAGGTGGGGCACTGCCACCTCTCCTCCTCCTCCTCCTCTTCTCCACCACCACCACCTTACCAACGCCACCTCACCATCTCCGCCACTTCACCACCACCAGGGAGAAAAAAGAGGAGGAGGAGAAAAAAAAATGGGAGGAGGTGGGCACTGCCACCTCTCTTCCTTTTCCCCTTCACCACCACCACCTTGCCACCGACAAGGAGAAAAAAAGAGAGAAGGAGAAGAAAAAAAAAAGATGGGAGGAGGTGGGACACCGTCACCTCTCCTCCTCTTCATCCTCTTCACCACCACCACCTCACCACCGCCAACCTCGCCATCACCACCACCTCACCACCGTCAGGGAGAAAAAAAGAAGAAGATGGGAAAAGGTGGGATGAGAGGTGGCGGTGGTGAGGTGGTGGTAGTGAAGAAGAAGAAGAAGAAGAAGAAGAAGAAGAAGAAGAATAAGAAGAAGAAGAAGATGAAGAGGAGAGGTGGCGGTGATGAGGTGATAGTGGTGAAGAGAGAATGAGGAGGATGAAGTGGCGGTGGTAGTTGATGGAAAAGAAAGGGAGAGAAGAGAAGAGGGGTTAGGGTTTTTTTTTTTTTTTTTCCTTTTATTGGTGGAGTTTTTCAGAAAGATGATGGTGTCCTCCAGAAAGTACGGGGTTGGTGATGTTAATCAATAGAAGTGGTGATGTTACTTATCAGAAGCCTTTTATGGTAATGCGTATCTTGAGATGCACATGTAGAAAAGAGCAAACCCATCCAACCCGACCAGAGCATTGTAGAATGTTCCACTAGCACATCCATATGATATGGGTACCATGTAAGGCTCATTCAAAATCTCTTCGAACACAAAGATAGAGACCTCTTCAACGCAATAGAAAAATCAAAATCTGATTTTAAGGGTTTTTCTCGCGCTAGGTAATAGACTTGATCAAACTAGCACACACGTTCTTCTCCTTGTAATAAATTTCTTTGTTTTACACATCAACAACAGAGTCTCCAAACGAATCGAATCGAATTCATCACTAAGTAAGTGAAGGAAATTAACTTCCCTAGGTCAAATAGGTTAATTTGTCCAATTGATACTAGGGCTTTTCACCAATGGACAAACTCAAATTAGGCGCATTGGGTGAGCGATTAAAGAGTGGGGGAGCTCAAATGGGGAGAGCAGTGAGCGGGAAGATGAAGGAGATCCTGCAGGGACCGACGCAGGAATCAAAGATGGTGGACGAAGCGACTTCAGAGAACTTAGAGGATCCAAATTGGGGGTTAAATTTGAGGATTTGTGGGCTGTTGAATAGTGAAGAGTTCAGTGGACCGGAGGTGTTGAAGGCTATAAAGAGGAAGCTCAGTGGGAATGTTGTGATGAGTCAGAAATTGGCCCTTGATTTGCTGGAAACCTGTGCTATGAATTGTGAGAAAGTTTTTTCGGAGATTGCGTCCGAGAAGGTTTTGGATGAGATGGTTAAGATGATTGAACATCCTAGGACTGCACATGGGAATAGAAAGAGAGCTATGGAGTTGATCAAGGCTTGGTCTCAGTCTGAAGATCTTACTTATTTGCCTGTTTTTAATCAGACTTATTTGGTAATAATGCTCTCCATCTCTCTACTTTGTTTTGATTGAGTTTTTATTATTTTTTTTGCCTCGTGAATGTTTAATTGGGTATTTTTGGTTTGCTGTTTATTCATTTGTGTTGTTTCTTAATTGGGTTTGTGTTGAATGTCCCTTATACGTAGCAAAATGGTATGATTAGGTTCCAATTGATTGGGACAACAGCACATACATCTAGAGTTTCTAGGTTTGTCACTCTTGAAGGTGCAATCGACTGGGGGTAAAGGGTGTGCGCACTGAATTTCCCTTCAGCCCTGCATGGCAGTCAGTTTGGTGGACATGTTTGTAGAATAAGCCCATTTAGGAATGTTTTGTTTAGCAACGGTGTTCCAAAAGTTGTTTATGTAAAAGCGTCAACTCGAGTGGCTCATGATTTGATTCAGAGGATTGGGGTTAGGACTACATCCAAGTGAGGATTAATTAATGTCAACTAACTTGAGTGAAGTAACTGGAAGCTATTTTAAAGAAACTTCATTGAGTTGGATGGGAAACCCTCTGCTAAGTTGTTCTTCTAGCTACGAGTTTGCTAAATCATTTGAAATAACCACGTGATCATAAATTTGCATCATAAACAGGGATTTAAGATATTAAGTTATGTAACAAGAGAGACTTGTTTAAAGTCCCATTGCTTACCTTAAAGTTTAAATTGAATTATCAAATCATTTCACAAATAAATCTATACTGCTATCTTTTTCCTTGCCTTGGGTTGAGCTGAATCAATTTATGAAGGCATCCATTATTTTTGACATCTCTAACATCAACCAATTAGTGTTAACTGTCATTTCTTTAACAAAAACATATTCAAATGTATCATTTTGAAGGACTATTGATATCGTTCGTAACATTAAACTATCACTTACAGAGCTTGGTGGAAAGAGGTGCCACTGCACAGCAAGATGATGAGGATACAATGTTTTCTTACTTGGAGCCAAACGATGATCAACATCGTCTGATTCCCGGTGATAATTATCCTATTCCTGATGTTGGTTTCCAAAGCATTACTGGTAACACTATTTCCTATCATGATGGAAACCTTTCTGCAGAGGATAAAAAAGAATTTCTTGTCATCACTCGAAATGGCGTCGAACTTCTGTCCTCCATGTTGTACGAGACACAACTTAACCCGCTCAAGGTATATCCTATATTGTATTTTCGACTCTGGTGAAGTATTCCCTGAAAGCTGTTGTCTGTTTTTGAGTAGCATAAGCATCGTACCACCATGAATTCCTCATCTAGACAGATACAATTACACACAGTCACACATACACTACAAAAAAAAGGCACAATATGTAACACTTTCATAGTACTTTCTTGCCATGTACTCCAGACATGAAAACTGTTTTCTTCTCATATATATGGCAAAAAAATTTCATTTCTCTCTCTCTCTTCCCCCCCCTCCCCCTCTCATACATGCACATTTTCTCTCTCGTTTTCGGTAAGCTGTTTTCAGAGTAGCTTCTTTAATCGCCATGTTCAGGTTCCCTGAGCTTTTCAACTCTTCCCTTAATAAATTTAATTTTGACCTTGTCATTCTCTGGTGTTGATTTTTATTACCAAATTACATATTATTGCCTATTCTGAGTTATATAAGAAGATCAACCCCTCGAACCTCAAATAAATGCACGTGGAATTTTAATCACCTTATCTTCTATAATCGTTATGGAATAATAATTTAGAATCCTGTCTCAAAAGAATAAGGGCATCCTTTGGAACGACAGCAAATCAAGGCATACCCTGATTGACAAGTGTTTGGACTATTGCCCAAGTCGAGTTACTATATGCAATCATGGTTGTACTAGAAAGTATCAAGCCTTACAAATTTATTCTTGTTATTGACGCTTGTTTACTCCAACAAACTTGAAAAGCCTTTTTGTTAGTCACATCATGAAAACGTTGGAATGTGATTTGCAGGATGATCTGACAATGAGCATGTTTGAAAAATGCAAAGAGACACAGCCTGTCATACAGAGAATCATACAAACAACTAGCGATGACGAGGGAGTGCTCTTCGAGGCTCTCAATCTTAATGACGAGCTTCAAAATGTTCTTTCCAAGTATGAGGAGATGGCAGCTGTAGCAAGGTCAGTGGTACAAGAACCTGAAAATTTCGACACGGGGCCCAACACATCAACTGATCAGGTCCAAGCTGTTGATGAGGCTAAAATAAAGATATCTAAAGGAGAGGATGTTGAACTTGGTGGTGCCATGAAAAGCCTTCAAATTGGAGAAAGCAAGGAAATCGGCAGTGTTTCGAGAACCCGTCCAAATGGTGAAAGCAGTGAAATAGGCAGCAGGGACAGTAAAAAGACTGCATGAATGATAAAATGGGTGTCAGAGGGTGATGGTTGAAGATTGAATGTGTCATGCCTACAGGTAATTATATATGGTGTAGTAAATAGTGTAAGGTATGCTTTGCCAAACTTTCTGCGGTTTCTGTAATAAACAGCATGTAAATCTGCTACTGTAACCATTCAATGGCTGTAGGATAGATGTTCCACTGTGATGATCAGCATGTGTTTCCACAATAGAAATCTCATTAGTAAGATGGTCATGGATTTTATTTACAGATCAAATGAGGTGTGGTTATTTTGACATGTTTACAAGAGCACACTTTCTTGTCAGAGTTTCTCTTTATGGAGGGTTTTGGGCCGATTTTATTAGATATTATCCTACATGATCAGCCTCATAAAAGTAGCTTCATTCCATCATTGAATATATGAAATGTTTGTACAGAAATGGAAATGAGAATGATTATATTTTTGTTTTCAGTGTTGATATGACTAGAAGTGTAGAACTGTAGAAGTTGTTGTTTTTGTAAAGACTGGAGAGCGGTTAACTCCTAATTCTACTTTGATGTGAAGCTAGTTGACTCTTAACTCTATGAAATATAGGGATGTCGAGTTCATGAGTGTGTATTTTTTGGGAAGGCGAGCTGAGTTTTTAAGTATTCCATAACCTATCAACTGGGCGACCTATAGGTCAACACCCATTAGAAAGTAACCATGCCGCAGGTGGGATTCGAAGCTAGGACATGGGGGACAAATCCACACAGCCCTAACCACTAGGCCATAACACCATTGGCAATGAGTGTGCTTAATAACCTATGGTTTGTAAGTGTACTAGGGTATTCCCGTGCCGTTGGAACTACACGTGCATTTCTTTGTTGCTAAATAGCTCGTATTGAACATCCCTACCACCATCTTCACTTTGGTCTCAATCAGTTTTGAAGTTCATGCCCATTCTAAGGTAATTTTAGGGTTTGGCTCAGTCAAAATTTGAATCAGTTGGAAAAAAAATTGCAACGCCAGAGTAAGTTGCTCTCAAACTTTAAATTTGTTAAAACATAAAGTTCAGGGTTTTTGCTTAAATGTGCATTAAGATTTCCGTCTCATTTTTTAATAATTTAAAATTTAAAATTGTAGCGCTTGTAGTGATCATTGGTTTCATTGGAAAGATCTTCCGTAATGCATTCCAATGATACCAAGTTTGATATTTAAGCTTTATAAAAAATTTGGTCGTGTCAATAACATAGGTACACAACATCTTTAGAAGCAAACCTACAAACCTACACGTAAAATTGAGTTGTTAAAAAAATTTCTTAAAAGAACTATAATACAATAATAATCATAAATTAATGCATTTAATTAAATTACAGATTTTCTAAGCCCAAGATGTAGTAACCCATGGAACATCCATTGGGCTTGGGTTTCATCCAAATGGGTATCAAATATGGGTACAGGGCATACCTTCTCAAAGCATCAACACAGACATAGGGTGTGTGGGAAAGAAGAAGGGTTTTGATGATGTTGGGTGATGGGTTCTTCTTCCCTGTTTCTGTTTGAAGAATAAAAAAAAAATCCCAAATGATCTCTTCATCACCACACACAACCTCTTCCTGATATGAATGATTAAGCTGATTTTCTACACAAATAGAAGAGTTGATCCAAAAATTGATTTCCTGCACAAATAGAAGAGATGAAGTTTGATTGAAAAGATGATTGAAGGTGATTTGGGCCATTTTGGTTATGAATCATTGTTGAAGAGAGTTCCATCAAAGTTGCATCTTTGCTGTCAAAGATCTGTATAGAGAGTTCAATCGAAGTTGGGGTTTCAAAAAGTTTGGATTTGGGATATTATTTATGATTCCTTGTTGAAAGGGGTTTGTTGAGGAGATATGAAGAGAACTAAATCAGACTTCATCTCTCAAAGACGTTTTGGTGCATTGCAGAACGAATTCGCAACAAAGGAGGAGTTGCAATGAGATTTGAGTCGATTGGGAAATAAGTTTTGTTGATTTTGCAATTCTTTCTGTTGCAATCTTCTTTGTGTTTTTTAGGTTTAGAAAGAAGAAAGGGTAGGATGATTTTAATGCTAGCAAGAATTGGATAAGATGGCATTTTGGTTTGAGCGTGAAGAGAAGAACCTTGTGGAGACTGGAGAGAGAGAAAACATCGGGTTCTTGAATATTTCACTTAAGTTTGGCCATAGACAAACATTGCCACGTAGGACATACACACTGTCTACAGTGTTTGTGAACAGTAAAACCCCTCTTTGAATTGTAAAATAGATTTAAAGAGTACACGGACTTAAAGTTATATACATGCTAAATAAGAATTTTATTTGAATAACGATCATCCACATGCATCCCTTTACAACCTGAGACTAACATAAACATACTAGACATAATTGGTATACAAAACATCTTTCCCCCAAGAAAATGCATATTCGAAGAAAATGGATGTTTTTCATTGGCTCTTCGGGTTTTTGACAAGACAAACTTCGACTTGAGTAAATCAATGAAATAAAGTATGACTAGAGAAAGAGAAATAAACTTCGATTTGAGTAGAACAATGAAAACGGCTCCCCTACTCGACCTGGAAAGCTTTCGAGTCTCTCCACGTCACTTTCCAAACACGGTTAATCGAACGAAAAAAGTTTGTGGGAATGCGGTGTATGGAAATATTGTTTTAGCTTTTTAGTTGACTATTAAAAAATTGAGTAGTGGTGTTAAAAGACATCAAAATAACCTTCTCGTTGAATGCTAGCATTATAAACACAGGGAGCTTCTATGTGCACCCACATATCCCTCCTAGTGCCACCACATTTCCCCCGCTAAACTGTCTTGAAAATTCCTCCTTGTGCCACCACGTTAATAAACTCTCTCTCCGACAACTCATCTCCATAAAAACTTGAACATATCTAGAAGGGCATCTCTCGGCCGTTCTCAGTCCACTTTTCGGCCAAAATCAACCCCTGTTAACACCCTCCAACTGTGTTTCAACATCTTCCGTCGATTGTGGGTTTGTTTGAGTTCTATTGGAAGGAGAAAACATTGAAGATGAAGGAGGAAGAGTGTGGAAAAAATTTGGCTCTTCGAAGTGTTTGAATGATCTTGAGGGAGATTATGGTAGCTCAAATCCCACTCAATCTTCGTTTGATGGTGAACCAAATCCATTTGAGACATGTTTCTTGTTTAGTTTTTCTATTTTTCTTTTTATTTTTTGTTTGAAATTTCATAATGTTGTTTGATAATGAAGTTGTTATGTGTTGTTTGATAGCATCTAACACAACTTCATGATTTAGGTGAAACCCATTTACCGTGTGTTGATTGTTAGTATGTTGTCAACTAAGGTTTGCTAACTTTTGTATATTTTTGTTGAAAGTTGCATAAACTCATGTAATGTTATTGTTGTTGTTGTTTGTGTTGTTTTGTGGTATTATACTAGTATCCTATCATAATTTCTAAGCTGTATAATTTTTCTTTTAGATTACGACTGTTCTTGCCTTATTTGTTAGCCGTATAGTTTAACATTGCTTCAAATTATTATTTTTACTTGGCAATGCCCTAGTTGCCATGCTTTTTATTTGGTTTAGTTCCTTTGAAAATTTTGTTTTTACTTGGCATTATTTGAAATCATTGTATAAACCATTACTTGACATTGCTTTAGTTGGTCTGTTTGAATTTTGTTTCATAGTGTCTATAATTGTTTATTATGTTCCATAATAAAAGTCGTGAAGTGTTTGCATTGTTTAATCACGTTGTTTATGATTTTTTGGTTTTAGAAAGATTTGTGGGAACTCCGCCCATTGCAATGGCTGGTCCTAAGCCCGAATAAAGGAATAGGGTTGGTATTAGGCTCGAGACAGTCAATTGTAAAAAAAAAAACTCGTCACATCCCTTTTCATGGAATTTGGTTAAAAAAGATTAATGCAGAAAGATAGAGTGTCCTCCGTTATAAGCGACATGCTACACCTATGCTCGGGTGTAGTGACAAATGAGCAAGGCGCGCTGCAGCGGCGCCCGACTGTAGTGTTAAATAAGAAAGGGTTTTCGCACCATTCTGGAAGAGGGGGGGGGGGGGGCGTAAAGAAGCTAGTCCAGGCTAGAGCTAGAGATATAATTATTAGATTAGTCTCTTGGAACGTAGGAACCTTGACTGGTAAGTCAATATAACTAATAGATGCCATCCGTAGGAGGAAGGTTGGCATAACTTGTCTCAAAAAAAAAAGTGGAAGGGGAACAAGGCTAGAGATTTAGGAGAAGAGTTCAAACTTCTCTATTATGGAAAAGATGGAACTAGGAATGGAGTGAGAATAGTGGTAGATAATGTTTTTAAGGATGCATTAGTCCACGTTAGGAGGTTTGGGGATAGAATCATAAGTATTAAATTAGGTTTAGAACTAGAAATAATGCATGTTATTAGCACTTATGTGCCTCAAGTGGGTTTAGATGAGAAGACTAAGAAGGGTTTTTGGGACTCTTTAGAGGAGTTAGTTCATGGAATCCCCTATTCAGATAGGGTTTTCCTAGGCGGGAATTTGAATGGCCATGTCGGTAAGGATATAGTTGGGTATGAGAGGGTTCATGGAGGTCAAGGCTTTGGGGATAGAAACACTATGGGGATTTCTATTCTAAATTTTGCTTTAGCTAAGGATTTAGGGATCATCAATAAGAAAATATACTTTTTATAAGAAGAGGGAAGATCACTTGGTGACCTTTGAGGGTGGGCGCAATAGAAGTCAAATTGATTATTTTCTTGTTAGGAGACATGATTTAGGTAGGTGTAAAAATTGTAAGGTTATATTAGAAGAATGTCTGACAAACCAACATAGGTTGTTAGTCCTCGATTTTTATCTTAAAAATAAGGGTTGTATTGCTAAAGAACATGTTAGACCGAGAATTAAGTGGTGGACCTTACAGGGGATGCGTGCCAACAATTTAGAAAGAAGATTTTGGGTGGCCAGTCAGTTTCAGTTTCAGAGAATATAAAACCAAAAGATAAGACTAGTAGTGCAGATCCTTTTGAGCATTTGGCGAACCGAATAAGAAAATTTTCAAAGGAAGAGTTAGGAGATGCCAAAAGAGAAGGTGTATATGATAAAGAGACGTGGTGATGGAACACTAATGTGCAACAAGTCATTACGGAAAAGAAAAAATGTTTTAAGGAGTGGCAAAGAGAAAGATGCCTAGAGTCTTATGAGTTCTATAAGTAAGCTAAGAGGTTGAGTAGCAAAGCAGTATGGAAGCTAAAAATAAAACATATGATGATATGTATAATAGGCTAGGTACAAAGGAGGGGAAAATGATATCTTCAAGATAGCTAAAGCTAGAGAACGAAAGACTAGGGATTTTAGTCATGTTAAGTGTGTTAAGCACGAGGATGAAAAAGTTTTAATGCAGGATAAAACTATTTTAGATAGATGGAGGGATTACTTTTGGAATATACTCAATGGGACACATATAGGAGAGTTAAATTTGGAGGGGTATGCTTCATAGGAAGGGAGTCATCGCGTGTTCCATCGTAGAGTTAGGCTAAAAAAGTAAGAGAAACTTTGAAAAAAATGAAGAAATGGAGGACAGTTGGACCGGATGATATACCAATTGAAGCATGAAAATGTCTAGGAGAAGTTGGGATTCAATGGCTAACTAGGCTCTTTAATATGATTTTGGAAACTAGAAAAATGACAGATTCGTGGAGGCACAACATTGTGGTACCAATTTATAAGAACAAGGGGGAATATTCAAAACTGCTCGAACTATAGAGGGATAAAGCTTATGAGTCATATGATGAAACTGTGGGAAAGGGTCATAGAATGAAGACTTAGGAGTTTAACCATTGTTTAAGATAATCAATTTGGATTTATGCTGGGTAGATCTACTATAGAGGCCATCTTCTTACTTAGGCAAATTATAAAAAAATATCGAGAGGAAGTAAGAGTTTGCATATGATTTTTATTGATATGGAGAAAGCCTATAATAGGGTCCTCATGGAGTTAAGTTGGTGGGTGTTTGAAAAGAGGAAATTGTCCCAATGTTATGTCGATATCATTAAGGATATGTACGAATGGGCTGTAACTAGTATTTGCTCAGTAGGCGGGATGTCTAGTGAATTCTCAGTGTCAGTAGGACTACATCAAAGGTCGGCCTTAAGTCCATACCTATTTGCTTTGGTCATGGATGAGTTGATGAGACATCTGCAAGAAGATGTACCTTGGTGCATGTTATTCACAAATGATATTGTCTTAATTTACTAGACCATCGAAAGTTTAGGTCGAAAATTAGATAGGTGGCGGGAGGCTTTGGAGAGTAAGGATTTTAGAATTAGTCGTTCGAAGACATAATATTTAGTGTGCAACTTTGGTTGTGAATCACGAAGGAGGAGTAATGCAATTGAGATCGAAGGCGTGGAGGTCCCAGAGTGTGAGACTTTTCGATATCTAAGATCTATAATTCAAAAGAATGGGCCTATTGGAGAAGATGTAGACCATAGGATTAAAGCTGGTTGGATGAAATGGAGAACGACGTCAGGAGTATTATGCAATAGAAGGATGTTTGCAAGGTTAAAAGGGAAATGCTATAAGACAATTGTTCGATCGACCATGCTATTCAATTCAGAATGTTGGGCTACTGGCAAACTTACTCATATGATGGCGGTAGCAGAAATGCGTATGTTAAGATGGATGTGTGGTAAAACCCGTAAAGATAAAATTATGAATTAAAGAATTATAAGATACTTAGGTGTAGCACCCATAGAGGACAAAATTAGAGAAAAAAGTTTAACATGGTTTGGTCACGTGCAGAGGAGACCAAGCACGACGACAATTAAAAAATGTCTAGATTGACAAGTTAATGGAGGGTGTAAACGGAGGGGACGATCGTTGAAAACTTGAATGAAAGAGGCGAAGAAAGACATCCTTGAGCTTGGATTGCGCGAGGATATGTGGGAAGATTGCATTGCTTGGAGAACCAAAATTCATGTAGCTGACCCTGAATGTATCGGGAATGGGCTTTGATGATGATAGGAAACTTTGTGGGACTTTATAAACTATGAATTTCCACCGCATGTATTCGATGATCTAAGCTACCTAGAAGAGTATCTTGCTAAGACAGATATGTGAGGTAAGCATTTGGGTGGTTGTTATTATCGGTACATGGTGATGTATTTTAAAACTTGTTGCATGGTCATTTAATTTTGTTTGTTTAAACTTTATTTGGCAGTACGATGATGTTGGAGGAATTAATGATTTCAAGAACAATGCTAAAAATGGAGAAAGTATAGTTGAAATAGACGATACTTTTGAGCATTTCATAAACGACAATGTAATGTAGTTGACATATCTTATTATTAGTGAATACATATAGTATTTTGAGTGGTATTTGAACTGTTATTTTGTGTTGCAGGTATTACATTCTTGGCAAGAGTAAATTGATTGGTGCCAACATGTTGGTCGAGGCATCAATGTTGTTCTTTCAATTATGAAGTCCAAGAAAGCGTCTGCATGCCATTAGGGGAGATTGTTAGTGGGCTATGAGAGGAGTGGCTAGTATAGACAAACTCGAAGTGCAAAGTCAATCCTGAGCTGCATGAAAACATCATATGACAGAACAATGTAGTTGCCCTTTTGCCTTGAAAGGGCTGCTACTAGGCAAGGATGATAGGTCAATGCTGCAAGTTGTACGTGGGCATACAACCATAGCTGGGCAAAGACTTTGGTGGGGCATTCTTATGTTGGGAGGTTGACAGCGGAGTTGAAGATATTGTACCAGATGACTACATCTGGTGTTATGCCGGGTACGTGTTCAATGTTTTGAAGGAAACATTCCTGGACAATGAGTCAGTCATAAAAACTATCTACAATGTTCAGTCCACCCTGAAAGGTATCAAATGGCAAGGTAGAACCAACCTACAACAAACCTTTTTCATGCTTGCCGAGAACGACTACCTTCAGTGTACGACATACCACAATTCAAATCAACCTACAAATATCTTCTAGGCTCATTTCGGTTCGATTAAGTTGGCGAAGTGTTTTCTCTCCCCATGTTGACTGATTACACGTACAAGACTAACCAATTCAGATTACCAATGCTTGAATGTGTTGACATGACCTCGACTGGAATGACATTCAACATCGCTTGTTGGATGAGTTCTAAGAATGAAGAAAGTTATACTTGGGCTTTGCACCAACTTCAATTTTGTTTGATGTGGAAAACATTTCTAGTGTTTTTATTACTGAGAGGAGCTTGCGTTAATGGATGTCGTTGACCGTGTATTCCCTAAGTCTTGATGAATGCTTTGTAAATGGCACATAAACAAAAATATTGAGGCCCACTATAAGAAGTCACTACACCAAATTGACATTTTTGTAACAACCCCAAAAACAGTAACACTTTTTAGCTATAACAATTCACAAAGAAATTTTACACATTTTCACAAACAAAGTGATACACTAATTATATCACCATGAAGAGTATGGGCCTACAAATGATACTATTCATGGTGATCTAATTTATTGTATCACTTTTTTTGTGTAACTATTTTTCATTTTTTGACTAAATTTAGTTTTCACTTGAAATTATTTGGTGGTTGTTATAGCTCAAAAGTGTTACTATTTTGAGAGTTGTTACAAATATGTCAATTTGGTGTAGTGAGTATTTCGAGATGAACGAATGTGGTACCATTTTATAGCTTCATGATTAGATGCAGTTTGTGATGACCATAGAAAGCTTCGAGGCAACCCTTGCCGGTTTTGAGTTAAGATTGAAGTCGCACCCTTTTTGCTTGGCTTCTTTTGAGGAAGGTTTGGTACCCATCCTAAGATTACTTTTGCCATGCATATGAACTAATCAGCTGAGGCATTATGGGATTAGGACGACTAATCAAGCTAAAAAGCGCACCTGCAAAGCTCAAGAATTATCTCACCAGTTCTTAAGGTTCATTTCTTCATGTTTGGGAGAGTTTGGATGCAATGACCAAACTTCAGCTAGTGGAAACCTAACGGTCATTTGAGGAGAACGATTTTAAAGTCAAACATTTTGAAAGTGATATGATTTTTCGTAACTTGCTAAGGGTTGTTTCACATATTGGGTTAAATATAATGATAAAAAAGATGGAGCTGGGAAAGTGGATTGGTACTGGCCCTACTAAGTGTGGATGTGTGTTGAAGTTAACAAATGGGTTACCTTGTGCCCATGAGTTAATGACGTACAAGAAGACATGCAAAACTCTTTCATTGACAACTATTGATCGACATGGGAAGCAACTATCTGACCTCCCAAACAAGTATGATACTGCCGATGGTCTTGATTTCCACCTAGAGATGTCTTTGATTGGGGACATATGAGAAGCAATGAATGAAGAATAGATATTGCTCTTGAAGAGAAAGTTGCAGGAGATAGATATCAGGGGAACACTATTTTGAATGAGCCTACAACTCCCATATGCCTTTGAGGGTCTAAGAAGATGTATGTTGCTGAGCAGGAAAAGTTTGATTGGTCTACCAAGAGATTACCATATGCCTTTGAGGATGCAAAGACAAAAGAAGAGATGATAAAGGATGAGATGCGAACATAACGAAGTGTGGTGCATACACGAGTCGTGGGTCTCCCTCCTTTTGATGAACTTCTCCCATGCATTGTAGGCTATGTTGAGAGGGTACTAGACATTTTCGGATGGTAACTTCAGCTTCCATACCTTCAGAAGGATATTGGGCTATGAACAGTTGCTTGAGTAGAAATGAGTACAACGATAGCTTTAGATTTGTGGGGTGGGGGTGATTGTAAGAAAATGAAGGATCAATTGGATAATTGTAATGACGACATGGGTACAAAGAATTGGATGATGGTGTGTTACACTCTTGAATTGGCCGTCGAAAGATACAATTTTCCTATTGTCATGTATGGTCACAAACTGTAACAATCCCATTTTGTAAGCTGCCAAAATTTATATGGCATCGACTACTCCACACCACCATTTCCTCTTTCTCACACCACCATTGAGGTTTTTTTGTTTGTTTTTTTTTTTTTTTTTTTACTTTCTCACACCACCAATAAATATGCATAACTTAACATAATAGAAAAACCCAAACTCAAAACGAAAAAATGCAAAACAAGGCAACTTTTGACCAATTTAAACCCTCAATTGAGACCGATTCTCAAGCTCATCAAAACATGAAAGTTGTATTACTATGAGTTATCTAATAAATACGACCTGAATCACTTGAAAATATTTTGAAATGAGCAAGTTATGGTCATTTTACGAAAATCGCGCAAATCTATCTCGCAATGAAAACGGGATAGTATTTCTGACTTTCAGCCAACTTATGTGCTCGATCGAGACCAATTCTCAAGTTGAAACAAATATTGTAGTACTCTTAGTTAGTTAATAAACACAACTTGAATCACTTGAAAATGTTTTGAAATGAGCAAGTTATGGTCATTTTACTAAAGTCAAGCAAATATGTCTTGCAATAAAAACGGGATAGTGTTCCTGACTTTCGGCCAACTTATGTGCTCAATGACAGATTCTCAAGTTGATCAAAACACAAAAGTTGTAGTATTCTAAGTTACCTAATAAACACCACTTGAAACACTTGAAAGTGTTGTGAAATGAGCAAATTATGGTCATTTTACTAAAATCGCGCAAATTTGTCCAAAAAATATTTTGTTCACAGAGTTCATTGTGGGGTTTTTGAGGTACTCCGCATTCTTCGCTGCGAACATAAATTTTTTTTGTACAAAATTTGTGTTCGCATATTTCACTGCGGGGTTTTTGAGATACTCCGCTTTGTTTTCTGCGAACATAATTTTTTTTAAATATGAACAATGCGAACAGAATAAAATGCTGCAAACTTTTTTTCTTCTAAAGTTTAGCTTTTTGAGATTTTGTTTCTAAATTTATTTTTACTGACCTTATTCATATTGCCGCATCATGTTCTTATAATGAGAACTTATGTCATTGCTCATCGAACCTAAACTTATGTCATTATGTTCTTATAATGAGAACTTTTTTTTTTGAAATGTCGAGACATAACAAACATCGAACCTAAACTTTCTATGTTGAGGCATAAAAAACATCCTGTGAACCATGTGATGCTATGAAGGGGAGTGTTTCCCTTGGATTCCACGTAAGGGTCCCAAAGTACCCGTGTTTTGCACTTTGAGAGGTGGCGTGTTTAGCTGTTACATTTTGGAGAGTTTGAGGGTTTCAATTTTTAGGGGGTTTTGAGATATTTTCGAGGGAGAGGGAGGGGATTTGCAAGAGATTTGAGTGTAAGAAGAGATTTGAGTGTAAGAAGAGATTTGGAAGAGACTTGAATGTGTGAGAGGGAGGAATTTCGAATGGGGGAGGGAGGAATTGTTTGTCGATTTGAATGGTGAGGGAAACAATTTGGGTTTTTGTTTATATAGGTGGTGTGAGAAAGAAATTGGGTGGTGTGGGAGAGTAAAATGGTGTGAGAAAGAGGATATGGTGGTGTGGGGTAGTCGCTGCTAATTTATATTTACTAGTAGCTAAATATTGTATTTATAATTTATCTCATGTCCTATGGTATTAATTATTTTGTAATTAGGTTATAAAAGATAAAAATAAAATAACATAACAGGGGCGCAAATGTACTTTGGTTAAAACCAATAATCTTATAGGGTTTGAGTAATTCTAGATGTCGAGGAAATGGGCGAGGGAGGGTGGCGAGCACGTGCAAGGTGACGTGGTAAAAAAAAAAAAAAAAGCGAGCGGGGAAATCGAAAATTTTCGGGGAGAAGAAGGAGGGAATGGGGAGAGCTCTCCCCATTTTCATTCTGCTCAGACCTCCCTCTCCCTCTCCCATATCTCCTCCAACAGTACTTCGCTGTCTCTCTCTGCCTCTCCAAAGCTCAACAATGGCAGAACCTCCTCTTCTCTTCCGCCACTCTTCACTCCCCACACTCTGAAGAAGAACCCATGAAGAGGAGATCCCAATTTCATCATCTCGATCTGTGGCTCCTTCTCCGAGTCAGAGTTTTATGACCCCTCACTCACTCTGTTCTTCACTGGAACCGTTTCCAATCTGATTCATAGATGCAATTTTTCCTTCAAAATGTCTAGATCTACAAGTCCCTGACCTCTACAATGAGATTTAAGAGACCCCTTCACCTCTTATTCGCTCTAGTGCTTCTCATCGCGAGTGTCACCACTTTGAGCTGCAAAGTCGCAGTTCTTCAAAGCTTCGCAAATCTAGAGAATGGGTTCTCAGCGAATCTAGAGAATGAGACTTGAAAGGTTTGTTTCAACTAATCAAGTGTAAAATTGGTTGCTTCTGTAATAGTATTCGTAATGCTGATTGTATGAAGTTTGAGAGAATTTTTTGCAAGCCGGGTCAAGATTTCAATTCAGACAGGAATTTTGTTGTTGCAATCGGCAAAACTGTTCAATATATGTTTTCTATTTATAGAAGCGATAAGGAGTTCTTTGTAATCTTGATTTGAGCTGTATCTTTCACTTTGACGCCTTTTGGCTTGTGATTCACAATTTTTCTTTGTGGGAATCCAAAGTTGTGTGTTTGTATGTGTCAATGATGATCTTGTTGCGCATCTCCAGCACCTTTCATAGCAGCAGCTAGTCTCTGGACAGGCCATGATCTTTCTTTCATATTTGATATTATTATAGGTTGGCTCTAAACATGTTGAACTCCTAAATGGCAGGTCATATTCTCTTGCAGCTTTGGGTCGGTTTATGATGTTAGGAGTACTAATTCTCTGGATGTAGTAGGAACCTGAAATTTGTGCATGTGGTTTTCGATTAACTTGTAGCACAGCACCCCAACTTCCTCTTTGTTCTACAGCCCCAAAACTAGATTTTATTTATATCTTAAATTAAGTTTTCTAATGGAGTTGTATGCACAGCTGCAACTATGTCTTCATGAACCAAAAACCAAACTTATCTGAAAATTTCATCTAATAGTATGACTGATCTGATTTGTTTGGTTAAGTTTACTGAGAACTGAAAAAAAGTGTTGAATGAAACTATTGATTTAGTAGCACTTTAGGCTGCGTGGACTTATATCCTTAGTCGACAAACTACAATTACGATTAAGTGAGGACAATATTGGTGGCATTTGAGTTGAATGACATGTATATGTTAGGGTGAGTATGGGACAGGATCTGCTTATCCCATCCCAAACGGGTTGGGGATGAGATTATATGGTACTAAATGAATTTCTTGCATATTCATAGCAAACATGATTCATGCAAATGAATTTCTTGCATATTCATGGGCAGACGCCCATTCTTCCGGACCCTTCCCTGTCCCCTCTACAAACCTCTTCAACGAATAATACTTCACAATCCTCGCACACAACACATCCAATTGTGCATCCGTGACCAACAACGGAGCCTTGTGACTCGAATTACACACCGTGTAGTCCATGAAATGCGCCGCTTGGCAAATGTACATAACAATCGGAACTGTCTCACCATACCGATGGCAATAACACCCCTCTTCTAGCACAAAGATGCAGTATATTACTATTGATAAACGAAATGCTAGTTTTCGATCCTACATTATGCTGAAACCCCTTCGTTCTCGCATTGTTCAATCGAATCACCATCTCATGGCTATCAATCAACTTCCCATTCTCACTCTTGAGCAAAATCCCACTGTTCCCCACAACTGCATAGATTAGTTGAAACAAACCTTTCAAGTCCACCAAGTGCTTCTTATTCACATGCTAACTTATCCTGAACAAAAATGGGCCTAGTAGATAAATAGCAATATGCCTAAGTCAATGCTTAATTCTCATGACATCACCAAGGAGTGATCTAGCTACAACAGTAAAGTCGCAACATTTGACAAACTAGGCTAAAATTGCTAAAAGGCCAGAAAACGACTCGCAAGAAAAGGATGCAGACACATCAAGTTTCATTAGCAATGCACACAAAGAGTTGACTAATTCTCATTGTCAAATTTTAAGTGGCACGCGAAGCCGCATCGGAATGGAGATCCTTCTAGTTCTCTCAGGCAAGTCATAGTAGTAATTCTCCTTCCTATAAGATGAGATGGATCGGTGTCTCCCTCCAAACTCCCCTTCAAGCAACTGTTCAATCTCTTGCTTTGCCTTCGCTTCTCCAACATCAATTGCCGCAAACTTTAACAAGGTTGAATTCAAGCTCGAAGAAAGTGGTGTATGTATACGTCGTCGATTCACTGAGAACCCATTCTCTAGATTCGCGAAGCTTTGAAGAACTGCGACTCTGTAGCTCAAAGTGGTGACACTCGCGATGAGAAGCACTAGAGCGAATAAAAGGTGAAGGGGTCTCTTAAATCTGATTGTAGAGGTCAGGGACTTGTAGATCTAAACATTTTGAAGGAAAATTTTCATTTGCATGAATCAGATTGGAAACGGTTCCAGTGAAGAACAGAGTGAGTGAGGGGTCATAAAACTCTGACTCGGAGAAGGAGCCACAGATCGAGATGATGAAATTGGGATCTCCTCTTCATGGGTTCTTCTTCAGAGTGTGGGGAGTGAAGAGTGGCGGAAGAGAAGTGGAGGTTCTGCCATTGTTGAGCTTTGGAGAGGCAGAGAGAGACAACGAAGTACTGTTGGAGGAGATATGGGAGAGGGAGAGGGAGGTCTGAGCAAAATGAAAATGGGAAGAGCTCTCCCCATTCCCTCCTTCTTCTCCCCAAAAATTTTCGATTTCCCCGCTCGCTTTTTTTTTAAGTTTGTATATATTTATCTTCAACCCTTCTACGTATCGAGGGAGGGAACGAGGTAGGGAGCGAGGATGCTCCCTCGCACGTCGTCCTGCGTCGTCTGTCGCACGTGATCCTGCGTGAATTCAAAAAAAAAAAAAATGAAAAATGAAAAAACAGAGGGAATCGAAAATTTTGGGGAGAAAAGGAGGGAACCTCTCCCTCTCCCCATTTCCATCTCTCAAAACCCCATCGACAGAGACAGAGCCAGAGAAAGAGAAAGATCCCATCCCTCGCTCCCCAACGAAGACCGAGGAAGCCTTCCCTCTCCCGCTCGACACTCTCTTTCCCCCAACGAAGACCGACGGTCACTCCCTCTCCCCGTACGAAGGTCGACAGTCCACGAAGACGAACCCTCTCCCAAAAGGTAAAGCTTCTACCTTTGTTTTAGTTTATTTTCCCTCACAATCTCTCCCTCTTTGTGTGTGATTTTCTGTTGGGGATGACTACATCTAGGGTTTCTACTAGATCTAGGGTTTATTGAATTCTACTAGATCTAAGATGACAATGGTTGGGTAATTTCTCGAACTCGTGTTATCACCACTAAGTGTTTGATTGAATTCCTAAATGAAGTTTTTTTGTGAATTGGTTTGTGTTCAGTGTTTGATGTGTTTTGGGGTGATTGATGGATACCCATTTGAGAAATGGTGATGATGAATGTGTTTTATATTTCAAGATGGGAGTTTTGTTAGTGTTTTGGACCTTTGGTAGTTAGTACTCTGGGTCTCTCTTTGAGGTTTTGAAGTGTTTGTTTCAAGTCCCAAGTGAAATTCTAGCATTTGGTCATGTTATTTACAACTTTTTTTGAATACCCATTTGATAAAAAGTGATGGTTTGTGTGTTATGATGTTTGAGGATGGTTTTTTTTATGTGTGATGGATGGTTAGTGATAGTAATTCCTTATTTTTTTACCCATTTGAGTGTTTTTTGAAACAAAGAAGCAAATTTGAGGTGTTTGATTATGTTTTTGATTGATTTCTGCAACACTTATTGATGGAATGATCATGTTTAATGTGTTCAAATATTTCGTGACGAGTTTCTTTTGGTACCATGTATTTCCTCTTTATGATATTTGAAGTGTTTGGTTAAATTCCTAAGTGGAATTAAAGTTGATAATCTTTTTTTTATGGTTATTGACTTATTGTAAATGTCCATTTGAGAAGTGTTTATTTGTAACGCCTTAAAATGTTTCATGATGGTATGTATTCTTGAATTTGATTATCTTGTTGAATGATTCCCGAAATAAATACCAATTTCAGAATTGTTCATGCTTAACGTGCTGAATATTTTCAAGATGGTATTTTCCTAACTGAAGTTGCTGATGCGACACTGGCATTTTTATATGGTTAGTCCATGTCTTTGTTTCAGTTTGACTATTTCCAGTGACGGTGGTGATTGTAGCTACTCCTGTATTTATGCTTTTGGCCCCTCTTCAATTAGTGTTGCTGTTTTGGTTCACAGATTTTGGTTATCATCGCTAATGTTTATCCCCTCGGTATGGAAACAGACATGATACATCTTAGCTTGACATGCTTTAATCAAATAGCCAGATTACAATTAAAAAGAGATGCGTCTGATAATTCCATTAAAGCTTGTATCTTGTCTTGATTAGCATGAGAATAATTACCCACTTTCACACATGAAAGAAAATAATGGGTTCTAATCGATAGTGCATAATCTATTAGATTATACAGATTCTTCTAATCATCTTTATCATTGTATTGTTTAATAAGAAAGTGTGAGTGACCTTATCATCTTTAGGACTTCCAATGAATTTTGAACTATAAAGTGTGGTTTAGTCAGTTGTTGTAAATCCTGCTTCCTGCACAAGAGAAAAATGTATCCTATTATGTCAATCTCTTTCATGTTCGAGTTATTCTAGTGGTTCGACAACAATGCAAATATTCAAAACTTCAGATGTTACCACATTCTTTATTGAAAGTGGTTCAATCGTTTGGTTGAACCCATACTACCAATATGAACATGTCTTTTGATTATTACATATTGAATTCTTTAGTACTGTGGAAGAACAATAGCATGTGAACGACGTGCGAGGGAGTTTCTCCTCTGGTAGAAATCTGAACCTTTCCAACATAAATAGGTGTTTCAAAACCTATTCAGTGATTTCTATTTGAAATTCTATTTCTGCCAAGTAGCATTTTATTGCATTTAGAAAAGTAGACATGTTGTAAAATTTATGCTTTGAGGAGTATTTGTTTTAGGTGTTTTACAGAAATGTTATTGTTCTTTAAAGGAAAATAATTTATGGATCTTACTCTGCTGCAGAAATGGTATTTGTGCAGAAATGTTATATTGTTGATATCATGTCTTGTACTGCATGTTTTGTATGTCGTTTCTATTGCTTCTTAAATTCGTGCTTGTCTTGTACTGCAGTAATGGCATTCACAGCATATGTTGTCTATCGAGGTCGTCAACCCGGAGTATACCTGAGTTGGCAAGCATGTCTATCGGCGGTATCAGGGTATAGTCATGCTTGTTATAAGGGGTTTAGGACAGTCAATAAAGCTGAAGAAGCGTATGCATTGTGGGTTCGCTCAGAAGTGGCGAGACAAGATTCAGAGGAATTCAACAAGAACGAAGATGTCAAGGATAACAATCATGTTTTTGACGATGAAGCCGGTCCATCAAATTATCAAACAAATGACACCCAAGGCAATAACGATCCTTGGTCTGTTACGAGGGACTTAATCAACACTTTGATAATATGTACAACAATCTTAGTTGTGCTATCTATTTTCAAGTGCTTGGCTGAATGAAAATGTAATATGTATGTACAGCTCTGATGTAATGTAATATGTATGTACAGTTCTTGTACTATCTTAGTTGTACTATCTATCCTTGCAAGAAAGCAAATATAATGTTATCAATGAGGGTTGTTTATCCCTCCTGAAATTCCATTTTCATCGTCATTGAGTTTTGCAGTTTTTAAGCTCAGTCTATAATGTTATCAGTGAGTTTTGATCGTCAGTTTTGCAGTTTTTATTGTCAGTGAGTTTTGTAGTTTTGCAGTTTTTTACTCAGTTTTGCGGCAGCGGATTTGTTGTCATGCTCCCACCACTTCTTGTTTGCATAAAAAAGCTTTTAATATGGTGGTATACAAATTCTATTCAAGTTAAAAATCTATATATGGAAGGAATCATTTTGCACTAATATGCACTCTGCACTAATCATTTTGCAAAGTTTTGGAGGCTAGAATGAAGTAGAGATGGCAAATGCAAGCAAAAGGTAATATAATATGCACTAATATGCACTAATCATGTTCAACTTTCTTGTAGCTCATGAAGCAAAATTGGAGAACTGAGCTTAAGCTTGAAACCACTGCCATTAGGGTAAACTCAAACTAAAATGAGGATGATTGAAATGTAATATAATAAAATTAAATTAAAATAAACAATGACTAAAAATAGAACATCGGTTGCATCTTTTGTTTTTGCTCAACTTCCTGTCAAAACTCAAAACACTGCAGAAGTATGCAATTGAAATAAAATCAGTGAAACGAAAGTTTGATACAACTTGAAACTTGAAGGCTGCAGAAATATGCAATTTCATTTATTTGAAATAATCGATTTATATTTCAGACCACAACAGCTTGATAGAAATTTGTGTTTCAGACCACAACAGCATGATGTCTCGACCACAGACTGCCCCTGCAACTCGCGGACTGCCCCTGCAACGCGCGGACTGTTCCAGACCACAGACTGCGCCTGCAACGCGCTGCTGTTCCAGACCATGATGTCTCGACCACGGACTGCCCCTGCAACGCGCGGACTGACCCTGCAACGCGTGGACTGCCCCTGCAACGCGCGGACTGCGCCTGCAACACGCTGCTGCTCCAGACCACAGACTGCGCCAACGCGCTGCTGTTCCAGACCACGCTGTCTCGACCGGGATAAGATGTATCATGTCTGTTTCCATACCGAGGGGATAAACATTAGCGATGATAACCAAAATCTGTGAACCAAAACAGCAACACTAATTGAAGAGGGGACAAAAGCATAAATACAGGAGTAGCTACAATCACCACCGTCACTGGAAATAGTCAAACTGAAACAAAGACATGGACTAACCATATAAAAATGCCAGTGTCGCATCAGCAACTTCAGTTAGGAAAATACCATCTTGAAAATATTCAGCACGTTAAGCATGAACAATTCTGAAATTGGTATTTATTTCGGGAATCATTCAACAAGATAATCAAATTCAAGAATACGTACCATCATGAAACATTTTAAGGCGTTACAAATAAACACTTCTCAAATGGACATTTACAATAAGTCAATAACCATAAAAAAAAGATTATCAACTTTAATTCCACTTAGGAATTTAACCAAACACTTCAAATATCATAAAGAGGAAATACATGGTACCAAAAGAAACTCGTCACGAAATATTTGAACACATTAAACATGATCATTCCATCAATAAGTGTTGCAGAAATCAATCTAAAACATAATCAAACACCTCAAATTTGCTTCTTTGTTTCAAAAAACACTCAAATGGGTAAAAAAAATAAGGAATTACTATCACTAACCATCCATCACACATAAAAAAAACCATCCTCAAACATCATAACACACAAACCATCACTTTTTATCAAATGGGTATTCAAAAAAAGTTGTAAATAACATGACCAAATGCTAGAATTTCACTTGGGACTTGAAACAAACACTTCAAAACCTCAAAGAGAGACCCAGAGTACTAACTACCAAAGGTCCAAAACACTAACAAAACTCCCATCTTGAAATATAAAACACATTCATCATCACCATTTCTCAAATGGGTATCCATCAATCACCCCAAAACACATCAAACACTGAACACAAACCAATTCACAAAAAAACTTCATTTAGGAATTCAATCAAACACTTAGTGGTGATAACACGAGTTCGAGAAATTACCCAACCATTGTCATCTTAGATCTAGTAGAATTCAATAAACCCTAGATCTAGTAGAAACCCTAGATGTAGTCATCCCCAACAGAAAATCACACACAAAGAGGGAGAGATTGTGAGGGAAAATAAACTAAAACAAAGGTAGAAGCTTTACCTTTTGGGAGAGGGTTCGTCTTCGTGGACTGTCGACCTTCGTACGGGGAGAGGGAGTGACCGTCGGTCTTCGTTGGGGGAAGGGAGTGTCGAGCGGGAGAGGGAAGGCTTCCTCGGTCTTCGTTGGGGAGCGAGGGATGGGATCTTTCTCTTTCTCTGGCTCTGTCTCTGTCGATGGGGTTTTGAGAGATGGAAATGGGGAGAAGGAGAGGTTCCCTCCTTTTCTCCCCAAAATTTTCGATTCCCTCTGTTTTTTCATTTTTTTTTTTTTTTTTTTTTGAATTCACGCAGGATCACGTGCGACGGACGACGCAGGACGACGTGCGAGGGAGCATCCTCGCTCCCTACCTCGTTCCCTCCCTCGATACGTAGAAGGACTGATTTATCTTTCGTCTCCATTTTTGATCTTTTGATTATGAGATTCTTTCAATAACTTCTCCTCGGTATTAGGTTCTTTTTGTTTTCCATAATATGTTTTGTCTACTTGGATTTTGTTTCATTGTATATTGTAATTTACTACAATGGATTTGTCCTTGCTCATGATGTTGTGTGATGAATCATTATTACTATAAAAAAAATTCTTTAAAAAGTAGTCACAAATCATTATTACTATAAAAAAAAGAATCTTTAAAAAGTAGTCACAATCTAACCCGTGATAGAACTATGTGCTTCATGTTCCTTGGTAACTTTTGTTTATAAACATTGTTTGATTACATCCTCAATTTTTACATTGACTGCACTTTGAGATATTCAATGGGGATGCTTCAATTAGTTGAACCAATGACATCTTGACATCTGTATGCTACTTTTCCACCTTTGATGGCATGAATTTTTATTTTAATAATACAAGTGTCATTATATGTTTAACACCTTTTTCTCTAAGTACTTCCTCTAGAACTCCTTACAACATCTATATACTTTCCTTCTCTTTTCACGTAGAAAGTAACTATGCCTCTGACAAATTTCATTGCCACTATATATACCTATCCAATATAGGGTGAAGAAATTACACTAAGGTCCTTTGGGGGGGGGGGGGGGGGGTGTCATTAATGTGTTGGTACATTATTCAATTGTCTGTTAGTGAAAACGTTTGCGAGCTTTGCTAACTGTCGAGGGAAATGGCGAGGAAAATAGTCAGGGGAGGGGGGGGGGGGTTTCATCCCCCCCAGGATGCGTGCAAGAAAAGTCAATGCACGCATATCGGGGGGATGGACGCCCCCCTCCCCTCGCCATTTCCCTCGACAGCACATCAAAGTCAAAAATCACAACAAAGATGTGAATACTCAATCAATTTCTCGAGCAAAAACATGTACACATCACCCACACAAGCACATGTCACATCCCTTTTTTTTCTCTTCTTATTTTCTCTTTTATCTTTTCTTCATCTATTTTTCCTTCTCTTCTTTTCTTTATTCTCTTCATTTTCTCTTCTTCAATTTCTCATTCCCTTCATTTCTTTTGTCGTCATCATCATCATCTCTATTTCTCTCTCTTTCCTTTTCTTTTCTCTCCCCTTTCTCTTCTATTTTTTTCTTCACTCCAAGCACTGTACGACCAAAAAGAATACTTAAACCCAAAGACATCCCACTTAGGGTTTTAAGTAGGTAGTTATATTTGCACCCCTTCTAGTGGGCACTCCAAATTAAGTCCATAGATGAATATAAACCCATCACAATTAGAGTTTAATAAATATTTATATTTGCACCCATTTTTTTTAATATATATATTTAAACTAATCATATATAACTAATAAAATATTACATGAAATAATAAAAATGCACTATTTAGCCACCAAATATTTGACTGTCACTAGAATACTAATTTTGTAAACCATGCATTATTAATGTGCAAAATAAAGTTTTGGTTGACATCAATAAAAGATGCATTTTATCGAACTTCAAACATTGAGGTAAATATATTTAGGTAGTTCTAGAAAATAAGGTCGTTACATTTTATTTTATTTTTGTACAAAAATATTTATTAAGGTCATTGAAAAAGCACGGGTGTTACAAAGGTTTTGTACGATGCTGGTGCATCATATTCTTTCATATCTAAGTGATTTGTTAGGAGAGAAAAATTGAAAACCTTACCACTTGCTATACCCTTATGTGTTACTACCCCTTTAAAAGGATCCGACATTATATGAACAATGTCGGAATTTTAATATTGTATTCCTAGATAAGGTATTACTGGTTGATTTGATTGTATTTGATTTTGAGGGTTTTGACCTCATTTTGGGAATGGACTGGTTGCGTAAGAACCTTCACGCCCTAGGCATGCCTCATGTTTCTCACACTTGAAGAAATAGTGGAGAATTCGTGATGACTAGTTTTCTTTACTTGGTGGGGACATCAGAGAGAGAAATTCGAGATGTAGGTCATAAGATATTTTGAGGATGTGTTGCAAGAAATTTCTTGTTTGCCACGAAAACGAGCTGTTGAGTTTCGAATTGACCTATTACCTGAAACTACTCCTATTTCCAAAACGATGTATATGATGGCAC
Organism: Berberis vulgaris; assembly: GCA_963556465.1. Taxonomy (NCBI): domain Eukaryota; kingdom Viridiplantae; phylum Streptophyta; class Magnoliopsida; order Ranunculales; family Berberidaceae; genus Berberis; species Berberis vulgaris. Next base: position 51,186,879 of record OY747136.1, read on the forward strand.
CAAAGGAACTGATGAAATGAAAGTCTCGTTGGATGAGATGTTGCAAAAAGGTAATTTTAGTTATTTTATTTTGATTTATTTGACTATACCTACTGAAATATTTATTCATGTTAATGTATATATATGTAATCTTTTTTAGGTGTGTATGAACTAGGTTCATATGTCCTAATAATTCTCCATGGGGAGCACCTGCGATATTTGTTTCGAAGAAGGATGATACCTTGAGGATGTGTATTGACTATAGAGAATTAAACAAGGTGACTACTAAGAACAAATACCCATTGCCTCAAATTGATGATCTTTTTGATTAGTTGAGGGTCGCATTTGTGTTTTCTTAGTTTGACTTGCGAAATGGATATCATTAAATGGGTGTTGAAGAAGATAGTATCCCTTTAAAGACTTTTCGTCATGCCTTTGGGTTGACAAATGCCTCAGCCTTGTTCATCAATCTGATGAACCAAATCTTTCGATTTTACCTGGACAAAATTGTTAATTGTTTTTATTGATGAATCTTAGTCTATTGCTGTAGTAAAGCAGAACACAGACAACATCTCAAGATATTTTTGAAGATATTGAGGGATAGTTTTGCAGACATTGAAAGATCATAAATTGTATGCGAAATTTAGTAAGTGTCATTTTTGGGAGAAAGAAGTGAAATTCTTAGGGCGTGTTGTTTCTAGTTAGGGTATAACGGTGGAACCAGATAAGGTCATTGCAGTGAAGGACTGGAAACAACCTACTAATGCAACTGAAGTAAGAAGCTTTTAAGAGTTAGCTGCGAAAAGTTGTCTCTTATTGCTGCCCCTTTGACTAAGTTGACTCACAAAATTGTTAAACTTATTTGGAACAATGAGTGTGGAAAGGCTTTTCAGGAATTCAAAACACTGGTTAACCACAATGCCCATTTTGACTATTCTAGTGCAAGGTGGGAAGTTGGTGGTTTTCACTAATGCTAATGGCATAAGTTTGGGTTGTGTACTAATGCAAAACAAGAAGGTTGTATCATATGCCTCACGACAGTTGAAGCCTCACGAAATATCACTTTTTTTTAATAACCAATTTTTTTTCGAAATTCGAACTATATATTTCTTTCATTAAGCCAATCTCAATTTTCGTACATTTTAACCCGCTATAACCTTAGTTTACTATTAAAGTTTTGTTATATAAGTGATTCTTATGCAATATGTAGTTTTGATTACGCATTAACAGTACACGGGGTCAATTGAAGTAAAGATTGGGGTGTCGATACCACGAGGAAAAATGATCTACAAAACAAGGTCAAAGAAGAAAAACTACGCGAAACTAAATATAAGAAATTCTAGCAATTTTAAAATATGAAATTGAATTTAGATTAATAAAAATCAAGTTTAGAAAAGTCACAAGGTTCCAAGGATCCCTCCTAGATTTCACGCGTCAACTAGTATTGATTCGGTATGATGACTCGATTATGTGTTTCACATCCCAAACAACATAATCGAAAAAATAGTCTTTAATGCACCAATATATTCTAATGTAAATGGATTTTAGATTTCCCTTTTTCTAGAAAGTACAAAGGTTTGTCATATATGATATCCTAAATTTACGATATATCCGGAGACAATAACGTAATAAAAGACAATCACATATAACTAACCTATCGGAATTAATTGATCCTCTCTTTAGTCTTTGGCTGCTGTATTTATGGTCAAGAGAAACACCTTCCTTGCTGTCCCCTATTCTCTTTTCTGTTGCTATATTTATGGTAAAGAGAAGAACCCTTATTGGCAACTCAATTGGAAACCAAATAACCAATACAAATGGAAACCAACTACAAATTGGAAACCCAATACAAAAAAAATGGGTCCATATACAATTGAAAACCAAATATAATTGGAAACCACCCCTTTTGTTTAGATTCTTTTCTAGGAAATGTGGGTTTGGCTATGTTCATCCATATCACTTTTTTGTTCCACCAAATTCAAAACTAATTTCCTTTTTATTTTTCATTGGTTCTCTTAATCTTTGGCTTGAGTGTCTCCCACTCCACTTCGTCCATTTGTCTATGAATTTCCAAATTCGCCACGCTAATGCATTTTTGTCATTTAAACTCCAAATCCTACAAAATACAAAAATAAAATAATTAAACTAAAATAATTAAACTAAAATAAGCTATTCAAAACACTAACAAATATAAATTATGAGGTATATTATGTAATAATTATGTTAACATCAAATACCCCCAAACCTATATTTTGCTAGTCCTCGAGCAAAACAAAATTAAGAATAAAATCCTAACTCACTTTCGTAGGAATCACGGTTACACTTACCTTAACGTGCAACAAGGCTTTAAACCTCTAGATTACCTCTAGAGGACGAGTTATAGTCTCGTGAGGGTTTCCAGAAATGTTACCCCCAAACATTACTGACTCAAGAAAACAAAATCTATTTTCTAAAAACATAATGCAAAAACATGGGCATTCCCCTTTATTTTCCTTAGAGTAATTTTCTAATTGCTTAAAATCAAGAAAAACAACAAACTAAAAATTGTCACAATAGTATACCAATAGAGTACAATAATTTTAATAGTATCTAAAGGTTAAATAAATTTCATAATCATTCTCAACTCAAAGTGTGTGTGTGAGAAGCCTTATCAACATAACTCTTCATCTCATAGTAAAGATTTGACGAGATGACCTTTAGAAAGTACGCTTCGACTACAAATCTCTCATGTCACTAAGAAATAAAACACTCAGAGATTGGGCACTCGGTTTATATGTGAGGAAAAGGATATAAATTATGGAAAATGCAAACATCTCACATATAATCATCATGAAAAATGGAATTTTCAAAGAGTGAAATGAATATGATCTCATGGACAAGAATATTGATTACTTTTGAGAATGTTGAATCAAACACCATAGTTCTTGCCTATTCAATCTCTACATCTACTAAACCAACTTTCACTTAAGATCAATTAGGTCTTTACTAGGTTGTAATGGGGCTTGGATTATAGCAAACAATAATGGACAAAAAGGATACAAGAATTTCCTGAGAATGGCTACACCATTGAGTAAACACATAGGGCATTGAAGAACAAATCAATGTTGTACACCATTAACTTTTTCTTCATTATTTTCTTCTTCAACCATTTTTTTTCTTACATGTTTTTCCCTGTTTATACAATCAAACACTTTTACTTTGAGGGCACATGAAATATCTATTTTCAACTCTTTCTATTTGCCCATTCCATAAATATATCTCAATGTATACATTCTCAGAAAATTGGGTAAGGATAAAATAATATAGGTATTACTCCTTGATTGGAGTAGGTAATGGGAATGGGGTTAACAAAGAGAAGGCTATTTAAAGGCTCAAAGGGCTGCAAATGGATATTTATTATTGGGTAGGCTAAAAGGCTAAGAAAAAATGGTTTAAAGAAAGAAATGCCTATATCACTTCATAAGTTCTAGTTGGTACTAGGACATCTCAACTAAGTAAAGCAAGAGGTTCTAGTGTAAAAATTGAATTTTTATGTCATTCTTAAAGCAATCAATAAGAAAGTCAAGAATAATGAGATCATCAACGAAATAATGCGAACTCAAGAAAAATCAGAGTGTAATTAATAACCCTCAAGAAATATAGAATGGTTCAAAACTCACAAGGGTTAAGTCTCCACTATTATTCTAAGGTTTTCTAGTTCAATATCTCACTAATCAACTTCAAATCATGTTGACTTGGCTTATAGTGCACGAATAGTCGAGTTGAAAAGTCTCACGAAATACATCTAACATAAGGATAATATCAAATATCATGTTTTCTACTAATATAACTATGTGACACGTGTTAGTATGTGTTTTCTCAAAATTAAAGGCAACAAAAATATTTTCTAAAATTAAAATGACTCAATATCCCTTTTTTATTTATTTAATTTTTATTTTTTAAATTCACCAAGAGTTCAAATTTTGAGTGCATTTTCATAAAGATTTTGCACAATTACCGTAATCATCTAAGTATTCAATGGAGATTGAGTATAACACAAAAAAAATGACTCGGTTTAATTGTAAAATACGTTTTAAGCTCAAAGATTTTTGAAAATTGCACAAAAAATCTAATAAACCACCATCACCCCCAAACATTGTCCTCAATGTATAAAATAATAATCATGACAAATGAAGGAAAAGTAAAGAGGAAGGTTAGAGTGATATTACCATGGTGAAGCTTTACCAATTTCAAATAGACAGTGTCCCCACAGTCACCAAAATATAAGAAAATTATACCGGCGGGAGAAAGGAACACATGAGATGAGAGGCTCCGAGTGACTCCAGTAGCAACACCTAAAATAACCTGAAACAAGGGGCAACCAGAGAGATCTCCTTGGCACCTCTACTCGCTCCACATAGTGCTACAAGCGTTGCCCATTTACTCTAAATACTCTCCCATATTTTGGATCTTCAATTTCTATGGAACCATTGGGAAAAACTTGTTTTAACATGAATGGGCCCGTCCATCTCGATCTTAGCTTGCCAGGATGAAGTCATGAGTCATAGAGATAGACTCGTGGGTTGGGCTCGAAATGCTTCCTCAGAATTTGCTTATCATGAGCTGCTTTCATCTTCGCTTTATATATTCGGGAGTTGTCATAGGCATCATTTTGCAACTCCTCAATTTCAGCTAACTGAAATTTCCTCTGAATAGCTGCATCATTGAGATCAAAGTTAGTGCTTTTTATAGCCCAATGAGCGCGATGTTCTAACTCAACAGGTAAATGATAGGCTTTTCCATATATAAGCTGATACGGAGACATCCCGAGAATTGTCTTATAAACGGTACGGTAAGCCCAAAGTGCATCAGGAAGGTGCAAGGACCAATCCTTCCTATCAGGATTTACCATCTTCTCCAAGATTTGTTTCACTTCTTTATTTGCCAACTCGGCTTGGCCATTTGTTTGCGGATGATAGGCATTGGCAACCTTGTGATGAACTCCATACCTGTGCATCAAAGCTTCAAATGAACGATTATAGAAATGAGTCCCCTGATCACTAATAATGGCTCGTGGTGTACCGAAATGGGATAAAATGTGTTCTTTGATGAACCTGACAACAGTGTTGTTGTCATTGTTACGGCATGCCACAACCTCTACCCATTTGGACACATAGTCCACTGCACAAAATATATACAAATATCCAAAGGAAGGTGGAAAATGTCTCATAAAATCAATCCCCCAACAATCAAATATCTCAATGACTAAGATGGGGTTAAGGGGCATCATGTCTCTTCGGGACAATGCACCTAACTTCTGGCATCTATCACAAGAACGACAATAATTGTTAGTGTCCTTAAACAATGTAGGCCAATATAATCCAGACTGTAAAAATTTTACAGCGGTCTTTTTCATAGAAAAATGGCCTCCACAAGCTGCACTATAACAAAAATGTAAGACACTTTCAATCTCACCTTCAGGGATACAACACCTCATGATTTGGTCGGGGAAATACTTATATAGATAAGGATCATCCCAATAAAAATTTCTTACCTCGACCAAAAATTTGTGCTTATCTTGAGCACTCCATGATGATGGAACTTCGCCGAAAACCAAGTAATTAACAATGTGTACATACCATGGTACTTGAGTGACGGCGAGTAGGTGTTCATCAGGGAAGTCATCATGGATGGGTGGGCCATTGGTAGAGTCACTGAACTCCAGACGAGACAAGTGATCCGCCATAACATTCTCGACCCCCTTCTTATCCTTTATAGTTAGATCAAATTCCTGCATGAGTAAAATCCACCTAATCAATCTTTCCTTAGCATCCTTTTTAGAAATAAGAAACTTAAGAGCCGCATGGTCAGTAAAAACAGTGATAGGTGTACCAATCAAATAAGCACGAAATTTATCTAAAGCAAAAACTACAGCTAGCAGCTCTTTTTCAGTAGTCGAATAATTTTTTTGAGTATCATTAAGTGTTCGACTAGCATAGTAAACAACAAAGGGCTTCCCTTCCCTTCGTTGTCCCAAGACTGCCCCAACAGCATAGTTGCTTGCATCACACATTATTTCAAATGGTAAATTCCAATCCGGTGGCTGTGTGATGGGGGTAGAGGTGAGCCTATCAATGAGTGTTCGGAAGGCTTCCTCACACTCTTGTGTCCATTGGAACACGACGTCTTTGACCAGGAGGCTACTTAATGGTCTAGAGATGGCAAAAAAATTTTGTATGAACCTCTTATAAAAATCCGCGTGCCCTAGAAATGATCTCACATCCTTGACACTTTTAGGTGTAGGTAATTTAGAAATTAATTCAATTTTAGCTTTATCAACCTCGATTCCTTTATCAGAAACTATGTGTCCCAAAACTATTCCATAGGAAACCATGAAATGACATTTTTTCCAATTAAGCACCAGACCCTTCTCTTCACATCTACTTAAAACAACCTTGAAATAAACACGAATCAAAGGAATCACCAAAAACAGCCAAATCATCCATGAATACTTCCATATATTTTTCAACCATGTCACTAAAAATACTCATCATGCATCCTTGAAAAGTAGCCGGTGCATTACACAAACCAAATGGCATACGCCGAAAAACATAAGTACCAAAAGGACATGTGAAAGTAGTCTTATCCTGATCCTCTAATGCAATCTCAATCTGATAATATCCTGAATACCCATCTAGAAAGCAATAGAAAGAATGCCCAACTACTCACTCTAAGATTTGGTCTATGAATGGAAGTGGAAGTGATCCTTACGGGTGGCAGAATTAAGTTTCCTATAATCAATGCACATGCGCCACCATGTCACTACCTTAGTAGGAACATACACCCCTTCATCATTAGTCATCACTGTTATTCCAAATTTCTTGGGAACCACTTGAGTTGGACTTACCCACTTGCTATCAGAAATGGGATAAATGATGCTTGCATCTAACAATTTTAAGACTTCATTTTTCACCACCTCTTTCATAGTAGGCTTAAGTCATCTTTGAGGGTCTCTACGGGGGTTAGCTCCTTCTTCTAAGTGAATCCTATGGGAATATATTAAGGGGTTAATACTTTTGATGTCAGCTATAGTCCAACCTAATGCAAATTTGTGCTCATGTAACATATTAATCAATTCTTCTTCTTGTAAGCTATCAAGCACGGAAGAAATAATAACAGGAAAGGTATCACCTGGTCCGAGGAACGCATGTTTAAGTCCCTCAGGCAGTAGAGCTAGGTCAACTTTCAGAGTTTCCACGGTGGATGGTTGTGGTTTATGTCTTTCCTTTGGCAACTCCTCAAAGCATGGTTGCCAATGTCGTCCTCCTTTATCCTTTAACCCTGAGACAACAGAAATATCAAAAGCATTGCCAGGATAAAGTGAACTCTCAGAATCAGAAATAGAAAGGAGGTACTGTAAGGTTCAGAGTCTGCGCTCAGGAGCGCCTCCTCTGATATCAACATGTCTATTATGTAGGTATGATGACACTCGTCATCATCACGTGGTTGCTAGCTAATATTGAATATGTTGACCTCCAGAGTCATGTTCCCAAAAGATAGCTTCATTAGACCGTTCCTGCAATTGATAAGAGCGTTAGCTATGGCAAGAAAAGGTCGACTTAAAATAATCGGAGCTGTAGACTCCATATTAACCGCAGAATGAGTATCTAAAATAAGAAAGTCGACGGGATAGTAAAACTTATCAATCTGCAGCAAGACATCCTCGACTATTCCTCTTGGCTTCTTAACCGGTCTATCGACCAATTGTAGTACCACGGATATGGGTTTAATCTCTCCTAGACCCAGTCGCAAGTAAATAGAATATGGCATTAGATTTACACTTGCTCCTAAATTCAACAAGGCTTGGCTGAACTCATGAGTCCCAATCTGGCAGGTGAATGTAGGACACCCTGGATCTTTGTACTTGGGTGGTGTCCTCTACTCAATCACCGCACTTACCTGTTCTGTCAAGAAGGCAGTCTTCTTGACACGATGTTTCCTCTTGATAGTGCATAGATCCTTGCATAAGTTGGTACATGTTTAATCACATGCAGCAAAGGTAAGTTAATTTTAACCTGTTTCAAGTGTTCTAGAATCTCACCATGCATTTCCGATTTTTTTCCAGTAGGTCGTAGTGCTTGAGGAAAAGGAATTGGAATGTTCTTGTTGGGCTCATCCTCAGGGATGCTCTCCTTTGCACTTGGGGAGGTGCCTATAGTCGTGGACGAGCTTGATCCATCTAAAATCTTACCACTCCGAGTAGTGATGGCATTAACCTCTTTGACATTCTGAGGGTCTGAAGTAGAGGTTTGTGCCATAAGTTGGCCCTTCGGATTTGCTTTAGGCTGTGATGGAAATTGGCCCCGCTCTTGTATCGTTAATGAACATGTCAGCTTGGTTATCTGGCTTTTGATTTCTTTGTTCTCTTCTGCCAACTATGTCAATGCAACCTCAAATTTTTGATTAGTTTTACCTTGTGCCTCTATAAATGCATGTAATGTGTCTGATAAGGATCTTCTGTTAGATTGCACATTGTATGGAGGTGCAGGGTATGACCTAGGTGGTTGTGCCTGTGAGTGTGTAGGTTGGTCTGCTTCGGACCTCCAACCTAAGTTAGGGTGATCTCTCCAGCCAGAATTGTAAGTGTTAGAGAATGGTGAGTAAGGCTTCTTGTACATCCCTAAGGCGTTACATTGTTCCTCATAACCCCCTCTCATCTCAGTCAAGGTTGGGCAATCCTGTGCGAAGTGTTCAATTACCCCGCATATAAAATAGGCGTCCTGTAGCTCAACTTTGGCAACAGTATGTGTGGGCCCACCATCCTTGGTCTTAAGTGCCTCTAACTCCCTAGTTACTCTATCCAATTGGGCTCTAAGGCTGTCATCTTCCCTAAGTTGGTAGACTCCAGCTGGGCCTGTTCAATCCGTGCTCTCAGTAGCACTTGGAGCCTTTTCAACCAAGTCATTCAGGTACTCAATGGCTTCGTCAGGGTCCTTTTGCAAAAACTCTTCATTACACATCATCTCAACGAACTGACGCTCTCTACTGGTGAGCCCCTCATGAAAATAACTGACTAAGCGCCCACTCTCATACCCATGGTGTGGACATGTATTCAAGAGATCCTTGAACCTCTCCCATGCTTGATATAATGTTTCGCTATTCTTTTGGGTGAAGGTAGAAATTTGTCTCTTTAGACCGTTGATTTTGTGGTGAGGAAAGTATTTATTAAAAAATGCTTGGGTCATCTCCTCCCACGAACCTATAGACCTTTGTCGCAAAGAGTATAGCCAACTCTTCGCTTTTTCCTTAAGGGAAAAAGGAAAAAACCTTAGTCTAGCCGAGTCTATAGCCTTCACTTTGTTGTGGAAAGTGGCCACAACTTCCTCGAATTCCCTAATGTGAACATAAGGATTCTCACTCTCTAGGCCATGCAAAGTGGGTAATAATTGTATCATACCCGGCTTAAAATCTAGCTTTGGTGTACTTGGTGCAAACATGATACATGATGGAGTAGCAGTGCGCGTGGGGTGGAGATAGTCCTTTAGCGACCGAACATGGTCATCTTCGTGATTACTCATGGGGTTAGAATTAGAAGTAGAACTTAATTTGGTCTCAATGTGAATTTGTGAGTGTTCTAAATTTGGGACTCTAATTAGTCTCCCTAAGTGGTCTCTATTCCAACTCACACTCCCACAATGTCATTTTTTTTTATTTGTTTAAGAAATAAAATAAAAAAATAAACTGGACCTAAAACCTAAAAATAAAATAAAACAATGAGCAAGAAAGATAATACCCGAAACCTCCCTTGTAGAATGACGCTTGTTCCCCGACAACGACGCCAAAATTTCATTACGCCCAAACAGTACACGGGGTCAATTGCAATAAAGATTGGGGTGTCGATCCCACGAGGAAAAGTGAACTACAAAACAAGGTCAAGGAAGAAAAATTACGCGAAACTAAATGTAAGAAATTCTAGCAATTTTAAAATATGAAATTGAATTTAGTTTAATAAAAATCAAGTTTAGAAAAGTCACAAGGTTCCAAGAATCCCTCCTAGATTTCACGCGCCAACTAGTATTGATTCGCTGTGATGACTCGATTACGTGTTTCACATCCCAAACAACATAATCGGAAAAATAGTCTTTAATGCACCAATATATTCTAATGTAAATGGATTTTAGATTTCCCTTTTTCTAGAAAGTACAAAGGTTGGTCATATATGATATCCTAAATTTACAATATATCCGGAGACAATAACGTAATAAAAGACAATCACATATAACTAACCTACCGAAATTAATTGATCCTTAAAAATTCCACACATAAGAAAAACGTGACTAAACATATATGGAGAAGAAAAAGACAACCACCGGAATAATAATCTACGAAGAAGTTGATGAAATCTTTGTCACTAATATAACATAAACTCCTATATTAAATAAAAGTAAAAATCATAAACACCATTATTCATCGTGAAAGCATAAAACAAATCAAATACTAATTAAGTGCGTTACATCTAGGAGTTCACCTCTTCGCCTTGCGTGGAGTTTAGAAACACATGGTGGAGGTGATGACAACAATAGCAGTGTGGAGCTTCATCGGCATGGCAAAGAGAAGAACCCTTATTGGCAACTCAATTAGAAACCAAATACCCAATACAAATGGAAACCAACTACAAATTGGAAACCCAGTACAAAAGGAAACAAAAGGGGTCCATATACAATTGGAAACCACCCCTTTTGTTTAGATTCTTTTCTAGGAAATGTGGGTTTGGCTATGTTCATCCATATCACTTCTTTGTTCCAGCAAAATTCAAAACTAATTTCCTTTATTTTTTCATTAGTTCTCTTAATCTTTGGCTTGAGTGTCTCCCGCTCCACTTCGTCAATTTGTCTATGAATTTTCAAATTCACCATGCTAATGCACTTTTTTTTTTTTATTTAAACTCCAAATCATACAAAATACAAAAATAAAATAATTAAACTAAAATACGCTATTCTAAACACTAACAAATATAAATTATGAGGTATATTATGTAATAATTATGTTAACATCACGTTTGTAGAACATTATGAGTCTTGTGGGACTGTTTATGAAGTATGCAAGAGTCTAAAATGCTTAAATTATGTTGATAACTTCAAAATTACAACCAATTTTTTTTTTTTTTTTTTTACGTTTTTCTATACAACGAAATATTTCTTAAAATCAACTTACCGAAATTACCTCAGAAAACGACATCACAATCCTTGCGGGGAACATTTTTAGTTGTATTCGGACCACAGGAGTCTCAAGTATTTGTTTTCACAAAAGGATTTGAGTATGAGACAACAAAAATGGATGGAGTTCATTAGCAGTTATGACTTTGAGATTCTTTACCAACCAATGTAAGGGAAATGTATTAGCCGATGCTCTTAGTCGGCAACATATTACCATGGCTTCACTCATGGCAGAGTGGAAGTCTCTTGAGGCCATTTCTTCTTATGATGTTCAACTCATTCGGAGGACAAACATGACTTATATTGGTAGTTTATATGCTCGACCTTCTCTTATCAACATGATTATAGATGAACAACATAAATATTCTTATTTGTTGAGCAATTTGGAGGACTTGATGCTTGATGACTTAGTTGATTGTTGGTCTTTGGAAAAATCTTAAGATAGTATCTCATTGCGACTTTCCAATAAATACAAAACCTACAAAACATTAAACTAACATCTAGCAAAATGGTAAGTAGGGATCGACCAAAATAAGAAAAAATTCTAACAAAAACTTTTACTTAAATCTAAACTAAGGACTTGAGAAATACGATTTTGTAAATAATTTGATCTAAATTCAAGTACAAGCTAAAAATATTCAATTTTAAGAAAAACAATCAATGTACGTGAACTCTCAAGGGAAAAGAATTCACCACCAATATAAGCAAAAATAGTGTATTTTTCTTACTGTTGAACCAATCAATTAATCTTATCAAGTCGTATAACTTCTTATCTATATAAGATGTAAATACAAGTTGGCATTCAATGAATTACCACTTAAGGAAGATACAAGGAATTCTCCTTGTATTTTTTATGAAATATAAACCTAGAAGAAAAGTGTGAGTTCATCTTGATGTGAAACTACACTCTCCAACTCTCCATCTAAAAGACTTGGTTATTAGACTACCAAACAATTATTGACATAAATAATAAATAGAAGTAGAATAATACATACATCATTTATATTTTAACCATAGTGGATTCATCCCTCCCTTGAGAGAGAAGAGATTAAGCTACCATCATAGAGAAAGAACATAAAAATAATAAAACAAATCAAACATTCTTTATTAATAAAAACATGGAATTTACAAGCTTGTGTTCTAAAGTACTTACTCCTAACAATTGTTATTCTTTCTCCCTCCATTAAGCTCTCCTAGAGAGGAGAAAATAAAACCCTTATTTATAGACAATTGCACCAAGAGATAAAATTTCTAAAACAACAAAACTATTGAAGTCTTCTAATTTGCATCAATCTTGTCTTGTACTTTGAGAGTCCAACTTGTTTGATTTGGGCAATATGATTGGTTTAGGAGAAGTTGGGTTGAATTTGATTTGAAAAGGAAACTTGTGTTTCAATTGAACTATAGTTAATATGGCTAGAAGTGGTGATTGTGAAATAGAAAAAGGATACAGGACTTAGTCGAAGAGTTTGTGTATAAGTCTTAGTCAAAGAGTTCAACATGGAATGCGAGATGTTGGATAATGGGACTCTAATTAATTGCTTGGGTTTTATAGTACAAATGGGTCATGGTTATGTGTGGTTGGACTTTGTGTAGGAATTTGACTTCGATTTGTTGTAGGAATTTGCCTATAACTTCAAATATGTTTCCGGAATCTTCTCATCATGCTTTGGTTTCCAACCTGAATTTAAAAAAAAAATCTATTAATATAATTGCAAAATTCAATAACTATAAGAATATAAATTTGGAGGGTTTTTTAAACACGTTAATATGCATTTTTCATCGAGTTGCAATAATATTGTGATATTACGTGAAAACACGTGAGTGCACTTGAAATGTAAAATTTCAACTATAAGAAGAAAATAGAATGTGTTATCCAAGAATAATGTTATAAACGTCATTAAAAGAATACTAAAAATAATATTATTTGGCATTTAACAGACCCCCAAACCTAGATTTTGCTAGTCCTCGAGCAAAAAGAAAAGAAAGAAATAAAATTTTCTAACTCACTTTCGCAGGTATCATCGACTACACTTACCTTTAAAAAGTGTAACAAGGTTTGAACCCCTAGATTAACTCTAGTGGATGAGTTATAGTCTCGTGAGGGTTTGCAGTCAATGTAACTACAAAATTTCCTTTTTTTTTATAATAAAACAATGGATTTATTTAGTATTGCCCTTGTAGAAATTAGAAAAATAAATTAACAATGTGTAACCAAACTCAGGGCATTAGACGGAATCTAAAACTCTTTCACTATTCTATCAAACTTGGACTGTTTTGTGTGCAAATAGCCAATAAGATAATAGTTTTTAGTTTCCAAGCTACCTACAAAATTGATCACTTTCAAAATGGATTTCGCCTCGACATCAAATCTCACTTGTCATACTCTCGGAAGGAAGTCACTTAGAAGTGGTTTAGGTCACATACTTACATGTGAAACTAAGAGTAAATGTAGCAAAAATTTAAATGGCTCACATATAAAGTTTTCTTTGAAATGGTACATGAAATAAATATTGATCTCATGGAAAGGAATATCATTGACTTAATAACGTTGGATTTAACACCTTAGGATCTTCCTAAACTAATCTCCATATTAATAGACCACCAATCCCTTATTATCAAAGTAGGACATTTAGGTTGTAATGGGGCTAGGTTTAAGGCTACACAAGAACAATAAACATTGATTCAAAATTATTTGAGAATTGCTTCCTTCTATGATACACTGGGTGTGTTATCTTGAAGATAAGTACTCCATCAATTTTTTTCAACACTACATCTTTATTGATTTCCTTATTTTTTTTCTTAACATATGCTCCTCTACAATGCATTCCATTTTCGTTCCTTGGAAGGCTCATAAGATATTTCTTTGTTTCCTTGTGTTTCACCCATTTATTGACTTAAAAACTACAATTTCTCAAACACAATACGTAATGGATATAGTTATTGGGTTGAACTCCTAATTACAGTTGGGTATCGGGGTTGGGATACCAATTAAAGCAAATGAATTGCTCAATGAGCTAACTATTGATAATGTGAATAGGTGGTTTAAGGCTTAGAATAGATTTTGAACACATAATGCCTATATCATTTCCCAAATTCAAATGGTTATTTTTTAATGCCTTAACTGGACATCAATATATTTTTCTAGTGTAAATCCAGTTTTGATATCGTTCTCAGTCTCAAGCAAAAAATAAATGATAATGAGATCAAACAACGAGTAGATATGGAACCAAAGAAAATAGTGAGTTATTGAAACCCTCGTAAAAATATAATGGCTTGAATCTCACTTAGTGTTTATGTCGCCACTAATGATTCCTGATTCCTTAGGATCTCTCAATTGTACTCACTTATCTACTTGAACTAATATCTTGTGGCTAGTAGTGATAGTGGGTTACAAGTTTGAATTTCATGAAAAACCTTTAGACACAAGCTCATATCTTGACTACTATTCAATTTTGTTACTTGTCCAAAAACGAACAATTTTCATCACTAACGACATTTTGGCTAAGTAAAATCCAAGAAATTTAATTTTAATTAAACTTTTTAATAATAACAAAACATCAACAAAATTTATAATTTTCACTCCCAAATCTAAAATAGACATTGTCCTCAATGTTTAAATACGACAATGCGGTGACACGTGATATCATCATCATCATCAAAACCCATTCCCGATATTTTCGGGGTCGGCTACATGGATTTTGGTTCTCCAAGCAATGCGGTCATCCCACATATCCTCGCCTAATCCAAGCTCAATGATATTTTCATTCACCGCCTCCATCCAAGTTTTCAACGGTCGTCCTCTCCGTCTACACCCTCCATTAACTTGTCAATCTAGACATTTTCTAATTGGCGCCGTGCTTGGTCTCCTTCGCACATGACCAAACCAAGTTAAACGTCTTTCTCTAATTTTGTCCTCTATGGGCGCTACACCTAAGTATCTCCTAATTCTTTCATTTCTAATTTTATCCTTACGAGTTTTACCACACATCCACCTTAACATACACATTTCTACTACTGCCATCCTATGTGTATGTTGTCCCGTAGTAGCCCAACATTATGAACCGTATAGCATGGCTGGTTGAACAATTTTCTTATAGCATTTCCCTTTTAGCCTTGCAGGCATCCTTCTATCGCATAATACTCCTGAAGTCATTCTCCATTTCAACCAACTAGCTTTAATCCTATGGTCTACATCTTCCCCAATAGCCTCATTCTTTTGAATTATAGATCCTAGATATCGAAAAGCCTCACACTCTGGGACCTCTACACCTTTGATCTCAATTGCATTACTTCTCCCTCGTGCTTCACAACCAAAGTTGCACACTAGATACTCCGTCTTCGAACGACTAATAATTTAAATAAGCTAGAACAAAGTGAAAATTAAAACCTGATACCTAGTTGATGTGAGGTTGTGGATGTATAGTCACTGCAAAGTTATAGCTCAAAAATGTAATACCACAAGTAGTTATATGACATACTAAAAATGTGAAAGTGCACCCCAAACCTGATTAATTACTAATCCTACAAGAAAAGTTGCATACTATGTATACTTTTGGTTGTGAATCTTAACCAGATACAGAGTTAACGAATAAAAGTGGGGTGCAATTAAATACGGTACTTGAAAATCAATCCAGACAAATTGTAGACACAACTGAAATGCTTGGGCTACCTTGCAAGAGTGCTTACATTAACTTCTTCAGCCAGAAGCAAATGGGGTCAAATCACTGATGATAATCAGGATCAACGAGGAAGACATCATCAACATCATGAGTCTCACGCTCAAGAAAAGGTTTAAGACAATACACATTAACCTTGAAGCGCTTTCCCTTTTTGGATCCTCAACCACAATTGCACAATGGGACGCAACATTGCACACAACATATGGACAAAACTAGTGTAGTCCAAGCCATCCAAAGCCACCGCTTAAACATCCATGAAATTTGCTTTGCCTTGGTCAAAGCCAAGCCACTATCCTGAAGCCACAAAAAGCTAACGCTTTTAGCATTTTTTTGTTGAAGTGTGAAACCTCATCAAACAAAAGTGTTTTTTTGGCATTTTTTGTCTTTCTTTTTCTTCTCATACTTTTTTTCTTTCTCCTTCTCTCTTTAGAACTTCACGGCAGAATCAAGGAGCTTCAATAGAGTAAGAGTTGGAGATCTTGTTCGAGGTACGAATATTCTTACCTTCAACAGAGCTTTACTGAAATTTTCACCATCATGACTCGAAGAAGGATCCCACATCTATATATTGATTATTTGTGCATTAATAATCTATACATTAATAATGTTGTTATTTTTTTGTTTACTTAAGGTGATTGATTATGGAAGAAAACTGTAGGGCAAGGGAGAGTAGTTCTCGTGAAGACATTGGTTGGAAGTATGGTGTTACAGTGAATAGTAAAACATCATAACATAGGAAGCAATATGAACACTTATATTGACTTGAGTTAACACCTCTAAATCTAGTAGAAAAATAGAATGCATATATTTAGAAGCTTAGATACAAGCAAAATGCATATTTTTAGGGTCATTTTACTTGCATAAAGTCATCGCTTTGCGCTTCTCTTTTCGCTTAAAGCCAAGCCATGGCAAATCGCTTCACCTTCGCTTCACGTTTTGACTACCTTGGACCAGACCATTGTGGCCGTAGCTTTCCCAAGAATAACACTAAGCGAAAGTAGTATAAAAGAACCTTTTGGCCAGGGAAGTCTTTCCTGGTGATTTTTTTTGTCATGTTTTAGTTTGGTCTTGACTTAATAAATTCTCGAACTCTCACATGCATAATTTCTTATTTCTTCCAACTCATCAAGTTAGAGTTTCCTATGCTCATCAGCTATATCAAAATCAAAGTTTATGGCCTTAATGGCCAAATATGGTCGGTGATCAACTTCAACAGGAAGGTGACATGCATTTCCAAAGACCAACCTATAAGGTGACATGCCAATAGAGGTTTTATAAGCAATATGATATGCCCAAACTGCATCCTGGAGTCTAAGCATCCAGTCCTTATGATTAGGATTGATTGTTTTCTCTAAAATATGCTTAATCTCCCTATTGGACACCTCAACTTCATCACTGGTTTGTGGGTGATATGGTAGGGCTACTTTGTGCGTAATCTCATACATCGATATACGCTTCTCAAGACTTTGTTGTAAAAGTGTGAGCCATTATCATTGATGATAGCTCTAGCAGTACCAAATTTTGGCAAAATCAAGTCTTTTAAGACTGAAACCACAACTTTATGGTCTGCGGACTTGGTAGCTAAGGCTTCAACCCGTTTGGACACATTATCAATTGCCAAAAGGATATAAGAATACCCAAAAAAAAAAGGTGGGAAGGGACCCATGAAGTCAATGCCCCAACCATCGAATATTTCAACTAATAAAATGTTTTATTGGGGCCACTCATTCCTTTTAGTGATCTTACCTAATTGTTGACATCTAGGAAGGTATGACAATAAGTGATGGTGTCCTTAAAAAGGGTCGGCTAGTAAAATTCAGATTGCAAGATTTTTTTCTAGTTGTCCATTGTGGACTAAAATGGCCACCACAAGCCTTGTCATGACAAAAAGACATGATTGACTCTTATTCAGTATCATGGATACACCGACGAATTATCTAATCAGGACAATACTTAAATAAGTACATGCCATCCCAAAAGTACGCCTTAACTCTAGAAAGGAAATTATATTTATCTTGCTTAGACCACTGGGACAGGATTTGATTTATCACAAGGTAGTTGAGAATATCCACATACCATGGTACTTGTGAAATTGCGAACAAGTGTTCATCAGGAAAATAAATTAGAGATTGGTTGAGAATCATTGATAGATTGGATAATGAGGCGAGATAAGTGGTCAACAACAACATTTTCTGATCCCTTCTTATCTCAGATATCTAGGTAAAATTCTTGAAGAAGAAAGATCCAACATACCAAACAGGGTTTGGAATCCTTTTTAGAAAGAAGGTGTCTCAACGTTCTACTCGCATAATATATCACATATGGCAATTCAAGGTTCTACTCGCATAATAGATCACATATGGCAATTTATCCACTCGTTTCCCCTAAACATCCCCTACTGCATAATCAGATGCATCACACACAATTTCAAAATGAAGATCCAATTAGGTGGACGAATAATGGGTGACGTACTAAGGGAAGACTTCAATTGTTCAAGGCAACAATACAGGCCTCAATGAACTCAAAGGGCATATCATTTGCTAAGAGATGAGTCAATGGTCTTATAATCTTGCTAAAGTCTTGATGAATCATCAATAGAACCCAACATGACCAAGAAACTTGGGAATGAGGAGGTTCACAATTAGTTCGACTTTGGCTTTATCTATGTCGATTCCCACACTCGAGATGTTATGACCTAGGACAGTACCCTTCTTAACCATAAAGTGTCACTTTTCCAAATTAAGAATTCGGTTGGTTTCATGACAACATTTTAGCACAAGAGAAACATGATGTAGACACTCCTCAAAAGATGAACCAAATACTGAGAAATCATCAATGAAAATTTTAAGAAAATGCACAACCATATCATAATAGACACTCAAAAAGCATTACAAATACCAAAAAACATGTGATGGTATGCAAAAGTTTTGAACGAACATGTGAAAATGGCTTTCTCTTGGTCATTACAATGAATAGGAATTTGTTTATAGCCAGAATAACCATCTAAGAAGCAATAAAATGCTCGACCAACTAAATTATCGGTCAACAAAGGGAAGAGGAAGGTGATTTTTCCTATTCACACTATTGAGTTTTTGATAATCTATGCAAACTCTCCAACCGCTATGGACACGGGTAGGGATTAACTCGCTGGACTCGTTAGGGACTACTGTGATCCTTGACTTCTTAGGCACCACCTGAACTGGACTAACCCATTGGCTATCTGAGATTGGATAGGTAATGTCAGCATAAAAAAGTTTGCTAACTTCAGTTCTAACTACTTCTTTCATGTTCGGGTTAAGTCTCCTCTGAGGTTGCCCATAAGTCTTAGCATCATCTTCTAAGTTGATTCTGTGTTGGACAACTTAAGGGCCAATGCCTTTGATATCATCTGATGTATCCAAAAATATCCTCTTGTGAATTTGACCTGCAAAACGGATGTTAGACTGCCAAGGACTAGGGGTGTTAATCGGTTCAAAGTTGGACCAAAACCAAACTAAACCAAACCAAGAATTCGGTTCTCGGTTCAGTTCGGTTTCCACATTTATCAAATAAATAACCAAACCGATCGGTTCGGTTTCGGTTAAGTTATTTTCGATTTTTTCCCTTTTTATTATTATTCTTTTATTTATTTTCTACTGCTTCATACAACCGAGTTGGTTTTAGCACAAAAGTAATAAGTCAAAGCTACAAAGAATGGAAAGAATGAAATGAAGCTTGGCTTGCAAAGGAGGAAAACGAGACAGAGAGAAAAAAAAAAGGGAAGCAATAAAGGGAAAGCAAATGCCAGATGAACACAGAAAGTTTCAAGGCTCCGACTATTCATTTATAGAGAATTCTTTCAATTTTTTTTTGCATATTTCTCTTGATAATTTCATAAGATTAAAAACAATTTGCCCTGTCTCTCATATACACAATATTATAACATCATACGAAAAACTATAACCATAACTACATTGTTTGCATCTTAAACTATCTCCACTATACCCATGTGATGATCTGAACAAGACCAAAACCTTCTATGACGATTTCACAAGTCTCGTAATTTCATCCTGCAAGAAGTTTTTTTTATCAAATCAAAAGTGTCGAAGTTGTCACCATCGCCATTGCTCATATTCGCTGCAAGCAAGCAAGTGAAAAGTTTGGTTGTCTTCAACAAGATTGAGTCAAACTCTGTCTCTCCTCTTCAACTTGCAGGTGGTTGGGTAGAGAGAAAGATAGAGAGTTAAAAAAGAGAAAAATGACATTTATAAAGAAAGAGAAGTTGGGTAGGTGGCGAGAGGTAGGTGGGGCTTAAATAAGATAAAAGAATGTAGTTTTTTTCAATTCTTTCTCTGAATGGGGGCATTATAAAAAAAAAGAAAGTGGGAGTTAAGAGAGAGGGTGGGGACGTGGGGTGCATTGGAATGGGGTGAGAATTTAAATAAGAGTGGGTTGATGGGGGATTAAATAAAAGATAGAGGGTTAGGGGATTAAAAATAAGATAAGGGGAAGGGTTCGGTTTAGTCGTTTCGGATGTGTGAAAAACAAAAACCAAAACCGAACCAAACCAATTTGGTTCGGTTTTCTAATGTTCGGTTTCGGTTTTTCTCGGTTCGGGCTTTTTCGGTTATATTTCGATTCGGTTCGGTCGGTTTTCAGTAACCAATTAACACCCCTACCAAGGACCACCTTTTTGGTAGCCGAAGACACTCCGATGCTTAAGTCAACAACTCTGTTTAAAGAAGGAAGTAAATCTGGACAAAACTCAGTTAAAGTTGCATACCTGTGTCAAATGTTCCCTTTACCTTTTATAATGGTTGCGGTTAATTCTCTGCGTGACTTAAGCATGTGAGGCGCAATGGAAGGAGATGTTTATCGTAACAGTCTCTTGCTTAATGGAGATACGTTCTTGGAGGCGTCACTCCCTCCATGACTCTTTTTGGTGCAACATTCTTCTTCTTTATGAGAGAACTCATGTCGGGTTTGGATTTTGGCTTTGATTATATCTTCTCATCAGTGGGTCTTGTCTGGGCTTCTGTGATTGGCTTTATTCTTTTTGGGTTTATGAGCTGGCTCAATAAATTGGATGCCATATCCTCGTGATGGATGTTCTCTGCCACGTGTACGGTCGTGATCATCACTACATCCATCGATCATTGTCAATTCATTCGTAAAATGAGTGACATATTTCTGTATTGTTTCGCCAGGCTTCTGTTTGACATGCATGAGGTAGTGTGGTCATTTCTTCATCTGTTGGCTCCCGATGAATCTGGTGATAAAATCGGTGGCTAACACTTGGAAAGAGTCTATCGATCTTGGTGGTAGGTTGTTGAACCAATTCATCGTTGTGGAGGTGAGGCTGGTCAGAAATGTTCTGCATAAGATCGACTTTGTGGTTTCCTTCAAGGCCATCATGTGGTGGAAGTGTCTCAGGTGATTAGTTGGGTCGGTAGTACCATCATATGCTTCGAACTTTGGAGGAGTGAACTTTTTCGGCATGGCATCTTCATGAGGGCATCAGATAATGGCGGTTTGGCTAATTCGTATAGTACATTAGGATCGTGACTCCTGTTCTGAACAGGATTTCAGCAAGTGTTCCGTCACACTATGGAGTCTTGCCTTGGGGGAGATCGTTGCTTTCGAAGTTTCCCTATTGGGGTTCTGCTAGGACTTCATCACTTCCTTGAGTTCGGTTGGCAGAGTTTTGTTGGGGTGGTGCCTGAACAAGGTTAGCTGGCTGGATGCGTTCCTAGGTGATTTTTTTCCAACATCTTTGTCATGTAGTCCATCTGAGCCATGAGCAGGTCTACCCAAGGATCCACGTCAGCGTCGCCACTTGTCTGGGTTGTCTGGGCTATTGCATGTTGTGGATTTGGGATCTCGGGCGCCATCGATCCAATGATCTGGGCTGCTTCTTCATGGGTTGTTTGTGATGCATCGTTGCCAGTAGAAGAGTTGTCGCGATCATCGCTGGGTTGAGGATCTTTAGAGTGTGTCATTTGTTTTGATGGCTTGTCGATCTTATATTAGATTGTGGTGAGCTTTGTAACTTGGATCTTATTTTTAGAAAGGAAACTCGTTGTTCCCCACAGACGGCGCCAAACTGACGAGTCCAAAAATCGTCCTCCTGTGAATTTGATCTACAAAACAGATGTTAGACTGCTAAGGACCACCTTTTTGGTGGCCGAAGGCACTTCGATGCTTAAGTCAGCAACTCTGTTTTAAAAAGGAACTAAATCTGGACAAAAGGAGATGTTTTTCGTGACTTAAGCATGACTTAAGCATACCTGTGTCGAATGTTCCCTTTACCTTTTATAATGGTAGCGGTTAATTCTTTGCGTGACTTAAGCATGTGAGGCACAACGAAAGGAGATATTTTCGTAACAGTCTCCTCTTTAATGGAGATGCGTCCATGGAGGCATAACTCCTTCCACGATTCTTTTTGGTGCAACGTTCCTCTTCTTTATGAGAGAACTCGTGTCGGGCCTAAATTTGGGCTTTGATTAAATATTCTCGTTAGTGGGCCTTGTCTGGGCCTCTGTGATTGAATTTATTCTTTTGGGTTTTATGAGTTGTCCCAATAGATTGGACGCCATATGCTCGTAATGGATGTTCTTTGCCACATGTACGACCGTGATAATCGATCTATTTTGATGTATCATCATCATCTAAGGACGAACCTATGGCTTCCTTATGTTTTATAAGTACCTTAAGAAGTTGAGATTTCTGATTTGGTGTCAGGTCAGAAGCAATTACTATAGGCAGGGTTTTGGACTCACCAAGGTAGGTGATGCAGTCATTTTTTGCTCCCTGCTTTGACCCTGACATGCAAACCTTCTGACCTGCAAAAGGAACACACGTGAGCCACGAACCACCATTGTGGTGGCCGATGGTACTCCGATGCTAAAGTCAGACATGGATATGAGGAAGGTATAATGCTATAAACAAGGAATTTGTAGTGTACCTTAGCTTACCAACCTCATGTCTTATTTAAAGTGTTGAAGTCTTGGTTCGACCAAGCCATCAATGGCGTAATTTAGGGAAGAATCGTAGAGATCCTTCTCTCATTCGGAGTCGTGCTGTAGAAAGAAGTTTCCTTGTTAGCCTTGTGCTCCTAGATACGCGGGAGATAGTTCCCGTTCTGAGAATAGTCTATAGGTAGAAGTCTGCATATGTGATATATACTCTAGAATCTGCTTCTTAGTTGGAAGCAAAAAGCTGATGTAATTGCCCGTCTGAAGCTGATCCTCGAGATCCTTGCCTTAGTAGGGCTTACGGGTATTGAAGATAGTTGTGAGACACGTGGGGTTAGTAAGCTGTAAGAATCCGAATCCGTTTGGCGGACTACATTGGGTGGGCTTAGAACCGCTTGGGCAGGATCAGTGTTGGGCTGACGCTAGGGCCTGTTGGCACGTGTACGGCGCAGAGTTGGGAGCATTTTGGTGTATCATCAGCTACTCTCTTCGAGTTAGTGGACCTTCACATCGGTTCGCTAAGTCACTTCTTACGCCGGTCATGATGATTGAGTCTGAATTGTTGCTTGAGCCGCGCACTTCATTAATTGAATGCGCGCCGATTCAGTAGAAAAGAGGCAGGAACCCAATCCCTATTTAGGTATTCCTTTATGCGGAGACCGACTCTTCTATTTTCTTTACTCTTAAAGATTTTGCTCTATTCATCTTCTGATTGAAAAGATTGTTCATCTTCTTCATGACTCACCAAAACCATCTTGATGATGCGACTTTGGCCAAGGGCCTTGAGTTTTTCAAAAACAGGTTTCTTTCTGAATCGGGCCTTGCTGAAATCCGAAAGAAGTTCGGGGTCCCTGAGGACCTGCCATTATATGCACTGAAGGATGATCAGACGCCAATGTTTCCACCGACGGGGTTTATCTGTTTGCATCGCGAGATGCTCCAAACTGGAGTTTTCTTTCCTGTTCTTGACATGATTTGGGACTTCTTGGATTTTCTTGGAATCCCTCCTACCCAGTTGGTACCCAATGGGTACAGGATCGTTCTTCTCATTTTTATTAGAGCAAAGGAAGCTGGCATTCGCGTGACTCCGCAGGTAATCTAGTTGCTGACTTCTTCTCGATCGAATGATCACGCCATTTGTAAGATGACATCACTGACTTCCTTTGAGAATTTGCCTGATGACTTCAAGTCCTGGCAGAAGTACTGCTTCTTGGCTCTTGCAGATTCAAAGTACTTCCCGCTCAAGGGTCGTTCGCTCGAACGAGAGTTCAAGCCACTTCGTAAGTGTAGTTTTATCTTCCAATTTTGTTGCACTGACTATATGAGTTTATGCTAACCGTTGCTCGTGTTTCTTCGCAGGGACTTTACCCACTACTCCTCTTACCCCAGAGGAGCGACTTGTCGACGAAGAATGTGGAAGAGGTCCAATTTTATTCGCAGTGGGCTGTGGGACAACTGGCATGAGGCCCCCACTATTTACTGATCGTTGCGAGTTAAGTTCGAAGGTGGGGCCCCTTCTAGAAAAAGGAAAACCACCGTAGTAAAGGCTTCTATTTTGTCTGACACAGAGGAGCTTTCTGAGACGCTTGCCTAATTTGTAGGTTCAAAGAAGTCCCATGTTAGGACTGGGTCGTCTTTCAAACGATGCATTCCAGTAAGTGAGGGGCGTGAGCATGATCGACTTGCCAGGGCGGAGGCCGAAGTGTCCTGTTGGGAGAGGGACCATCTGCAATTAGCATGGGTTGTAGATGCATCGAATCTTAGTGTTGCGCAGGTAGAAGCTCTGAACGAGAAGCTGATGTTGGCTGTTGTGGTGGCTTTTACTAGTGTTGATCCGTCGAAATCATTCTGCTGGAGGGTCTTGATGAGGATTTGCCTGAGGTTTTGGAGTCTAATCGTTCCACTGGTGGGTTGTCTGATAGTGGTCGTGGTGACACATGCCAAGTTTCTCATAGTCTGCATTGTTCAACATCTCGCTCCAAGACGCATATCAGGGTGATGGAGGGTCCGTTGGACAACTCACTTCCTTCTCTTCCTCCGGATTCCGCTAAGCCATCTCGCAATAAAGGGTCAGCTATTAGTGAGAAAGGAAAGGCTGCAAAGGAGGGCATGGGAGAAGTGGCGGCTACGAAGGGTGGTGCTGGAGTAATTTCTCATTTGGGAGAGCTCCATCCGGATGCGCGGATAAGTCTGTTTGCCCCGGACGTAATGAAAATGAACAACCAAGCCTGACACCAGGAGGTTGATGTAGATTATGCTTCGAGGAAGCATATAAGAAATCTTCATAGCTGGTTGATGGATCACGTTCCAAAACTCGAGAAGGATACGCTAGAAAGGCCTATGCATAAGGGTTTAAAGTACCTTATGCTGGGAATGTCTCAATTGAGCCAGGTGGTCGTCATTGGGACGAAAGTTTAGGCGGCTCATGAGAGGGTGTATAGGCTGTATTCTGATGCGCTTTTTGAAATTGAGCTACTGAGGAAGTAGGCTGAGGAAAGGAGGCTGAAACAGTCGGTCGTTGTTGTTGAGGCTCAGAGGGTTCGTCTACAAGCCCTTGAGTTCGACTTAGCAGAGGCGGTGTGTGTGAGGGACAGATTCAAGTAGGAGTTGGATCTGACCAGCCGTGATCTGGAGGTTGCACAGGAAGTTGTGCCTAAGGCGCGTTCTGAATTGCAGTCTCTCGCTGAGGAAAACGCCTTAAAGGAGACTAATTGAGTTGTTCAGAGATAGCAGTTGGAGTCCGATGTGAGTTCAGTGCTCGGGTGCCGAGGAAGACCGATGACCAGCTTAAATTGGAGCAACATGAGCTCGGTGTTGTAAATAGCAGTCTGACTAGGGGTGGGCATCCCATCCTGCGATCCCGTCCCATCCCGTCCCAATTTTTCGGGTCTTAATGGGATTGAATAATTTCATCTCGATCCCGTCTCGTCCCGATCTAGAATGGGATAGGATGGGATGAAGATTTTCAATCCCGCCAATCCCGTCCCATCCCGAGCTAATTTTTTAATATTTATTATTAATATTTTTATTTATTTATTTATTTTTATTCATATAAACTTACAGATGACTGGCAGAAACTCATGGTGTTTACAGTGGTAACAGAAATGTTACTTCAAGAAATAAATATTCATTAAGCAAGAGAATGATAGCATATTGTTACTTGGATTCCCAATAAAAGTGGCTCCAATTATTTAACTTCCAAATATTGATAATACCCAGGTGAAGATGAAAAATAACAATTAACTGAGTAATACATATTCAGAAGGGAACATTCAGGGGCGGAGCCAAGAATTTGAGATGCCCCGGGCTGTAAAAATAATTTTTTTTAATTACAATATATGTATTGATGGTAAACCATTATGAATATGTTAGAGCATCACCAATAGGTCTATATTTCTTCCCTAACAAAATATGAAATGTCATTTTGTTAAGGAACCATGAATTTTGTTTCCCACGGTAATGAAATTGTAAAATCAGTTGGGAGGCCATCACAGCGACACAATACTCTTAGTGAGTCCCATTTATCATGTCATTTTCTGAAAGTCAGCCCACTCGACTTCATTGTTAGGGGATTTAGTGGTTACCCTTATATTTGCATGCCACATCTATATCTAATTATAAGAAAGTTATTTTTTACGCTCTTATATGATGATAACCTTCGCAGCAGTCACAGGCAGCACGCTGATCCCGTCCCGTCCCGAACCCGTTTGGGATGGGACGAGGTCAGGATGGGGTTTTTCCATCCCGTCCCATCCCGATCCCGTATGAACGGGATGGGTATATCTCGTCCCATCCCGTGCCCACCCCTAAGTCTGACTATGGAGCAATCTTAGGTCGATGTGCTGACAGGCAAGCTGGAGTTGTTGGAGCGTGAACTTGTTGAAGCGAAGGCGCATGAGGAAGAGCTTCTCCAAGAACAAGGCAAGTGTGAATTCTACTGGGTTGTACACGGTAGATTGGAGTTGTTGGCGCTGATGAAGGAGGAACATCCGGAATGGGACCTCAATCACTATAAGAAGATGTCGTATGTAGACTTATTAGTGGTTTTTGCATCATCAGATGAAGAAGGCGATATGGATCATGATGCTCAGATTGCGGTGCATACGGACGCAACTCCTGCTCCCTCCTCCATTAAGCTTAGCTCTTCTATTTTTGTACCCTCTCCTGATGAGGAATAGATTTTGTACCCTTGTACCTTTTTTGCTTCAACTGTTAATGAAAACAGATTTATCTTGAGTATGTTTTGTATCCATTTTTTGCTCGGTCTCCCTATTGCGTGCTTTCCATTTCGCCTCGTCGTTTTACTTTGGCATAGGCTGGTCGGGTCAATAGGAAGTCGAGTGGTCTGTTTGCCGATGAGAGTTTGACCATTTGTGTTGCGAGTGATTCAGAGTCACTATCGCTTAGTTACCTCCAATAGTGGGCATTTCGTGGATGGTTTAGAAGCAGGCTATGTTGCCCAGCTATAGCCCATCCTTAAGGTAAGCCACTAGGGGCTTGTTTCGCCTACCTGACTGTTGGTCGCGGTTAGTTGGCATGAATGAACTGTGATAGTCGAGCTCATGCATTGTCCCAAGTAAGGTTTTGCAAGCTCGGGCTGACATTCCATGTAGCACTTGTTCGCGTGTTGGCGGGACAATTTATGGGTCTGCATAAGTGGCCTTTGCTGGTAATAAAATGTTAGCCCATGTGAGCGTGAAGACGTTGCCTGAGCTGTAATTTATCTCTGCGATCGCTGTTTTGAAAGAGAGCGGTGGTCGCTTGGCGAGCCGGCTAGGGCTCTCACCTTCCAAACCGTCTATGTTCGAGCAGAGTGGACTATAGGTTTGAGGAGCGAAGATTCGACGATCATGGTCTGTTGAAGAGCGATGATCCCGTTGCGATCCGTCGACATCAGTTCGGGATTGACTAGGCTCCCACCTTTCAAACCATCTACACCCGCGGGTTGCGGGTTACAAGTTTGAGACGAAGGAATTTGGCGACCATGGTCTGTTGAAGAACAGTGGTCCCGTGGCAAGCTGTCGGAATCAATTCGAGACTAACTAGGCTCCCACCTTCCAAATCATCTACACCCGTGCGCATCGAGCTACCATGGCTTGTAGAAGAATAGTGGTCCCGTGGCAAGCCGTCAGAATCAGTTCGGTACTGACTAGACTCTCTCTTTCCAAACCATCAACACCCGCGCGGTGGGGGCTACAAGTCTAGGAGTTTTTAGCGACCATGGTCTGTAGAAGAGCATTGGTCCCGTGGCAAGCCGTCGGAATCAGTTCGGGACTGACTAGGCTCCCAACTTCAAAACCATTTACACCCACGCAGTGGGAACTACAAGTCTAGGGTTGGTAATTCGGTGCCCATAGTCTGTAGAAGAGCAATGGCCTTGTGGAGAACCGTCGACATCAATTGGAACTGACTAGGCTTCCACCTTCCAAACCATCTACACCCACGCAGTGGGGCTACAAGTTTGGGCTTTGATCAAAAGCTATCGTTGCTAGTCGTCACCAGCTAGGCTTACTTGATCTCGTTTGGCGACCGTTGTCCGCGGAGGGGGCAACGGTCCCTTGAGAGTCATTGTCACTAAGAGTGATACCACTGATTAGACTCCCACTTCCTAAACCATCGACATATGTACTGGGTGGACTAGGTGTCGGGATAAACTGGAAGACGTCGTCGTCAACCAAAGCTGACAAAGCTTGCCCGGCTAGGTGAGGGCTTTGCCAACTACAGGCGTGCGAACCTATATCCGCGAGCAGAATGCGAACGAGTTATGAAGAGACATGAGTACCTTGAATCAGTTGGTGATATGCAGGTGTGACTTGTGTGTCAAGAATAACTAGGGTTTTTAATGCTCGTGTAAGACATGTGGTAGAATATTGTTTGAATAGTGGGCCGAGCCCATGGGCCCGTAGAGTGAGAGCTAGGGTTTCTTGTATGAAATATGCTACGTGTACATCGTAGATCACATGGTAACACGCATACGGCGTAGATCGCGATACGGTTGAGTATCGGTCACTCCCCCCAATTAATGGGGTTGTGTGCAGCCTCATTGATTGGACGAACGTGGTCTTGTGCAGTTTCCTTTGAAATCGTCATCTCCTCCTTTCCTATACGGTATTCAGTGCTGACAGTTAATGCTGAAGCGCCCATTTGGTGAACCATCATGTCTATATAATGGCGTTTCTTCATCATTGTAGGCATTATCTTCTATAGAGCGTATGTCCTGTAATGTTCTTACTTGAAGAAAATGCTTTGGGTTTTCCAAAGGCTGAAGGGAAATCTCCATCGTTGGAGTCTTCGAATATTCTGACATTTGCTTCGATCAGTGACAATGAGAATCACTGTTATGCGTGGTCACTTGCTTTGGGTGAGCATGTAGTTGGTTCGCTGAGATCTCGTAATTTCTTCTCATATTTCGAAGAAGAAGTACATAATCTCTCCCAAGGGATGAGTCTGTCGTTTATTCTCCCGCGCTTCGGTTTTACCTTGTGCCGCTTTGCCCACCGGTAGACGATTCCTACGGCTAGTTTATGGTTGATCGAAGTGCTGGCAGATGCGCCGTTGCTTCCAGGGGTGGTATCTCTGAGTCACCCCGAGTATCGTGCATGGGAGAAGTGTCCTCGCTTGACAACATTGTGAGACCTTGACTGTTTTTTACTTGCGGCCATCTTTGTCTATCTTCTTCTACCTCCCTTGGGAAGCCAGATGTCGTTTGAAGAAGTCTGCAGCTCGTTGCAAGGTCTGTATTGTTGTTGTCGAGTCACTTTCTTGGGGTGATTTGGCTGAGCAACCAACTGCTCTGTACTTTTAGCCCCTTTTCACACATGTCCTTGATCTTGGGACACGTTTCTCGAAGAAGTCGTTGAGCGAAGTTTACTTGGGGTACCTTTGTTGTCGCTTCCGAGTCTTTTTATGTAGGCAGACTGTTGAAGCGAGTCTTTGTTTTATGTCGCATCGGATTCAAATGCTCATAGTATGTAGTCTTTTGTATCCACCTCAGAGCGTCCGTTGTTACATCTTTCCAGTAATCAATAGCGCGTGTTTGCGTAATTTTTTTTATTTCTTAAATGATTGCAAATCACATAAGCTTCTAAGAATTAAAACTCTACATTGAATATGGAAAGGAAAATAAACAACTGAAATTGACTAATTGTTGGCGGAGAGAAGTCGACCCAGCTAGATCATTGATACTTTCAGTGAACTGCCAGCTTCGCTGATGTCTTTGAGGCTACTAAAGAGTAAACCTTGCATGGGAGTTAATTTCCGCACCGGCGGATTGTCGTGGGGTTGTACTCTCGTCTGCATTGACATCTCCGTCCTGCTGGGTTGAAGAGCGGATTGCTCTTGTACCTCTTGATTGTCCCCTTTTTCTAAAACGAGCCACAACTGTTGGGATCTCGTGCGAGTGGAATGATGCGTCCGCAGTCACTAGGTCTAGCTTTAGTACAAATTGCATTCTGGGATTCAGTTGGATCAGGAAACATTCTTTTGTTTTAGTGCAGCATAATGACAGCCTCGTGTCGTAGGTTGGTCCCTACGCATCGTTCATTTATAGTGGTTAGCAATGTACTTAACGCACTGGTAAAGGGTGGAGAATACTGCTTCCATCTAGTGGAGCCATGGTCTTCCCAAGATAAGGTTGTAGGTAAACGGCGTGTCTACTACCATGAAGTCCAAAAACATGACCTTTCTCAGTTGTGGCTCTCTTAGCACTACAGCTAATCTTATCTTCCCGACCGGGAAGCATTTCTCTCCGCTGAATCCAATCAGCGGGTAGTCTGAGGTCGTCAGGTTCTTCTCCTTGAGGTCCATACCACGTAACGCGTTGTACAACAAGACGTTGAGCGAGCTTCCCATATCTACCATGGGTCTCTTTACCTCCCACCTTGCAATGGAGACCAATATGACGAGAACGTCATTGTGCGGTGCTTGGACTCCTTCGAGGTCCTTGTCTGTAAAGTTTAAGGTGGCAATGGGGTTTTGCACCCTCGAGTAGTAAATGAGTTTGACTTCATTCGCAGGCTGTGTCTGCATCTCCACAAGGGTCTGTTTGCGAGACCTGTTTGATTAGTCTTCATCAAGTCCGACTCCATGGAGTACATAGATTATGCCCGGAGTCTCCTTCTCAATTTCCTTGACTGACTCCCCCCGGTCCCTAGGTCGTACTGGTCACTTCTCAGAGCCCAGGAATACCTTTAGCTTGCCCTTGCGAATCCAGTACTCGATCTTGTACCTTAGACTCTTGCAGTCATTGGTGTCATGGCCACCCTCCTGTGGTATGAGCAGTACTTGTTGTTGTCACATTTGGAGGGGTCTCCGCACTGTTTTGAGGGCCACTTCAGATCTTCCCAATTTTTCATGGAATTTCGGTTGCCTGATAGGCTAGAATAGAGGGGGTGATGGATCTAGATCCAAAGTAGTTGGATGTTTTCTCTGGCCTGGCCCGGCCAGGGTCTGATCTGTTGTCATTGCGTTTTTGCTTGCTCTTTTCTTCATCCTCACGCCTCCTTCCCTCATTTTGTCCTTAGGAGCGGAAGGCTTTTTCTCACCTACTGTTTCCCTATTCACAATTAGCAACTCTTCTAAGGTAATGTACCTCTAGGCGCTCTTAAGGAGCTTTGTCATATCCAAAGGGGGTTCCAAGCTGAGGCATTCATAAAGTTTTCCCTCCTTTAGCCCCGCAGTAAATGCCGTCACGGCTGTGTCATCGCCATAACATTGTTGAAGCGCGTGACATACTCTCTGAGTGTCTCATTGGATCTCTGTTTCAGAGAGAGTATGTAGTGTGGGCCTTTTCAGGGACGCTAACTTCCTAGAAAACGCGTTAGGAACTCCTTCGCCAGTGTCTTGAATGAGTCGATCGACTTTGGCGGGAGGCTATGGAACCATGTAAGTGTTGACTTCTTCAAACTGGTAGGGAAAGTTCTGCACATCACCGACTCGGATCCCTCTTTGAGGGCCATTACATGCTAGTAATGGCGCAAGTGGTCGAATGGGTTAGTGGTCCCGTCGTAGAAGTCGAGTTTTGGAGGCGTGAACTTCTTTAGGAGAGCCTCGTTCATGATATGATCCACGAACGGTGGAACAAAGATACGGTACAACACTGGGTCGTGTGCCCCTCTGTGGAGGGTGTTCTGAGGGCCGAACCTCTCTGCCTTGAGAGTCGATTCTGTGTTAGCAGCGCCGTCTCTTCTAGTCCAATGGGAACTAGCAGGGGCTTGACTTTCCTGTGCTTGCTCTCTGTTGTCTTTCGAAAATGAAGGTTTGTCCTGCTCCTGATCTCCATAAGCGGGTGGAGGGTTATGTTGTATGAAAACCTCCACTACTTTGGCGATTTGCTATATTTGAAACGACATCAAATCTATCCTGGGGTCCGTCGTTATTGTGGCTGGAACGGGAGCATAAGTCTGTTGCCCGTGTGCCACCGACACCGCTGAGAGCTATGGTATAGCGCCAATCTGGGCGTTTGACGTGTCCCTTTGTTATCCTTTGTTGCGTGATCTGGTGGTCACCATTTCTTTGTATCCGGAAGATAGATGATGCTAGTGAAAGTTTAGGACCTTTGTCGTCTCCAAGGATGGCGCCAAACTAATGCAGTCATTTTTCGCTCCCTGTTTTGACCCTGACCTGCAAACCTGTTAACTTGCACAAGGAATGCACGTGAGCCACAGACCACCGTTCTGGTGACCGATGGCACTCCGATGATAAAGTCAGACAGAGATCTAAGGAAGGTGTAATGTTGTAAACAGAGAATTTGTAGCATACCTTAGCGTACCAACCTCATGTCTTATTTATAGTGATGCAGTCCTAGTTCGACCATGCCATCGATGGCGTACTTTAGGGAAGAACATCTTCGTGGAGTTCCTTATCTAATTAGGAGTCGTGCTGTTGAAGGAAGTTTCCCTGTTAGCCTTGTGCTCCTAGATACGCGGGAGATAGTTCTCATTCCGAGAGTAGTCTATAGGTAGAAGTCTCCATATGTGATATATATTCTAGAATCTGCTTCCTAGTTGGAAGCAAAGAGCTGTTGTAATCGCCCGTCCAAAGTTGATCCTCGAGATACTTGCCTTAGCAGCGCTTATGGGTATTAAGGATAGCAGTGAAACACATGGGCTTAGTAGGCTGTAAGAATCCGAGTCCATCTGGCGGACTGCATTGGGCGGGCTTAGAACCGCTTGGGTCGGATCAGTGTTGGGCTGGCGCTTGGGCTTGTTATTCATCGAGATCGTCGTGACGCGTGTACGACGCAGAGTTGGGACCGTTTTGGTGTATCATTAGTAGGAATACTAACGATTTTCACATAGTGATTTTAATTCTAGTTGCAACGTTGTTGTCTTAAACTCCTATGTAGTGTCAACTGGTGGTGTTAAGGGTTCAAATTTGGCCTTATATCTCGATGTATCAACCACTGGGACAGAGTCTAACATAGAGTTAACTTCTCTTATATAACTCTCATCATCAAAATAAACACCAAAGGTTTCTAAACATTGTTGCAAGGGATCACTAGGATAAGAGTTCTCAAAGGCATGAGAAGATAAGAACTCTAGGAGACGAGCTTCCATCAACAGTTTCCAAGTCATCTGGCTATTTGATCAGGCTAAACACATTGACTTCAACTTTCATATTCCCAAAGGTTAAGGTCATATTTCCATTTCTACAATTGATCAAGGCATCGTTAGTAGCAAGAATGGATGACCTAAGTTGTCAGTTTCGATATTTTAGAAACCGAAATCGAGACCGAAACTGAAACCGAACCGGCATCTTCACCAACCGAACCGACTTGATCGATTTTTTTTTTCTTCTGTTTTTGCTGATTTAGAAGAAACAAATTAAAAATTAAAATTGAACCAAATATCATATTTACATTGCACCTTTAGATTTGAAGCAAACAAAGCTAAAATCAAGACACATACAAATCTGAACTTAATATGCAATTGATCAGAACTTGGATCTAAGATGACACTTGAACTCAAATAACTAGATCTTGACTTGATTTGTGGTGAACTCCCTTCAAATCTTAACCTTGAATTCCTTAAAGATTATTTCATAACTCATTCACTGAACTACACATAATAGAGGAGAGGAGGAGAGACACTTTGAGGAAATTCATATTTCACCATAAACAGGGAAACATGCTTACCCAAACAGTATGAGATAACTCTTCTTTTTTTCTTTCTGGGGTTAGGGGACTGAGACGCATCAAACTTAATTTTATCATGTTGGATTAGATATGGTGGTAAATCAGATCACTCATTACCATTGTTGGATCATTCATGGGGGTATCCTCTTCTCTTCTTGTATAAATTGTAGTTTTTGTACAAATTGTAGTACATGTTCATGTTTGCATTCAAAGTATTGAACGAGGAAATGAGAAGACTCTTTTTTTTGGAAAGTGAAATGAGAAGAAAGCCATTTGTTGCATGTTAGACTAAGAGACACAGTGATTGAAATTGAATAGACAGGTAAAACAAAATGGGTAGTTACCTCAGTTGGCAAGAAGAGTTAATCCCATTCACTCCTTTTACAAGTTACCAAAAGTTCACTCCCACCAACAAGAATTTATTGATTCCTGTTTATACTTGCCTTAATTAAAGCTCACATTCCAAAAAAATAACCCCAAAAAGTAAAGAACTTTGACTTAATAATTTATTTTTTTAAGCTTGCATTTGGTGATTTGACAATATAACTAGCGATCAACAGTCCCAAATCCTTAATCAATCGGTCAGTCAGTTTTAATCGGTTTTGAAATTATGAAAATCAGGAGCCAAACCGAAATATGCGGTTTGCAAATATTCAAAATCGAATCGAAACAATCGGTTCGGTTTAGTTCGGTCGGTTTAAGCGGTTTCTTCAGTTTTTTGTTCAACCCTAGGTAGTAGGTTCACACTAGCACCTAAATCCAATAAAGCCCAGTCAGCAAAGTTTTCTCGTATCTTACACATGACAATCGGGCTCCCTGGGTCTTTGTGTTTGACCACAGCTTGGTTTTGGAGAAATGAGGAACAATGTTGAGCTATAAAGGCTCCTTTTTGAATGTTGGTTTTTCTCTTAACTAAGTTTATAACAAACTTGGAATGTGAAGGGATCAACTTAATTGTTGTGAGGAAGGGCATGTTTATTTGAAGTCTTTTGAAAAAACTCCAACATATCCTTGTAATAAGAGGGAAATGAGGTGGGTGGGACTTTTGGCATTGGCTCATTTGATTGAGGTTTGATAGGTTGATTCTCAACCCTAGATGGAGTAGGTGCAGTTTGACAAGGTTTTAGGACTTGAGCAGTTCGCTCAACTTGAGTAATTGGTGACTCTTGAGTAATGGGGCTAACATGATTATCTATTGCTTTTCTTGATCTAAGTGTGATAATGGAATTGACATGGTTGTTAGATTGGTCAGGAGTAGATAGGTTTCCTATTTGGTTCACTTCTTTTGCTCTAGGGTTGGTTTCAAGTTGAATCGGTAGGGTACCCCTAGGTCACTCATTTAAGGCAGTGGTTATCTGTGCAAGTTGATTATGAACTTGGACATGGTTCTTGGTGATAATATCCATATTTGTTTCCAGTAACTTAAATCTTTGGTTAACTTGCTTATTAGACTGGTCTAATTTGAGTGCCAACATTTGAACCGTGTCGTGAATGTTAGAACCTATACCGACTTGTTGGATAGGAGTCCCAATATTGCCCATGGGACCGAGCACTAAATCTCTATTGGAACTCATTTGTTGGTTGGGTGCAATTTGATTATGTTGATCCATCTGTCTTTGGAGTTGTAGTTTTCTATTTTGATTTCACTGAAAGCCTTGTGGACCACCTAAATTTTGTGAAGGAGAATGAGAACTCCATTGAAAGTTTGGGTGAAATCTCATATTAGGATGGTAAGTTTGACTAAACGAATTAGTCGTTGGTTTTTGGAAGTTGGTATAGGCACATACCTGAGCCTCACAAGCTTGTCGAGATAAATTTGAACAATCCTGATTTTGTGTAGATATATATGACAGAGGTGGGGTTGTTCATAGTGGCCATGATTGAAAAAAGTCCAAATTTTGGTTCAAGTTGTTCATACCCTCAACTAGTTGGTCCATGACAGATTTTAGTTCACTTTCAGCTCTGATTTCATACATAAGTAGTTTTCTAGGAACAGACTCAATCCTAGAAAGCTCATCACTGGAATGGTTCCAATTTTGTGCATTCCTTGCTAACTCTTCTAAGAAGGCATAACACCGATGGGATGTTTGCTCCATAAATTTCCTATTGTGTATGGATTCTATCATAGTACGGTGCATTACAAACAAACCCTTGTAGAAAAAGTTGACTAATTGGGCCTTGTTAAACCCATGGTGTGGGCATCTAATTAGCAAATCATGGAACCTTCCCTGTGTTTCATAAAACTCCACATTTGATTTCCCTGTAAAGTTGCTAATTGCATCCCTCATTGACTCTGTTTTTTATCTCGAGTAATATTTGCATCTCAGTCTTGGGAGTTTTCAACGAGCTACGGGGACGAGGTTGGATATGGGTACTGCTTATCATTCGCAGACTGACAATCAGACCAAGCGGGTGAATCAAGTCCTAGAAGATATGTTTTGGGCTTATGTGCTTAACTTTGGTGGTAGTTGGGAAGATTACTTACCCCTTATAGAGTTTGCTTATAATAACAATGATCACTTTAGTATTGGTATGGCCACGTTTGAGGCTTTATAAGGTAGGCCTTGTCGATCACCATCATGTTGGGCGGAGATTGAAATTTAGGTTGAATCCTAGATTTGTGGAACTGTTTGAAATCATTGCTTGAGTAGGGAGTTTAGCCTATCGACTAATCTTGCCACCTAGTTTATCAGCCGTTCATGATGTGTTTCACATTTCCATGATGAGGAAATGTGCAAAGGATTCTGCTCAAGTTGTCTAACCCACATAAATCCAAGTAGTACGATCGATCAAGATTGTGGATCGTGATGTGAAAAAACTTCGTAGAAGGACAATGTTCAGTGGAGTGAGAAGGAGAACGATGTGACTTGGGAGTTAGAGGACAAGGTAAAACAAATGTATCCGAAATTGTTTATCCAGATCTCCCATCTGGTGAATCTTGGGACAAGATATCTTTTGTGGTGTGTATAATGTAACGATCCCAATTCTTTAAGCTACCAAAAATTATATTTACTAGTAGCTAAATATTGTATTTATAATTCCTTTCATGTCTTATGCTATTAATCATTTTGTGACTAGGTCATTAGAGGAAAAAAATAACATGGGGGCAAGTGTACTATGGTTAAAATTGGGTTTAAATTGGGAGGTTGATTCTCTCAAGCCATACAAAGTTTGAGAGAAAAAAAAAAAGTCGAAAAAAGTATTAAGGAGAAGAAAAACAAGTGAGCTTTTTTCATTCCCTTTTAAGTTTGTTTAGATTTTTCTTTCGTCTCTTTTTGATCTTTTGATTATGAGATTCCATAAATAACACCTAGGTATTGGGCTATTTTATTGTCTCAGTGTACGTTTTTTCTACTTGGATTTCCCTTTTAAGTTTGAAGTAACTACACTAAGGTATTTGGGGTGGGGGTGCATTAATGAGTTGGTACACCGTTCAACTTTCTGTTTGTGAAAACATTTACAGGACCTACAATTTCACTATTGACATGCATGGTTGGACATGGCAATGCAACTACGGTGTTGTTCCACGATACACTGTAACTTGATTTTCTTTGAACATACAACATTCTTTACAGATGACTATGGAGAGTCTAGATGGTACTAATCACAGTAGAATAAAATTGTATTATGTGGGGTGACCCAATTAATATTGATTTGGTAGGTAGGTAATATTCATAGTATAATCAAGCTTTGTTTTTGTAGGTAGGTAGTTCATAAACCTTAATCACATTGAATTGTATCTATTAGGACTAGCACATATCTTATTATCTTATGATATCTCTCTCCTACAGAAAAACTAAGTAACCTTCCGATTGGGTCTTGCTAAAATGTGGTGATTTTGAATTGCCTAAGAGAGCCTTGATTATGTATCCATAAAAAATGTGACGTGAGATTTATGTGCCTTGTTAGCCATAATGTGGTCATTTATTGTACTCATATAATTAGGAGTATCCGGAAATGCATGCTGGTATGTGTTGTTCCCACTTAGGCATAGAGGACGGAGACATTCTCCTTTATATTAGAGAGGCATACAGACATGTATGCTCGACATGGAGGTGGTGCGAGTGTGATATCGTCTAAGGTAATGTATTCATTGAAAAATAATAAATTACTTAAGACTAATAATGTATTATGACAACTGATTCAATTGAAGGATTTTGATTAATTAAGATTTTTTTTTCTATCCAAGTCATGTAGGATGGAAGGTCTACTAACACTTTTGCAGGTTAGACTTGTCATGGTCAACCTCCACAAAGTAATTATAGGTATAAACAATTAATAAAGTGTGACATAAATTTAATTAACATTAGACATTTGCCTCGTGAAGGAACTACGTATCTTGATTAGTTGTTTTCGGTTGTACTTAAATTCATGTCATCTCATATAAATTTATTGATTTTAAAATGAAGATTTTTCACACCAACTTAATTGTTGATCCATGTGGGCTTTTGGTACATTCCTTTGGGAATTAGCCGACTAGCTTTATTTCAGGATATTAGGATTTCGATTTTTCTCAAAATTTGGGACGTGAGACAAATAGTTTGTGACTTAACTAATACTCGAATGAAGGTTGGCGAGTACAAAAAGAAACACTCGCAAGTTTTTATAAAAAAAAATTGCTTAATTAGGGTGTCCACTGCACAGGGGTTTGGTTAACCATCCTCACAATTTTTATTTTTTTTAAGACTGAGAATTTACATTTTGGTTTGGTTTTCAAAACAATTTTTTTTTTAAAAATTTGGCTGAGTATGACAAGCCATAGTCAAACAAGGGTTGGTGAGTTTCGTTGACCATACTCACAAACTATTTTTTTTAAGACTAACAGCTTACATTTTGGTTTGGGTTTTCAAAAAAAAAAAAAAAAATTGGCGAGTATGACTGGCCATACTCGATCAAGGGTTGGCGAGTCTGGCTAACGATACTTGCAAACATTTGTTTTTTTTAAGATTGAGAGCCTAGATTTTAAATTTGGTCTTCTGAAAAGAAAAAAAAAAATTTGGTGAGTATGACTAGCCATACCCGACCAAGGATTCGTGAGTCAGGTTAACCATACTGGCAAATTTTTTTTTTTAAACTGGAACCTCACATTTTGGTTTGGGTTTTCAAAAAAAAAAAAAAATTGGCGAGTGTGACTAGCTATTCTATACCAAAGGGTTCGTGAGTATGGTTGCTATTCTATACCAAAGGGTTCGTGAGTCTGGTTAACTATACTCACATATATATATATACATAGGGGTGGATACCCTTTGGCTAAGGAGGTCAATTGCCCCCCTTATATTTTTAAAAGACCCCATTAAGGTAGTCATATTTCTCATATTGCCCCTCTTTAAATTTGTAGGTTGTCCCCTCATGCGGTAAAAAAAAATAGCTTTAATTCATTGAATTAAGTTACTCTTGTCCAATGTCTTTTTCTTCTTCTACTGTCGACAACAGATCTGAAACGAAAGAATGGTAGCAAAGTTATTCTCGACAAGATGGAGCAGGTCCTCGACAAAGCCCTTTCTCTAGTAGCAAAGTGCAGAGCAAATGGTATCATGAAACAAGTCTTCACAATAATTCTTGCCACCACATTCAAGAAGATGCTCGAGCAGCTCAAGAATTCCACCGTGGACATCTTCTTGCTCCTCTGTGCGTCTGACGGATATTTATGACTCCCATCTATTGCTACAAATGAACCAAGTATGTGCCTAATTTGGGAGCAAATTGCAATGCTCTACACTGGATCGCTCGATGACCTGTCTGATGCGGTAACTCGCTCATTTCGTTTGCTCGTGACAACGATCGGTATGGGAAGCTAATAATTGAAGAAGGTGGAGTTGTGCCACTGCTAAAATTGGTGTAGTTGAATAGTTGTGTACTGTTTGCCCCCCTTTGTCTGCAATCCTGGTTCCGCCCCTATATGTATATATATGTGTGTGTGTGTGTTTATTTTTGACATCTTGCTATCTAGAATTCTTTATAATGTAATAGAACAAAAAATGCACTCCAAGCCAAAAAATTACAATAGACTTAAAAAATTGAACTCATATACAACGAAATTAAACATGGTCTTAAAAATTCAAGAAATATAAAAGTACATTAAAAGCATATAGTGTTTGGGAGGAAAATTGTAACTTAGATACACCCTAGATTATATAACAAATTCAAATTAAAGAACGTTTAAGCAACTAAGTTGGGTTTGTGCTTGGTTCGACATTCCTCAAAGCGCTCATCGAAATTGGTAGTAACCCTATCAGCCGGAGTAGCGAAGCTGATGTGATGGACTGGCCACCAACAACAGGTGCATTAGAAGTTA
The DNA here is from genome assembly GCA_963556465.1 of Berberis vulgaris. Classification (NCBI taxonomy): domain Eukaryota; kingdom Viridiplantae; phylum Streptophyta; class Magnoliopsida; order Ranunculales; family Berberidaceae; genus Berberis; species Berberis vulgaris. The sequence continues at coordinate 51,227,117 of OY747136.1, forward strand.
CAACCCCATTGCATCAGAAGCAACAACACCATCAGGTGCCTCTCTATCTTCATCTAGCAATAACTGGCACCCTCATAGCGGTCAATAGATCAAATACCTGCCTCTGCGTCAGTACATGTATACCGTCATCGACTGACTCTCCATCAATGCTCGATTTCAACGCGACTAATGCCTCATCAACCGCCTTCAACTAAAATGTAAAAATAGTTTAGTATCAAGTAATTATAATAAAAAAAATAATGAAACGTCAAAATAATAAATGATGCTTTACTAAATTGTTATGAAAGATGTCAGTATGTCTTAGGGATAAAGATGTTCGTGCCTTTGGGTCTAGGACAAACAGGTAACTGATAGTCTGAAACCAATCCATGTACCCCGATACACACTCTCAAGGCACATTCACCGGTACACTACAACTCACATTAGACAACAAATGGTTTCCCAATTCCTAACATAACTCCGCAACAACTTGTGCGTAACCTTGTAGTTCTGGCCCATACGAGATCTTGTCGATGTAATGGCCTTCAATGGTGGTGGTGGAATGATTTGTATTCTCCCCATTTGCCTCAACACTATTGAGGAGATATCATAGCAAACAAGACATCCGACAAACCAAGTCACATCAAGCAAATGAACTTTCTTCTCCATCTCCACATACGGATGCCATATCACTTGATATAAACAACAAATGTTATATGTTATATTAATTGCCCGTGCGTTGGCCCCATCAACTAATAAAATTTGAACATTGATATACCTCTGCAACTGACGAGTTATCTAAATGCTCTCTTAAAACAACAATATCATCAACTAGAACATGAGATTGTTTCTTTCCAAGAGTCAGGTCACCTTGTTTGTAGCCAACCTCGACCTTGCTAAACAGACGAAAGTGATATTGAATCAAATCTATGAAATATATGGATGGTTAAGACACCTTCATTATTATAATAATAAAAGATACAATATAAAATGAAATGAACTTACGTCCAACAGCCCCAAATAACCTACAATCTGCCTCACCAATCCTCGACTTGCTAAGCCCAACTAACAATATAGATCGACCAATGCAGACACGACCCACACTATTTTCCCAACCTTATTCACATCACTTAAGTCCAAATAATAAACTTGAACCCTTGTTTTCGACTTTTCCGCAAAACAAAAACTCCCTTGCACATCTAACTTTCTTCTCTCGTGAATCCTCATCCCTCGACCTACTCAATTTTTATTTAATCCACACTAGGATTAGGATGTTTGATTTGTTATGCACAATCTCCTCACTTGTCTCCGCATAAGAGGTGCCCAACTTGTAAACTACCAAGTTTATGGCTTCGGCTTGATTCATATGTGTCTCAGCAACAAAAGGTTCTGCCACTATTGGAATCCCACATATACGACTTACATCATCTAATGTCATTGTCATCTCACCGAAGGGTACATAAAATTGTTCATCTCGGGATGCCACCTCTCTACAAATGCCGCAATCAAAACCCAATCCACATGTCTCTTTACGAGATCAAGTAACAGCTTTAATCCACTAGAAACACCATGTCTCTAACATCCTTCGTCTCTTTATATATATCCCAAGAAAACAGTCAATTGTACTGATGGCGACAAGTGAGTGGATCTCATTCCTAATCTAAAAACACTGAAACAACAATATAATTATTGACATACAATAAAAACATATATGAAAAAAAAAAATGAATTCAAAATAAACACAGATTTACTATCCCAATCCAAATTGCATACGCATTGTGGTCCTCATAGACAGCCACGATGGAAGGTTGGCCCTCCAGGGTACCCATCCTCATGAACTTGTTTACCCTCATCCGCCCATACATCCTCGCTTTTTCCAAGAACTCGTTCTTTTCCATGTATAGGGGCTGCTTCCTCTTCAACCAATTCCTCTGCTTCTTCTCGTTCATCAGCAATGATCCTTGCTTGAATATTTTTTTTTTTATAGAAACCAAATATGCCCGAGGAACAATTTTCTATTTTTTTTTCCCACCTTGTTTAGCCGCTTGGTTAGCACGGTCCTTTCTATAAGACTAGGTTGGTGCCGTCTTACAGCCTTATTAGTACCGCCATCCTTAATTGATAAAGAATTTTCTAGCCAAGTCCCCCACGCTTAGTGCTTTCACCGTTACCTCTTCCACAACCACTTCCTCCTCTTGTCTTAACCGTTCTACTTTAAAAAACAAAAAAAAAAAACTTCATTTGATCAAACACCGAGACATAATGGATACTATTGAAGTAAGGATATATAAAATTTCATTTTCATGTTACAATTTCACAAAAATCTGACTCTTTTACAGTGAAAGAGAGTTCACTTCACCATAATCGAAAGGGGGTTTGGAAACAGACTCGTGCGAGTACATAAAAGCAAACTCGACAAAGTCTGTGCGAGTATGTATGCCTTTAGATACCCGCAAGTGTATACAATTTCAACCCCATGAGCGATTCTGCCATTTCATACTCACAGTACCATGTTCAATTAGGTTTCAAGATTTTGGTTCATGCATTCCTGTCTTACAGTTATTTTAGGGTTATATTTGGGGATAATCGAAACAAAGTGACTATTTTGGGGGAGAAATAGAAACAAAACGATTATTCAAAGTTCAAATGGACTTACCTGTTGGTTTTGGTCAGCAAATGTTCGATTCCAAGCTTTGCGATGAATTCAGAAACAGTGGCAACCTCGCAGCCACCAAGAACAACCACAAGCTTTGCGATGATGCGCAAAACACATCCAGAATTGTTCTGCGAGGGAGAAGAGACCTTTCAAAGACAAACTAAACGATTCTGAGTGAGGATTTGAACAGAAAGAGCAAATGGAGGAGTAACTTCACTGCGAGGGAGAAGAGAACGTAGAGATTAGAATTTCAAGTTTCTGGTAGGTGGTATTAAGTGAATGTGGTGGCACACAGCAACAAAAATCTGACATGTACGGTGTGGTGGTACTCGGAGGAAAATGTGGGTGCACATAAGCAACTCCCTAAACAAGACTATTGAAATGTAGGATATCATGTTGATGGCACTGCAGGTGCAATGGCTATCACAATCAAGAACCACAACTATGCGCTAGGCATGAAGACATCACTACTTGTTACGTACGACATGCATTTTCACTGTGCGTGATATTGTAATCCCAAGCAACAACTGTTCATTTCTTCACACAATTTGGCTATGGTAATTGAAAAAAAGATAGTATAAAGAATCACAGATTGACATGGCAAACAATTGAAAGGGATTTTAGACTAAACTTGATCCTACATGCAATATCTATACACGAGATTACTAGTTTTGCACAAGGCACAAGGATGATCATAAACAAGTCCTCGTGTTGGAGTGCCTTTAATACAACAAGAATGGATTTACAATGACAAACAAATATGTGCTATTACTGTACTTTATACTTTACAATGGTAACGAGCAGATGCCAAGGTTAAAAAGAAAAAAAGGAAAGCATAATTAAAGAATGAATGAATAGATGAAATATATATTAAAATAAAATGTGATTTTGAATGCTTTGGATATTGCGTTGATCTTGTGCAGCTCATCATTCTTTCTGCGCGACACGAATCTGGGTTTTGGTTATTGTAAAAAAATGATGCTTTCTCATCACACTTCCAAATCTTTACCCCTTCATTTAAAATTTATCTTATACCTCGTTAGGTGGTGCTGCATTGATCTATGAGTTACTCATTCTCCCTCCCTGATGGTCTGTATCTCTGCAACACTCTGTCCTTGTTCATTTTCCACCATTCTTCGGCTTGCTGCCCAGAGTATCTTTTCTTGCTGCTATGACAATAAAGTAAATCAGATGAACAATTTAGCGATAGAAGCTCATATATTTTAAAGCCGGAGTTAGTATTTTACTATTTAGCATCATTGCTACTATTGCTTTTGTCAACAAAATAAAAACAAGAAAACGAGAGAAACTTGTATCCCCTCTCCATTTTCAAGAAGATGTTGGTTACTTGATGAAGCTAGAAAAGAGAGATTATTATAGAATTGTAGAAAACCTAGATAATTAATTACCAGGTGGACAAGGAATAACTATCAAGGAAATAAAGTGGGATATGTTTCAAGTACTACTAGAGATTTAGGCTTTAGGTCCAGATCATCATGTCAGGCCCACAACTCTCACTTAGACTTCAAACATCAAGTTATAAAAAATTAGACAATGCATTAATTGTTTTCAACACTCTCCCACAAAGACAACCTGCTAGTAACTTTGCAAAAAATGGTCAGCATAAACATTGTTCTTTTTGGTTGACTTGAAATATGGTTCTTCTATAAACATGTCATGGGTTTCTTTCATTCTTCTAGCTATTTTCTCAACTTGTTAGATGTTTTTAGGAGGGATCGTTCTAGATGGTAACGTTATCATTCCTAACATAATGTCATTTTGACTTATCTGCCACTCAAGCTAAAACAAATTTAAAACAAGTCTTGAATGAATCATCTAGAATTACAATGGATAACCATAAATATCTTCGGCGTTGTAGAAAAAAGATGGAAACAAGTGTAACCCCAAATACCCTCCCATAATTTATGGCCATACAAGGTTTAGAAATCGTGACAAAACAGGGTTTTAGAACCTTTTTCAGCAACTTAGGACAATTATTTCCGAGTTTCCTGCTTCATGACAAGTGATGATGACGACTTTTGGGAAGATAGTGTCCTTCCACTAAAGTTCCTCCAATAAACACTCGTGAAAGAGAGTTACATTTGTTTCCTTTGTCTTATCACTTCTTAAAATTGTCACAGTAGATCCCATTAATTATTTTTATCTTATACTTTAGGATTTGGCAGAACTATAAAGAAAGCAGATTAACTTCTGTATATAAGTTCTGAAACATAAAGTGAACCAGAATCAATGCACATAACCAATAGTATCTGAATCATAATGTCACATTAGTCAGAATGCAACACGACACCTTGGGTATAGCATTGAGGGGACCCCTATGTTCCCCTTTTCCTGCTAGTGTTCTCTTTCTCGTGTTGGGTTTGCTAAGTGCACCCCATTTATCTCTCTTAGAGCTATAATGAAGGTTGTTTATACCCTATTCACATCCCATCTCTTTATTTACTTAGAATAATAGTCTGATTGGCCAATTTCTATTCTAGTTTTTCCCTGATTAAGGGAGAGAAAAACTATTTTCTACAGGGTTTGTTTATATTGGCCATTACTTCATGATTGAACATTATGGTATGAGGTAGAAGAAACTCTGTCCATTGTTCCATTGTGTAGAAAAGATGGACCTGAGCACGAAATGATCTTTTTTCTTAGGTTTGGAAGCTCCAATGGTGGAACATGGATCAATGTCTATACCTTTGGATAGAAGGAATGGAAATATAAAAAATTTAGGATTCGTGAATTTACAATTGTATATGTCTTGGCATGCATAATGGTCAAGGTAATTGGAGGACATGGATTCAGAAGAGACATTATGATACAAGAGCATCTCCCTTTAGGAATTTGGGGCTCCGCCCTGACACGGGTTGAACAATAAGTAATAAGTTCTTGAATTATACTCATATTATACACGAATGAATCGAGTTTTTACAAAACGTATTATACTTCGCCCTTTTCAATTATAACAAATAATTCACATATATTTGATGGAAAACGTATAAAACTAATATTAAACATTTTCAAATTATATTTTTCAATTATTCTTCTAATTTAACAAATATAGAATAGTATTAATTAAGAAAAGAAAATATCACACAACTAACTAATTGAAAACTAAGTCACTTTAGGAAACTAATGTATAAAACACTTACTTTCCAAAAAAAAATGTATAAAACACTTATTTGATTGAAAAACGAGAATATCATCCATTACTATCGTTACAAAAATTCAGTCAACGACGCTAATAAGTTAATTATTTCCAATAGGAGTTTCAATCTACTATCTGAATTTTTAGTTATATCTTTTGATATAAAACCCGAACAGTACACGAACATTTTCCATCACGCATTATTGCCGTCCCATGTTTCTTTGACTGATTTTTTTACCGAAGCCAAGTCTATAAATACCGTTTGATACTCGAAAGACCGACTCACCGAATTATTCTCGCATGCTGAATCGCTAACTATGGGTCAAGCTGGTCAGCTCGCGGGGTTTGGGGAATTGGGGCCAAGACAACTCATGGGTTCCAACAGCAGTACCCCAGTGAGGATCGAGGCAGTGCCTTGAAAGTTCTACAAAATTCTGGAAGTTTCTACTTCAGTTTTCTGTTGGGAACAAGAAAACTCTCCCTGCGGGACAAGGAAAGTGAAACATGCATCACTTTCCTATTAGTAGTAGGTTTCATTGTTTAGTTTTGAAATTTTTTAACCTATACAGAGTGTCGTTGTATGTAGGTTTAAGTATCCAAGCAACAGAGCTTGTTAAGCAACCTTCAGAGTTTGTTCTCGAAGAGAACTGAAATCTTTGTTAATAATTTTTGCAAAGGTTGGAACAAATTTGATTATTTATTTTTATCTCTTTAATCGTTTGCATATCACATTAGGTAGAGAAATAGACAACATTGCTAAATTTGCCATGTCAAGATGATTTGGAAGATGCATATGATCCATAAAAACTTTTGCTGATGAATCTAGATAAAGATTCCGATTCAGAACTAAACTTTTCCAGTTTATCAGATGTCACTCTTAATCTTGATGATATAACACGGGCATTACAAAATATGTTAAGCATTGGTCAATGCCCTTATAAGTACTGGCTACCTGCAAGCAATCACTCTACTAATACTCTTAGTTCTATGAATTTTCTGTTTTATTATTATTATTCAACTATTTCTGCAATAATACAAAGCCTTATGATTTGATTTCGACTTTCCAAAAGGCACGTCTCAGGTATCATTGCAGATCAAATCTCCTGCTTAACTGAAGAGAAAGCTCCAACTAAGATTTGGCACAAACAGGTTTAGATGTTACGTCCGGTCAGTAGTTAGTGAAGGTTATGGTTTTAAAGATATGTTCACAAGGTATGTGAGAAACCATGGGTCTAAGGTTTTCTCAAAGTTTTGGAATTCTTCAGGGTTCAGCAAGGAGGAAAAGAAGATGAACAGCAGGTCGAAGAGTTTAAGTATTATATCTCATCACACCCAATAATGCAATAGTTGCTACAATTACTCTTGTTACTGATCCAATATTTGCAGCACTGTCTCAACTCATTGAATAGTTATGTTCTTTGTCTATTGCCCACTTAGTTCCATTACCACCAGGCAGCTTCAATGTGATGGTCTGATAGGTTCACTTCTTAAGCGTTGATAGAAATGAAATTGCCTCCATTTTTCCAAATGATGATCATTTGCTGAAGCCAATACCTTCCACAAGGAGTATTGTTTGTGGTGCTTAAGTTAGAAGCAAGTCCACTTTGAAGGTTGACTTGGAGGAAAGGTTAGGTTTCACAATAAATTATTCAAGGGTCTGCAAGGTCAAGGTTGTCTAAGGGTTCAAAAGAATTGAAGTCAACAGCTTGTAAGTAGATGGAGTAGCATTCATGATTGGAAAACGATTTGGGCCCCACACATCCTAATTTGCCGAGGGGAGCTGCTATCTTCACTCGCATGATTTGTTTTCCTTACCCACATGCTCACGCTCGCATCAAAATTCAACATTATTAAGTACATACATATTTTACACATACACCCACACAAAATTTGAATGAACAATTTTGAAGAAAAAGGTGTCCCTGTCTTGAACCCTAACGATAGATCTCCCCTTCTCAACTTGAGTTCAATGAATTAGTGGAGCTTAAAACTTCGATAAATCAAACAAACAAAAAAACAAACAATCAAGCAAAAAAGGTTAATGTGGTCTTAAACTAACCTTATCAGATATAAGAGTGCTTGGACAAAATTTGTTAGAAGCTTTTTGGCTTGGGTTGGGAAACCTTTGAGAATTTGAGAAATCATTCAAGTCAGGGACATGTTCCATTGGCTCTTTGTCAACGATACAACTCAAAGTCGATCTACCCAACAACTTGATTCACAAAGGAATCAAACCAAAAAAGGGGTGGAACAAGTGATAATCAGATTTTGGTGAAAAACAAAGAATTTTTTTTTCATAAACCCTACTGAAGCTAGCAAAGTTTAGGTTATGATGTTTTAAAATCCTTTATACATGTAGGCGTATGTGGTAATTATTTTGAAGGAGCACCCAAATTTCATGTGGGTGAGAAAAACTGGAAGGACCCACTTAGTTGGAGACCTACAACAAATCCCACTTGAGAATGAAGCCCACATTACATCTATATCAATCCCAACTTAACCACCCAAAGATCATGACCCTGATCGTAGGTCTTTGAGTTGGGGTTATATCTTAAAATGCCTTGTGAACAACCGCTTATAACTCTCATGACCACCACACCATTAGAAGATTATACTAGCTAACACCACATTCCCAACAATCTCCGCTTTGTATGGCTACCTAAGAGCATGGGATATCACTGGCACAATCATCACCACTAAATGGGTAGGTGTCATTCCAATACACCACCCTCTTTACCTCATTGGGAGTTAAAGTGTCACCATTCCCTTGTCTAGGTCCAAGATAAAGGCTTAGATTTAGTTTCTTTAATTCCAAGTAGTATAATTTTAGTAGGAGTCTTGTTTTTTTTATTTCCTAAGAGGGTGTTTGTTTTTTGTTCTGAATAGAGTCAGAAGTCTTAATAAGAAGTGGGATACTCTAAACAGGGTGTTTGTTTTTAGTTCTGATCAGATATTGAAGTTCTGATTGGAGTAAGCACCATGGTGGGTGTTGTTCAGTTAGCACTGAGTGCTTAATGAAAATTATTATAAGAATAATCTCACAGTAAATTTGTAACGATTACTGTGCTACCCATCTTCTCCACCGACCATCCCCTATTTTCTACCTCTTCTTTATCACGCGAGTAGTGTCACTACCGCCACCACCACCCTCTTCTCCTCCTCTTCTTTCTCTTTCTCTTGAGATTGTATGAAGAATGGAGAGAGATGAAAGGTGGTTTCTGGTGGTAGTGGAAGGGGGATCTCCATGTGTTCAAAGGATAGAAAATAGGTGGAGAATGGGAGTTAATGTTAGTGATTTATGGTGGTGGTGGGAGTTGTGGTGTTGGGCAAAAATGTCAAAACTTCAAGTCAACACCTAAAAATAAACACCTTTTATTTTACAGCTTCTCAGCAAACCATTCATAAGCAAAACATACAGTTCATTCAGAAGCTCGTTTAGAACTTCTAACTCCAGTTAAAAATTAGCTTTTAAGCACTTAATAAAAACAAACACCCCATAACTATGTTGTCTGAAGCTCTGCTACAATGTTGTTGCAGCATCAGCACCTGAGTTGCCAATTTCCCACTTACTCGCTTCGTTTAAGTCAAAATTTCACCTCCATGTGGTTTTTCCGCTTCATAGCACCATGGTGCCACGCTTTGATTGGGGTATGTCTCAGACGAGACACTCATCATCATCATCATCAAAGCCCATTCCCGAGACACTAAATAGCCAAATTAATTTAATAATAACTAATACTTGCTTTAAATAATTAATGGTTTTAATTTAATAAATAATTGATACTTGCTTTAAATAACAAAAAGTTTAACTAGTTTTTAGCACAAATAACTTCTAATTTCTAAAACCCTAATGGAATATGAAGACTAACAATAACAAAGACTAGTTTTTGGACTTTTGCTGTAAGAATTAGTGGAGTGTGAAGAGTAAAATTTTTATATTTTCTTATGGTTTGAGTTACTCAATTGTCATGTAATACACTTATTTGAATTACTACTTATTATAAGTATGTCGTTTTTTCTTTGATTAAAAGAAACAATGTAATGAATCACAAACTAAAAAAAATATTACTATGGTTCCGCCTCAACTTCACCGCGACTGTTAGCGCCTTATCGTGTTTTGCAACCTAAGCTACATAGTTCCCAACTATGATATATGCAATGCAAGGATAACTAGTAGGACTTTTAAGTGATTATGATACTAGCTCACATAAATACAATGAAGTCATCCGTGAGTACACTCCACCCACAACCTTCGTAGGCTACATCTCCCTAACCACAAATACAACCTATTCACACATTCTCCCAGGGCAATGGCAATGGCCAATAGCTCACAAATTCATGTTTTTGAAATCTGATTGTGCCACACCCTTCTTCCAACATCCACTCATACCCAACATTTTCATAAAACCGACCAGCACCACCTATTACCATCACATCTCTTCTCAACAATCCATCATTAAACCTGACCTGATGGTTCATTGATAGGTAATATACATAAGTTGAAGGAGGGTCAAATCTAGCAAGTAGTTTTTGTAGGAGAAATTCCAAAAAAGACAACATCAAGTGTTTGTTTGCTATTCTCACCAAGAAAGCTGTCAATGGATTCTTCAAAGGAGGAGTCACTTCAGATGTTACTCAAGAAATGGAAAACTTTTGCTTTCCAAAGTCTCGCTCCAACCATGTGGTGGCCTGCATGGAGAAGTCTACACGCTGGGTGAATTTTACATTCTCATCTCCTTCATTCTGAATGGAGAAATAAGGTTGTCTTCCTCCGAAGGTTACACTTCTATATGTAGCACAAAAGTTTTGCTTTGACTCAATTTATATGATATGGCAGAGAGTGATGGCCTGCTACCCAATACATTTTAGCTCCCCCTCTCTCTCCTGTTGCACGTGGGTGGATGACAATGCATAATATAGGAAGAAAAAGCGTCATATGCGCTTTTCCTTCCTTGCCAAGCTTGGAGTGATATATACTTTTCAGCCTTAAGTTGGTCCATGCTTAGCTTTGGTGTGAGCTTTTATGAATAGTTCATTGCTTCATGAATTTCTTAGTCCATCCCGTATCAAGTTCGTGTAACAATGCATTCTTTTACACACTTTTTTAAAATACATGAAGAATTCCAGCCCCAAAAGTGAATAAAAGATAAAAGTTTGCTAGAGAAGTTTTTTTTGTAATCTCTTGCGTCTCGACCGTGACTCTCTCATCATCACTACGATATACAGTTCAACAACGATTGTGTTCAAGAAGGGGAAACAGATGCAGGGACAGGAAGATTCAAAGGATAGTTATTTTTATAATTTTCAAAAAATCCAGATTTTTACTATTTTTAAAAAATGCGAGTTTTACTTTTCTATGTAAATATGATGTATTTACTATTTATTAGAAACTCACGTCGGGTAAGAGTTTGATTTCCGTTTTTGTTAGGATTTCAAGAATTTTATGTTTAGTTATTGGTTAAAGTAAAATAAGAAGTTTCTATTTAGGTAAAATTCTGTTTTTATTATAATACAATTTTGGATCAAATACAAACACATGGAAATCCAGCCCTGATATGATCTCCCACACTTGACCCCAATGCCAAAGTATAGATTTGATTTCCCTGCACAGAGAGAGAGTATCTCTCTTCTTATCTTTGAAGATTTTATTGTCTCTTTTCCAAATAATCCATAGAGTAGCTAAAAACACTCTGATCCAGATCCAAGATCCCATAAAGGTCTTTTTTTCCAATTGGAAACCCAAGCATGAAAGGAGGTGAAAAAGGGAATAGGTACTGAGGATTCAACACGAATGCTAGCCAGATGAATATGGAAAGGGGTCCTGACGAAAAGATGGTCAACGGTATCAGGTTCTCCCTCACACAAAGAACATTTGTTGGGCCAGTTTAAACCTCATAAAGAACATTTGTTGGGCCAGTTTAATCCTTTCTTGATGAGGTTAAGAACCTTATCAACGTTTTAGGGGGATTAGAACTTGGTACGATGGAGTTATCTAAATAATAAGGAGCTCCAAATACGAATTTTGTAGCAATTACTGATTAAATGTTATTGCTGAGTTGTTAGATTTAGAGCTCCAAATATGATTTTTTGCAGCAATTGTTGATTGAGTGTTTCTGAGTTGTTATCATTCTTTTTCTCCTTACCTCAAAATGCTCGAGGCTTTTTTGAAAAATCAGATTTTTTTTTCTTTGAAAACAAAAAAAAATAGCGATTTTTTTATCTCCTGCATTATTCGTAGGATTTCCCTTTCCTTTAGGCAAGTTACTGCAAATCTATTTCTTTAGGGTAAAGTAATTGTATCTCTTAAATACGCAATGCGCTTTTTATTATTCGTCATCAAATCATTCAAGTTTAGTAAATAATATATCTTCTGGTTAGTTATAACTTCCCTCATATATGAAATTTAATATCCAAGGAATTTCACTATTGGTTGGCTAGATTACCATTAAAGACGAAACAAAAATTGAAAGGAGCAACAAATCCCTCAAAGTGCAAAATAAATCTTTGGTTTGGTAAATACCTGAATCTGACTTGCCTGAACATTTTGTTCCCATTCTGATTGCGGAAGTAAGTTACATAAACACCAGGTTCGAATTGCTCAGTTACGTCTTTTTCCTCCTCATTCCTTGTAGCTGACGACGATGTTGAACCATTCTCAAAGCTTTGGTTAGATGGATCATCAATAGATCGCCTATTATCTTCACCAGCTGTGGTTCCATACCCTGAATCAATCATAGTGTGATCTCGTCTGTGATAAGAGACTTCTGACAAATCATTTCCATCAGAAGTCAGGATCTTTTCTAATTGATTCTGCATGGCTTTGAAGTCTTCATTCCCAGAAATCTCAGGAGATAACTTCTCAGTCATGTCCTTGAACTAGACATGTAAAGTAGAAAACAAATCCTAATTAGCATGAATGATCATATTACTCTGTTACAGCAAAGAAAACCAAGAAAAACACAATAGAGTTATAACTATCTGGTGTGGCGCTGACTAAATGCCCCATAACATCCGTCTATAGACTTGTTAATCGACAAGGTTCGTGAAAGTGAATATTACCTATTCGGTGCAATAGCTTATGAAGTCTTATGAATAATGGTCAATCCCACAGGTAGTACCATATCTTATCTACAAGGTCTTTCTAATGAAAACAATATAATACATAGACAAACACACACACACACACGCGCGCGCGCACACACACACGCATATATATATATAAATAAATATATATATATATATGAACCAAATGGTTAGAACAGCTCCTCAATACAGATATGCTGGAGTGGAAGTCCCTAATTGAAATGGCCAATGGGATGATTACAAGAGAAGGAAAAACAGTAAAAGACTGGTTTGGAGAAACTTATTTCTAAGCACTCAGCTTGCCACTACTGGAGATGATACATCAAAAGACCAGAAATCTAGTCCTAGAAATCTCTCAAGTTAATCAAGCTTAACAATTCTTGTCTCTAGACCCAAGCAAGATGGTATCTCCTTAAAAAGGTTAGTATGTTGTGAAAATACCCTCTGGTCCATGCGGAGCGCATCTTTATCATACACATGGAAAACTAATTGCTACCCAACCATATACTCAGCAAAACCAATTGCTACCCAACCATATACTCAAGCAAACTAGATTTATGAGGTAGGCGCATGACACACACCACATTTTTTTGGACCACATACTGAACTTGTTGGTATTTCCTCAAAGTGTGCTATAGAGTTTCATTAATGTCGTGTTGGGTTGAATTGAAAAAGCTAATGGGAAAATCTTTAAATGATTATCGAAGCCATTGTTATAGGTAAAAGTGCAAAACTGATCACCAACGGAATATGTTGATAAAAAGGAAAGGTGACTGAGCAAGTCACAAATTACAATGCAAGGGAAGAACCCCAAAAGCAAAAACCAAAAATTACAACCTAAACAAACTTTCCAAATAAAAAATATAAACATGAAACTCCAAGTCCATGATGACCTCCCACACTTCCCAGTGCCAAACCAGATATTTGATTTCTCTGCAAAGAGAGAAATAGAAATAGCAGAATCTTCAAGGATAAGAGAGGGAGCAAGCATCCTCGGTCGAATTGGCAACCCAAGCTGGGAAGGAATTGCACAAGGGGATAGGAACTAAAGATTCTGAACATGTGTTGGTCAGATGGAGATGGAGAAAGGGAGAAAGGGCAGGTGAAGGAAAGATGTTCAATTGCTTCAGGGTTCCTTTCACAGAAAGCACATTTGTTGGAACTAGCGCTTTCTCAATGAGATTGTCAATGGTCGAAATCTTACCATAGGCCGTGACCAATTTAAAAAGTTAATTCTAGCATGGACTTCTTAACCAAAATTTTTGCTTCCAAAGAGGGAAGGAAGATGGGCACTATTACTAGGAAAGAGCTGGAGCTGAACCTGCTTATGATGGAAACCATCTAGTGAGAATTTTCCTATTTTATCCTTCCAACACCAGTCATCCATTTCATCAAAGGAGTGACATTATGGAATAACTCAATGAGCTGCACAAGTTGGGAAAGTTCCTGATTCCTCTCCTGAATTCAAAATCCCAATTGTTTGAATTGTTTGCCATCCCCAAAAAGAATTGAGAGATAGGCCTTGTTCTCCTCAAAGAAATTTTGAAGAGAAGATTAAGTTTATATCTGAGAGGTTGGTTGCCAAGCCAAGTGTCTTCCCCAAAATCAATTATGTTCCCTCTTCCTGGCACAAAAGAGATTTCCTTCTTGAGTGCAGGTTGCAGGCTTGGTATTACTTTCCACCAAGAGTAACCATAAGGCCTAACAGGAATGTTGGAGAACCAAACTCTAGGTTGCAACCCATACTTATTAGCAATAACTGATCTCCAAAGAGCAACCTCTCCTTTCCCACACCTCCATAAAAGATGCCTTTCCCGGGGCCTCTTATAATAATAGTATGGAGGGCCTTCACCATGTGATTAATGTATTTGAAATTATCAACTATATTTAAGGTGCTTATGGGATAGGTAAGCAAAGATTTGTTTTATTATAAGCCATTGATTGCCTTAGGGTTAGATGAAGAAAAAATTTTAACAACCAAGAATTGTGAGATACAAGGACCAATTTTAGTTCAGTAAGATGTGGAAAAAAAAAGTAGAGAAAAAACTTTCATTTAAAACATGTGAAAAAAAAGAGTAGTGAAATAACTTTCTAGGCAAAACTTGAGGTTGAAGATGAGTGCTTATCTACTCTCAATATCGTCGGAAAAAACTTTCTAGGGAGGGGGCAGAGAATATATACTTTAGTGCCTCGTTTAAGCATAGAAAACTCTAAGTCTTAAACTTCATGTGGTCAATTTTTTTTAAAAAGGAAAAAATAGTACCCAAAAAAGTTATCTTTCCTCTTTAGTTTCAGGAAAAAAAAGCTTATTTACTTTAGTACCTCGTTTAAAAATCCTAGCACATGACTTCTTCTTCTTCTTCTTCTTCCCCTTTCCCATCGCATTTTCACCAACCTTTCTTCTTCCTGACTCATCCACCACCGATGACCACCAACTCCCAACCTCTTATTGAACCTAGGTCAGTTCCAGCAAGTCACCCCGGCCACCAGCACCTCCTCCCAAATCCTAGATTTGACATTTATTCTAACTCTTGATTCAGTCATTACTACTACCCACCACCGATGGCTACCACCACTACGACTTCTAATGAAGTTTGGTCCGCTCTAGTGAGGTCATCACCACCACCCCAAACCTAAAGAAACATTCAATTTTTTTCCTATAGTTTGATTCAAGAATGCATGGACACGGACACGACACGCTGACTCAACAATTTTTCAGAAACTAGGACTCGAGGACACGTCAACGCGTCATACTATTTTTTTAATAAGTCATATAAACATAAACAATAATCTAATACAGTGACTTCCTAGAATGCCTTTATCTTTGTTGCAAGTAGAAAAAAATAATAAGAGAAAAATGTAGAGAATAAGAAGAGGTGCAAAGGCAGAGAAAAAGATGACACTCTGTTGTAAGAATAAAACAAAGTAGAGAAAAAATATAGTAGAGGAGAAAAGAAGCAAATGAGAGAAGAAGAAGAAGAAAAAGAAAAAGAAGAAAAGGAAGCGAAGGCTATCTCTATGCTTTATTGGCTCTTTGCCCTATTTATCTTGAATCTCAATTGAAATAGTCATTCACTTCAAATGAAACAACAACCATTAAATTAGGTGATTATTGCACATATCCAAAAGTAAAATATAAAACGAAGTCAGTTGTCGAGTCTTGACTGTGTCCTGACCAAGTTGTGGGTGTATCGGAAGCATGTCCGACACATTGACTACATTGACCATATGTCTGACACTTGCCGACACATTGATCACATGTCTGACGTGTGTGGAGTGAGTGTCGGTGTCGAATATGCGTCGGACACAAATACAGCAAGTTTTTCGAAGAGTCTGTGCTTCCTTGGTTTGATGGCTTTCCATGGAGTTTTTTCCTTTGATCAAACACACCCACAAATACAATTTTTATGCACAATGTTTTGAAACTCTTTCACCCTTGAATTTGGAAAATTCTATTGCATAGAATTCAATGGATTCAACAAGAGCTAATATTTCATATACAAGGTATAATCATGCCAACAGGTGTTAGCTTAGCTGGCAGACTTGTCGCGGATGGTATCACAAGTCTAGGGTTCAAACCCTGCTGAAAGCGCCTGCTCGCCCTACACAAAAAAGGTCTACTTCTGCTTACTAAGGTGTTCGTAATACTTAACTATCATCACACTGCAGAAACGTTCCAACTAAAGTTGGCTACGGAAGATGGATATATGAGTGCAGTGGTTAAAAATCCGGGTAAATGAGTTAGTTTAACTACATGCTAATTGTTTGATACTATGATACTATGTTACAGTGTCTATGATACTATGTTTTTGGTGGCACATGCTAATTGTTTGATTAACTACATGATAATATCCTACAAAAATCAGCTTACTATGATGTCACAAATCATAGAGGTTGATAGATGTCAAAAAGAGCTTGCTTGGCTTCCAAGCCTTATCTAACTATGTTTACAACTTTTAAAGAGATCAATGGTGATAGATCATATGAATGCCACAAGGTGTCGAAGATTGGATTGTGGTTGTAATTTAATATGATAGCAATGCCACTATGTAAGAAGATTGTATTGGTGGGTTTTCTTTCATTCTGCGAATGGCTGATAAGTTTCAACCAGTACCTTAGTTTCCCTCAAAATAAGATTCCACATTACTATTCTTGCATGAATGGAAAGAAATAAAATATAAGCCTATGGATATACTTCACACGAATGTTTTAAGAATTGCATTTGATATGATCATGGTGCATGTGCAATAAGAGCATCTCCACCCATGGGGTGGAAAGCAAAAATATTGCTCCCACACGCTTACATCATGGGGAGAAGTCCACACACTTAAGCTATTAAACCCTATTATCCCCCCCCCCCCCCCCCCCCCCCAGTGGAGGGAGATAATGGGTGGACCCTCACAAAAGTACAATTCCCCTTTATCTCTCCCCTCTTTTTCGGCTAAATTTTTTTATGAGGCAGCACTCTTTGTGCGTCCCACAGTTTAAGTGCCATAAAATAAATAAATTACCCCCTCTACCGCTCGGAGTGGCTAGTGGAACGCAAAAAAATTGGGGTGGAAAATATGGATTTTGCCTTTTGCTTTCCACTCATGGGTGGAGATGCTCTAAACATGCTTGTTTCATTTTCCCGTTCAGTACATTGTGTACAGGTGATATAATATGTCATTACCAACTAGTTCAGCAACTACACCATTTTCAAAAGCTTGAATAAGATACCTGGGAAGCAACAGACTTGATGACTTCCTTAGCCATTGTACACTTAGAAGATTCCTCTGCAGCAAGAGAAACAGCTTCTTGAGTCTTCTTTTGTGACTTCTCTAATTCGACATCTTGAGTTTCCAACTTATGTTTCAAACTTTTGACCTAGAAGTCACAGCATGCAATATTGAGTAATTCAACAAACAAATAGCTTATCAGTGAAAACATCTTATAACTAGCAATTCAGAAAATATGTTTAAGACAGTGGGAGGAAGAGATTTTGCCTTTTACCTCCCTTTGCAATTTTAGGACTTCTTGATTTAGCAGTTCATTTGTTTTTTTGAGGCTGTCAACAACACTTTTAGAAAATGTAGGAGTTGAGTTGTGTGGAGGGCTTGGCTTCCTTGTATAAGGTGAAGCAGTTCTAGGTGTCATCGCTGGCTGAGGTGATGAGAGTGGTGGGGGTGGTTGTGGGACCTGGGGTGTTGGGGGTGCCGTAATAACCGGTTTTAAAGCAAATTGCAGAGCAGTCAGTGAACTTGTAAGAGCAAGATCTTTCAGCTGAAAGAGTGATGGAACTGGGGAAACTCTAACTGTGGACAGAGAGTCGGACTTCATTCCCTGCCTGATTGACTTAACATCAATATACCTCACAAGTTCATTGCCAGAGGATAACAACATTTTTGAAGACCTTGACTCTGCCCTTCTAACCAGTTCCCTGCCATCAAATGATTGCCGAGGAGGGCTTTTCCTAACAAGGTTAGAGGTACCACCAGATTCTGTTGCTTTGAGTTTGGAATAGCAAGAATCACATACACGATGTGGTTTTCCTGGAGTAGGAGCTAATGCAGCTCTCAATGCCTTTTTGGAGCTACAAGCATGGCAATGCACCAAACCACAGTTGTAACAGTTATGCCTCTTTCTAGTAAACCCAAATGCTTGCCGACATCCCGTGCAGACAGACTGATCTGCACCAGATACCCACTTATGAATGCATATGCTTACTGTGAAATTCAAACCACATGATATACTTTTCACATGCCTTTCTTTTAATGCGTCAATTAGAGTTGGACCCTTCCTATCATCAATATCTCCATGTCCTAATCTTCCATTAGCTCCTCTACCCCAGGTGAATACTTCACTTCTTGATGTCAGAACAGCAATATGGAATGCACCACATGAAATCTCTTCAACAAACTCACCTACCAATTTATCTTGTACCAAACAGGGTAGCTTTCCATCATGGAGTGGATTGCCAAGCTGACCGTATGCGTTGCTTCCCATGGTAAAAACATGCCCTGACGTTGTAAGGGCGACAGTATTATGATGTCCACAGGCTAGCTGGTGGAAGTTGTAGTCAATAAGTGATGGGACACAAGTGGGAACCAGGCGTGGTTCCTTGTCACCATGACCCAAACGGTATTTGTCACCGTCACCCCAGGTAAACAACTTTCTAGATGAAATATGTGCACCAGGCTGTCCCATGACCTCGATAATAGCGGCAGTATGCCATACTCCACAAGCAACCTTCACAGTCTTTAGCCCACTCAAGGATACAACTTCCCTTGGGCATGCAATGCTTTCTCGACTGCCATGACCCAAAACACCAAATGTTCCATCACCAAAAGTAAACAATTTTCCATTAGAAGTTACCAATGCAGTGTGCCATGTGCCACAGGCAACAGCCAAAATTTGAAGTCCTTCTATTGGACCTGCGATTCTTTTAGGTATCCAGTGGCTAACATCAGTTCCATGACCAAGAAGTCCAGCATTGTAAGTACCATCTCCCCAAGTAAAAAGATCACCAGCCATAGTCACAGCACAGGTGTGATACTCGCCACACGCAACAAAATCCACATTATTGACTGCCAAAAACTCAACAAGACGAGGGCGGCTGAAATCCCTATCAGTTCCATGGCCAAGCCTTCCACCAGCTTCTTCGCCCCAAGTGAAAACTTCACCTTGCCTTGTAACAAGAGCAGCATGTCTAATCCCACTAGCAATCTGATGAACATCTAAAACTACATCTGACTCTAACGGCTTTGGAAGCAGCACATCAACTTTTGAAGGGAATTGATTCAAAGATCCATCAGCTGAATTTCTGTCATGCCAAACCTCTCCCCATACATAAACATCACCCAAAGACTCGATGTCATCTGGTCCAGAACCTTGACTAGAAGAGCTAGGTGCGCTTGAGACACTAAGTCGAAAACCATCTCCAGTACTTGTTCTTAGTTGCATATTTGCACGGTCATCTGAACTTCTGATATTCAAAGAAGGTTCACGAGAACCAAAGTCAGACGACTTTGAGTTAATAGCCCGACTTAAACTTGAAGTAGCTTCTAATGTTGGACCAAAAGGACGATAGGTTTGGAAGAACTCTCCGCCATCATGGAGCTGCAATTAGTATACAAACAACGGAGTTATATATATTTAAATTTATCATGATCTTACAGAAAATTGCGGATTAATTATCGAACTAATGAAACAAATTCTGAGATCTGGAATGTGTGGCACATCCAATATTATATATATATTCTACATCGCAGACATTTCAAATCCACACTAACAAAATCTTTAGTTTTTCATCACTATCAAGGCCCTTGAGATCATGATGCAGTGCATGTGCTTCGAGATACTACACATTCCTAGGGTTCATTTCGTTTATGTATATATTTGTCCGTCTGAAAAAGAGCTAGTTGCCACTTTATGTGTTTTGTGAAATACACCAAGTTTATTGAGAAAGGCCACTTAGTAGGGGAGAAGCTCACTGAGGGGTGCAAAGGAAATATACATAAGACTATTACACAAAAACAAGGCTATTCCAAGTCAACTTATCAGAGATTTCCTCCAATTCTTGCTAAAGAGGCCTAATACTAAGGTATAAATTTTTGTTTGGAGGATGAGAAGCTCTACTGGTTTTGCTACGCCCTTGAAAATCCTAGAACTTCTTTCTCTTCAAACTATTCATAATGTAAGGAACTGTGGTCCATAACCATACCACTAATTGATTCATATTCCCAATATTCTAATTTCTAATCCATTGTTGAACTTCACCATGGACCACTTTAGCTAATATGGCTTCATTCAGAAATTAATCCCATATCCTCTTCAAGATTTGGCAATTGAAAAGCAGATGGTAAATTCTCTCATCAGACTCATTGCACATTACATCGCACGTCATTGCACATTACACGACACCATCAACTTCTATTCCTCTAGCTATGAGACGGCCCCTTGTTTGAAGTTTTCCTGATGCTAACCATGTGAAAAGGCTAATTCTGGGAGACACCTTGTCAAGACACCCTCTCAACATTTTGTTCATGCCCTTCATAATAACCACAAAGGAATTTGTAGTACACTTTTCATGAGAACCCATCTCTTTTGTTTGCCAAGCCCAGTCATCTTCTTCATCATTGGAAAGATCACGAGGAATCAGTCACCTACTTAGCCCATCTCTCTGTTATAGACTTCTCTTCCCAGGTGAAGGTTCCAGCCACTTTAAGATCCCGTCTGAACACTGAAATAAGTTAGACGCCCGTGCTGGTTTGAAGTTCAGATCCCCTGCTTATTTACAGTTTTGTTGTTTATGTGGAAGAAAGATGTTTCAAATCATTCGCATTGCTTCCAGAAACTGATTCGCCGCCCATTGCCCAATACATAAGAAATCTTTTGATCGAAGGTGTTCAATGTTCTTCTCATTCATAATACTTTTCCCCAGAGAGCAGCCATGAGCGTAGTTGACCTGTTTTGTATACCAATGAGATTGATGATCTCCATATTTTGCCACTTGAATAAACATTTAAAGCTTTTGTTAGGGACTTACCATAGGCTGAATAAAGAAATTCTAGAGTTTCTTTCATTGAGAAAATTCCAATTGATTAAATTGATTGGCAATCATATCTGCTAGGATACACTGATATTTGGTATCATAACCCATAAGAGCAACAGGCAGCAAAGATTTGCAACTACTGTTTGAAGGAGACAATTGTAATGAATGGAGACCTGTAAAAAAAAAATTTGAATTGAGAAAGATGGAGTTCAGTGAACTAAACAAACCACCTGGACCTCCAACAAAACCCTTGCAACCCACCCCTATCCCCTTTTGAATTTAGCGACATGAATAGACCCTCGTCGATTGAAACTACCACCAGTTAGGTGATCGACCGCCCTTCCCCGAGCCCATTCATGATCAATCGCACATATTCTGACCATGTAGGTTGAAGGCAACATCAATTTTCCCTCTCAACTGGTTGATCTATGACAACTCAAGTCCTGAGCATGAGGATGAGGCGGTGCGTTGGAAAATCAGGTAGCCTAACATGAGATGATGGTTCTGCAGGGTTGTGCCCATATCACTTAAGCAGTTGTCCCAATGAAGATTATTGAAACTTGCATCCTTTTGACATTGAGGCCTTTCTGGCAATTACTAGTTGACTAATTTCAGCTAAAACCTCACACCTCGAGGTTAAGTGGGCCAATCTTAGGCGTTCGAAAAAACAGCAACTAAAATGAAACCCAGCAGTAGTTGGGAAAATTGGATTTTTTTTCTTTTCCAAATCACTTGAAGTGCAACCGTATATCATTTTCCTGTGTTTCTCTACTATCCTTGACCCTCGAGCAAATGGGGATGACAGAGTGTTTCTTATAACATGCACATTTAATTGATCTGACACTTTGGTAGTCATGAGATTGCAACTGTTCTAGTATTCCTCCTTTGTGTTTCCCTGTATTCTAGACCATTTGTAGAGGCCTTCATAAAGGACGAGGATTGGTTTTCTTTCTCGTGGGGAGTTGTTTGTCACTAGGCTTCTCCTAGCCCTAGTACGAGGGGAGTGACTCTTGGTTCATTGTATGTAAACTGGAAGTCAATTGTTAGGATACCTAGACTTTGTAGGTTGCCAACGTATTATTTGCCCCATCTAATAAATTTGAATTTTAAAATATAAAAATTAAAACTCTCTTATTAATTGCAATAACTGAAAAAAATTTCCTTTTTATAATTCAAGACTATATTTTTTTTATTCATGTTCTTCCTTGAACTTCTGATAGTAGTGGATAAGACTACAGTTTCCAACCCAAAACATACTAAATTCTAAATACAGCTTTCCAACTTATGAATTGAAAGTTATGGGAAGTCAGTATTTGATGTGAAAGTTTCTTTGTGGCTATGGGCTTCCAATTGGGATAGATGTAGGGATATTCAGTTCTCTTCTTGAATGTTTAGTTGGGATTGCATTCTTCTCAACTGATCTTTCGCATATTTGTAAATCTTTTTACACTAATCTTCTTGGCTTTTGCGCTTTACTAGATACTTGTTTTGCTGATAAAAAAAAAAAAAGATGATGGCCCTACGCATAAAAATTGCTAATGCCAATGTTCTTGGTGAAATCATACATCTCTCAGCAAAAGATTTTTAATAAATCTACTTCATTAAACTTCGAATCGAAAATTAAAAAAAAAAAATTGAAATAAAGAACTAAAAGTAAAAGAATTATATGCATACAAGCCAAGGTAACCAAACTAGTGCCATCTTTTGGTGATATCTTTCTGATGGAACCAATTTCCCATAGTCTTGACTCATGGATTAAAGTGTTACACTTTTTAAAGAAAATCAAAATTGAAATTATGACATCCACATGCATGTGGTATCACCAACATCACTAAATCTCTGTTCCAGATTGAAGTAAACAAAAATTAAATAGATGAAAACAAAATAATAGAAAAAAATTTCAAGCCTCCAATTCCAACAATGCCTCGACGAATGCAAAACATTTTATTCTCACTCTCTTTATTATTATCATTATTATTATTACTATTGTTGTTATTATTATTATTATTACCATTATCATTATTATTACTACTACTGCTACTACTATTACAATTTCTGTTTTATTTTAATTATAAAGGGTAAATTCAACACTCAAGATTAGAGACCTACAATATAGTATTAAACATGTTAAATGAAAAATGACCAGTAATATTTAACCAATTTTAGCAATATAAAATACTATTTTCGATAAAATAAAATAAAATAAAATAAAATAAAATAAAAAGTATAATAAAAAGAGATACAAAGAGACAGCGGTATATAATTCCTTTTACTCATTTCTCTTCAACTGAGTCATTACCAACTAAGCTAAATATTCATTATTCAGTGTATACGTATATATCCAAGATCATGTAGATAGAAGATAAACCTACATTGGGAATTTCACTTTTAGTACGCCTGTTGCGTTGACCTGATGAGATCAATGTCTTGAGGCCTGCAAACCACACTTCTGTCTCAACTTTGTCCTTGCAAATCTATCGAATGAGAAAAATTAAAAGATTAATTACTATGTAATTATCTATACTTTCATAAATGAAATAATTGGTTTCGTTCACTAACCAGATCGAGAGATCTTTCACCATTATTGTATACGAGAGAAAATGACAAATAATCCTTATCAGGGCGTGGATATCTCCTAAATACAGCCTGTAGCAAGCCAACGACCAAGGAACTAAAAAATGGTTACAATGTCAATTGCAAATTGATAAGTAATTGCTACAGATGGTATTGAAATCCACCAAAAATAATAGATGTGTGCATGTGTGTAATGTCTAAAGAGACGGGATGTGTTCACTGTCATACTTTCCTCAAATATGCAAACATATATAAACGCACCCACACCCACACATGAACACATATGCATTTACAGAGAGAAGGGCAGAGGTGGAGGGATGGAGAAAGGGAGACAGAGAGAGTAGCCAAAGATAGTATAAGTCAGAGATATAGTTGACTCACAGTTCTCTGTCCTGGAATAATCTTTGTGACAGAATATAACTTTAGATTCCTTTCTTCCCCGTGCGAATACCAGATCAGTGTTGTTTCGTCCTATGAATACCTTAACAAAGTTAGTACACACTCATTACTTAAAATAAACATGTTGAACGGATCTGTCGCAACAAAAGCTCTACACAAATTATGCTTCACTGAAAAATTCAATCCTAAGGCTAAATTTATTAATAACCAAATATCATATAAAAAATTAAAGTAAATTATGTTAAGATTTCCTTATGGACTGACACACCTTTCTCTTGAGGTAAATAGTCGAAATACGCGGAAGACCCAACATGGAATTCACGTACTTGTAACCAAATCTCAAATAAAATTAAAGTCAATTATGTTAAGATTTCCTCATGGACTGACACACCTTTCTCTTGAGGTAAATAGTCAAAATACGCAGAAGACCCAACATGGAAGTCACGTACTTGTGCAACCAAATTTGGAATGAATTTGACATTTCCATCAGTGAAACTTCATTTTTTTTTATTTAATCAAGAAAACAGAGCTTCTATCTACCAGCAAAGCTAGTGACTGAGAGGGTCAGCTAGACAACTTCAGAAGAGACCTAATGATATTGTTACCACAGTTACAAGAAAAACAAGCTAGCCAAATTCAATTGTACATATGATAGGGCCAAAGTGAAACCACTCAATGCTCTTATTGGGAAGTGGCTGTGGTGATTCGCCAAGAACGAAAGTTCTCTTTGGATGCAAATAATAGTGGCGAATTATGGGTAAACCATCAAGGGATGGTACTCGAAACATGTGAAATCCAAGCATGCTTGTGTTTTGTAAAGGGACATTATTATATTTTAATCATTAAACACAGATCTATTTATAACTAGACAAAATGAGGGGAAATACAAAGCTAGTGACTGAGAGGATCACCTAGCTGGAGAATAACAAAAGCAACAAGAAAACTATTATAAGTAGAATAGCCTAACCCAATTAAAAATGCAAACACAAAACTCCAGATATGTGATGACTCCCCAACTGATTCCCCACTGCCAAACCGTTTATTCGACTGTATTGATGAGAGAAAGAATGTCTTTCTTTTCTCCTTTGAAGATCCTATGATTCCTTCCTTTCCAATCGGTCCAGATGGTAGAAAAAGAGCTTTGTCCTATAACCACACTCCTTACTCCTTTTACTTTGATTGAGAGGCCTCTTCTGCCTAAGGATGAAACCCACTGCAGTAGGTTAGTAGGTTGTTAGCTGGGGTGATGAATATTAGCATCATGAAAAAGAGCAACCCAAAGTTGGATAGCAAAGGGACACATCTATTGGTGATAATGAGACTCCTTTTAGCAAGGTTATCAATAATGAATATTTTACCATGCCCAATAGTATGAAGGAAGAAATTAACTCTTGGAGGGACTTCCTTTCTCCGAAAATTTTGTTGCCAAAAGGAGAAGGGAAGACAGGATTGTTTGCAGCGTTTTAAGGCCAGAATTTGCAGCTTCAAATGGGAGTCAGCTGCCAGACTTGTCATTCCAAACCCACTGATCATCATCTGAGAGAAAAAATATGCTGCATGAGGAGAAGAGGGAGCTCCTCATCTTTGACGCCTCTTTCAAGTTACAGATGCCAATTTGGAAATTTATAAGTAATGCCCAAATACGTTTGAGAAACCATAGTTCTTTTGGAAAGGTAAAGCCTGAAAATGGGGTTGAAACACTCTCGAGTAGTTTATGGATACACCAAACATTGTCCCAGGCACAACCTATCTTGTAGAAGATGCACTTCTGAAATTACTGCTTCAAGTTCATAATACATTTCCACCAGGCACAACCATAAGAAGTAGAAATCTGATTTATGAATCTAATAGTGATTCTCCACAAGGCAGTATGCTCAGACCCAAACCTCCAAAGACTATTTAGACAATAAAGCTTGATTTAACA
The DNA here is from genome assembly GCA_963556465.1 of Berberis vulgaris. Classification (NCBI taxonomy): domain Eukaryota; kingdom Viridiplantae; phylum Streptophyta; class Magnoliopsida; order Ranunculales; family Berberidaceae; genus Berberis; species Berberis vulgaris. The sequence goes on from OY747136.1 coordinate 51,253,422, forward strand.
GGTTCAAAGCATCAGCGCCTCATAAGAAATCCCTACAAATCTTCTCAATGTCTTGTTGAATAGAGATGGGCATGACAACGCTGAACATGAGACCAGAGGTAACCTCAAACCAAACAAGAAAAGATTGCATGGTCCTAAGTTGGGCAATATCTGGATCCAGAAACAAAATATTGTAGAATTACAATTGAAAACCCGCATTCATTCACTTGGAAACCGCTGATGAGGCCATAATACTCAACTTTTAGCATCATCTGAGTTAACCCTTCAACTACCAAAGAAAAAAGAAGGGGAGAAAGGGGTTCTCCTTACCTGGTTCCCCTAAAGCCATTAATTTCGATAGAGAAATGAGTTGTCATTACTAGTTCTTCCTAACCATATCCACCTCACTCCAAACCCCATTCTGAGTAGAGTATACTCGAGAAAAGACAAAATTTGAGGAAATTTGAACATCATGAGTACCGGGAGGAAATTTTGGTTGAGGGGATCATGAAAACCAAGAGGAAATTTGAGGAGAATATTGTACAAAGTAGGAAGGGGAGACAAAATGCAATTTTTGCAAGACAAATGGTTGACGACCAGACCCCTCAAGGACGAATTTTCAACCATCTACAACTTATCTGACAATCAATGAAATGTGTAAGCAGCTTTGCAACAATGACATGCTTTGATCTAATTGGAACTTGCATCTTCAAGACACATCAACTAATGGGAGACTCAAGAAGTCGCATAGGAGACTTTGGTTTGTGAAGCCTGATCAATTTACAACCAAGTCCTTTTGTTCATGACATGTATAATTTTGATAGATTCAGATTAGTAAATAAATGAAATTGTAATAAACGAAAGTAACTAAATAGACAATAAATGAAATAAACTAATAAACAAATAAGTAACCTACGCCCTTATTTATAATAAACATACTTTCTAAACCGGTCAAAATCTCATTATCTTAAGATAGATAAGGTTGAAAGACGGATAATTGATTAACGTGAGTTAAAAGAGGACATGCATTACGTTCCTAAGCACAAGAAATAATAACAAATGAAATAAAACCAAAAACAACAAAAAGAATAAAAGTATCTAAATTCAAGACTAAAACTCACAGTAGAAACTCTGAATGGACGAAATTTTGGCTTTCCTTTCCGACTATATTTGATTAATTGAGTACCTTTCTTCAAAGCAATAAGTGCCTTCAAAAGAAGGGGTAAATCAATATAAAAGTAAAACAATCCGTACAGTAATAACAGTTCATCTTTCAGAACAATGCAAAGAAATAAAAACAAAGTACAATAAAAATATTGAAGAATTAAATAAATAAGACACTCACAAAGGGTCCATACTTTCTAGCATTTAAAGCCAAACAAGCTCAATCTAAAAGTCTCAATGGATTAACCGTATTAACAATGATTGACTTTCTGTTAAAACTAACGATTAAGAGAGAGAGAATGCATATGCTATGCTTATTAACAATCTAATACAAAAACAGTGTTGGAAGCTATTTCTAGAATTATACAAAAGGAACAGTGCTGATAAAGTAGATTGTACCAATCATTAGATGAGAAAATAAAAAATAAAAAATAAAAAATAAAAAATAAAAAATAAAAAATAAAAAATAAAAAATAAAAAATAAAAAATAAAAAATAAAAAATAAAAAATAAAATATAAAAATTTGACTCTTAGTCAGAACTCTTGAAATGTCTCGTCTAATCCATCAGGGGTGGTGGTGGAGGTAATAAAAAGAAAACACAGAGATTGTCAACTTTGGCACTTTAGAAGACAGATGCTGCATCAAATAATTGTCACCAATTGTGAAAACCAGATTTGAGTTGAGCAGTTTTTTTTTTTTTTTTTACAGTAGCTTGTACAAAAGATGTAACCACTTTTTCGTTAACAATTTCAGAAAAGTCAAGAAAAGAAACAATAGAAATTTGTTTTTGTGCAGAATGGAGATTGATGAATTTTAAGAGGAAGTGCACAAAAACTACAAGTCGGGACAGTAGTAATAAGGAAGAAAGTGTTGGAAACAAGCCTGTTGCCTGTGTCCATGGTTCCTGATTAAAGATTATTTCGAACTCAAATACATTTCTCTATATGTTTGCATCTGATGGATTTGAATATGATACAAAACTCCTTTATTTTTGTTTGATGAAAAATTAATGATTAGTGAAGAAGTCAAGCTATCTTGTGGAAGGGCGAAACCTGCCAAGTAAACTAACCAGAACACAACATATGAGATAAGGAAATGACCTGTTGACTAAAGCTTTCTTAGAAAAGTTTCTGCTAGCCTCACTTGAATGAGTCAAGAACTTTGAAATCCACTAATTTTTGTGCCGATGGCTTTCCCATATGGACCACCTTCTATAAAATTCATCAACTTACAAATTCCAATCCATTATCGAAGGGTAGAGACAGTGGATGATCTAGAATTATTCCTCGTACAAACCACCTTTTATCTGGTTACACATATTAGAATGCATTGAGTTTTCTGCAGGAGTGATATACATTATAAAGAGATCACCCCAGCAAAAAAAAAATGAGTGGGAAACTCACAACTTGCAAGTGGATTAGTTGAGTTTTAGTAGAGACTTTACTAAGAAAAGCTTTAGTCCGATGAACCCCTTCCGACTAAATATAAATTGAAGTCTATTTTGGGTAACCTTGAAATGGACATGTCATAGAATCCTATTCACTAGTAGAATTATTATTACAATGGAAATGACAGAAAACTCTACTGAAACCATTTGCTGTCATATAACATGTATAAATTCAAACTTGTCAAATAAAATAATACATATAGGCTGCTGAATGATGATCGATAGATCCGATATTCTTGCTTAGGTTTCTTGTAGGGCAGCTCTATATAAACCTTAACATATAAAACACTCAATGAAAAGACTGTTATGCAAAACATTAACACTGCCCTATTCATTATTATGAAAATAAATCAAATATGTGCCGAACATGACTAGAAAAGATCAAATAAGATAAGATGTCGAAAATAATTCAGGATAGCCCATTTCTAAAGTGAATCCATGTTATATGTAATTAGAATGTGCTCTCTCAATTTTTATGTCTCATTAAACTGTATTTTTATTAGGACCAATTTACAAGGAACTATGATTCTCCACAGTTGCAAGCAAGCTTGGTATACGAGGAGTTTGTTAGAGTAGGTTGAAATAGATTGTTGTTTTAAGCTTCTCTGTGGATTGAATAGTTATTTCCATTGCATTCATGCGAAGAAATTGCATTGTATTTTTTATGCCATGTCTTGTATAAATGCAAGTTGTTTGTTTTTTGGAGAACAATGTTAATATCCTACGATATGGGTAAGAAGAGAAGAAACGTGGAATATTCAAATCACTGACTAAACAATTTTCCTTGCGAAAATTGATATCTGATGGCATGTATAGTCAACTTTTCAATATCCCTAGGAAAATGAGAATGTTGCTTTTGAATGATAAAAATATACGCCTTCGAAGGCATCATTACATGTCTACTAGTCCCAAGGTTTTCAATGTCTTCTCTTGCTGTAGTGAGGTCTTGTCAAACATAAATTAATTTTAGCGTATGGTGTTATTTGTCGAGTATTAAATTAATTTTAATTTTAGCATATGGTGTTATTTTAATTTTAGCATATGGTGTTATTTGTCGAGTATTAAATTAATTGTCTCTGTATACATGGTTTTGCAACTTGGGATCTGTAAAACAAATTTATCAACGCAAGAACAATGTGGATCCTCGGAAATTTTAGCCAACATAAAATTAGGAATGGTTGCAGCGAATTTCATCCTTGCAACATTCATATACCATCTGTGATAAATTCTTTCAAAAATGAGGAAGTTGTTTGGAAGCATCATTTTACTTAGACAACTTCAAACAGGGTTTTGTGGTTTCGATCTATCTGGTTCACAATTGATTGAACTCAATTAAATTTCACCAGAACTACTATATTCAAGTGTGGAAAACAGAGAAATCATCCTTGCAGATAGCAGCATAATGTTTTTATGTGGTAAGTGATAACACTATCTGGTATTACGTAGATGTGTCGTGACTACAGATGCAAGTTATTCTATCTAATAGCCTCTTATAGTGATCTCATTCTCCAAATTGCTAGTCTTTCCTGTATAAGAATCCACTTCATAAGATCAGCTACGAGCCCTTGTAACCCAATTTCCAAATTGCACAGTTATCTATTATCTCAAACCATATAGTTCAAGAGCTAAGACACAACCCCTTTATTTGGTAGTTGGGTACTGATTTTACTCTTCACTAAACCTGTTGCTAAATACAAAAGATTAGATTTAAATATAGGAAATAAAAATGCCATGTTCTCCAACTGATTTTTTGCCTCATCCTCCATGACTTGCAGTGTGCTGTATCCAAATGCGGCATTTTTTGTTTACTTTCCAGGTGAGGCAAATTCTACAAACAGCAAATACAAATATAATAGTTATCCTCATTGGTGTTTGACTGTAGATTCACAAAACCATCAATTTTGGTGGACGAGTTATCTGGTTGCAACAATCTGGTCGATTTTGAGAGTTTTAATCCATCCTGAGGTTTGAAGCATCCACATAAACCAGTTGCTTGGATTTAGTTTTCTAGGTAGTTTTCTTACTTCAAACCACTTCTAATTAATGTATAATTTCCATTTTTTGAGTTATCAGTTATTAGGTTGGTTAGACAACTTATTAGATGTTTCTTTAAGGTTCTGTTATGCTATTATCCATTCAAATTTCCAAAATTTGTATATCCATTGCTTGTGTATTCAAGGATTTTACTTTATTGAACACGGTGCAATTCAATAGTTTCTCATTTCCTCTACATCACTAACAATTTCAAAGCAAAACAAAAAGCACACTCCATATCAAATTTTCACTACATTCAACAATGCAATCATAAATTTCAGTAATACAAGAAAGAGGCAACTTTAGAAAAGCATACAAGGCAAAAAAAAAAAAACACTCACTTGCTCAATGTCACGCTCAGGATTCCCATAAATAACTGGATCTGCCATTCCATCTGAAAGAATTATTAGGAACCCGCCTTAGAAGAAGCATTCGTAGCGCGACCAACTGCATCAGGTGCGGCGGCGACTTGGGTACCCTAGTCTTCATAGATGTAATTGTTGTTTTGTTTTCTATTGTGGCCTAACATCAATCTTCCTCCCGCAACAAAAGGAAAACCAAGAAATGCATGCAAAAAGGCTCTCAAAACATACAATCAGAACAACCCCATTGATTCATTGTATGAGTAAAACGATCCAACCAATCAAAGCCACCAAGAAATCCATCTGGGTATCCTCAAATCTCAAAATTTCTCACACAATGTGCAACAAAATCCAGAACCCAATTGTGTATATGGATGGTTTAGAACCAATTTTGACCTCAATTTGGATCTAAGGATTACAGTGTTGTGGAGATGGAAGAAAAAGGAGAGGAAGGATGAAGGAAAAGAGACCTAGTAAAGGAGAAGAGATCACAAAAATGAATGAGAACGGTAAATGGGATGGGTAACTGACGCATGTTTAGGAATGTTTGTGGCTTCTTCAAGGGAAAAAAAAATATTATTGTTTTTGTTCTCTCGTCCTTCTTGTTTTCTCTCGTGTATGAGCGTGTTTTTTCTTCATGCGAACAAAATTTGTTGCAAAGAGAACATGTGGACTACAATACAAACCTTAACTAATGATTCATTGTTGTGAAATCTTTCATCGTGCTTCGTGTGATACTCTATACGAGGTACGGATATATATATCAAAAATTCTGGAGAGCCAGGATAGTTGTGCATGTGACTACGTTTGATTGGGGCATTATGAATCTCTAGACAAGCTGATGTATATATATATATAGTGTTCTAAAAATCAGTCTAGGCGGCTGCTTAGGCGCTAGGCGTTAGAAAAACGCTCAGATTAATGGCTGGGTGGGTTTTGGGCAATCTAGGTGGGGTCTGAGCTACCTAGGCGGGTCTGGGCGAGTTTTTTTTTTTTTTTAATAAGTCTGATTGTGTTCTTATTTTATTTTTATTTTTTTTCCTCTTTTTTAGAAATAAACAATTTAATTATTTTTTATTTAGTATATGTCTAAATGTAGCAAATGATGATTACTTAATGGAATTCTCAAATGATCTATTGGTACCAATTTTAGTAATGTAAATTTTATTAAACATGATTGAGGTTATTCATGCAATTTGAAGAAAAATAAAAGAGTAACTTTGAATATTTGTCCACAATTCAACTTTGTATAAAGTACCCATCATGACCAATTTCAGTCATTTGAGTTTTAATAAATTTTGTTCATGATTGTTAATTTTTCATGTTTTTAAATTTTGCATATGTATCTTGACATTAAATTGGATGTAATTGATAAGGTATTATGTTTAGCTTTTGTAAATTATTAGAGGTACTTTGCATATATAGTAGTATATCAGTCGTGTCGTTGGCACGGGTACAGTGTCATGCCTTTCTAGTCATTAAGTCATATCTTCGGCACTCCCCAAATAGGTCACTACGTTATCAAATATGAAAACAAATTATTGTTTACCAAAACATTGATTAATTATATATTTTTCATTCTCATCGAATTACTATTATAATTTATTTATACGTATCATCATTATAATATACTACTTTCACCTTCTCTTTGTTGGGGCTTTGCTCCCTGTAAATTTCACTGTCTTAACTACCCCAACTCAATAAAACATGTTATTTCAAGAGGATAAAAAATGTTTACTTTGATTTAATAAAATGATCAAACTAAAAAATTTGATAGTTATTGGATCTCTGTTTTCATTGGGCCTAATTTATAGGCTTGTAGGCCAGAATTTTGCCCATATGTAAGATTAGGTTGAATTAGGACTGGGCAATTTAGACCGAAAAATCGAACCGAAAAATTGAATTAGGGCTGGGCAATTTGCCCAAATGTTTAAATAGAGTACCTATTTGTTCCAAAGTCCAACCCAAACTTACCCCTCTAATATCAAAAGCTCAACCCAAACCCAAACCAAATGAGCTTTTGATCCTCTAATTTCAACAGTGAGAGTTATCTAATACTATGAAGTACCAAATTTCAACTGGGAAGATCTATCTAATACTATAAAGTACCAAATTTCAACAGGGAGATCTATCTAATTTCAATTAGGAGATCTATCTAATACCACGAGGCGACATGGCTCAGAGAAACCAAATGAGGTGGAGATTCCGACAGGGAGATCTATCTACAAAGAGAGTTACCTTCTAAAAGTTGCAAGGGGCGACGCTAGGGAGATAGAAGGAGAAAACACAAGGATGAGAAGAGAGGTCAGGAAGAGGGTTGTGATCCACCCTGAGCTTCCACCGATCTTCGATTCGTTGTCACCACCATCACCCTGAACGAACCAACCCCACCCTCTCTAAAAGTAACAGTCCCGCGGTGTTTTGATTGTGTCTGTCCATCGAGTTCTTTGTTTTCTTATCTGATGGAGAGGGAGGAAAAAGGAGAAGGGAGAGGGGAGAGAAAAAAAATCTAGGTTGAAAGAGATTGGACCGAGACCGGCCCGACTGGACCCGAGAATTCGGTAACCGAGATCCGATTAACCGGCCTTATTAGGTCCGATCTCGGTTCTCAAATTTCAGTTTTCAAATATTTGATCCGGACTTCGGTTTTAGGTTTTCGAGTCGGTTACCCGGACCTGCCCAGCCCTAGGTTGAACTAACTTTATAAGAGAAAAATTAGTCATTCTTAAAAAACCAAAGTCTTGAGGAGAGACATTTAACAATTTGGTGAATAGGGATGGAATGGGCATTTTTGGGATTTGGCGAATAAGGGAGGGGCGATTTCAAAATTTTGCGAATGGATAGGGACAATATCATAATTTTTCAAGAAACGGGTATTTTCGTAATTTGGAGAATGGGATTGGAGGGCATTTTCGATATTCGATGAATGGGGAGGGGTAAGTTTGGAATTTTGCGAATGGTTTAGGGTAATTGTTGAGCGAGTGGGGGGCTTTTGGGATTTCTAAAAGATTAGGAGGGTTTTTTGGAGATTTCTTAAAAATTCGAATGGTTTTTTTATGGTTTTCTTAAAAGACATTTTGATGCATGAAAGTCCAAACTTGTTTTGCATGTACTTTAGAGTTGGGTCTTTGCAATTTGGGCTGGTCAAACATTTAATCCTAGATTCAGGTAGGGGTCATGGGTCTTTACTATATGGATACCCAGCCGATGATGATGAAGATAATAACTTCTCAGCCCAACCACCCTTCATCATCATTAAAATGAAAGCCATTCACACTTGGTTGAAATTTGGAGGGCAATTTTGAGATTTTAAATGTCACGAACATACAACCAAACACCTCGCGAATTGCCATTATATTTTTGAGTGAGGCTAGGAAACCATGTTTTGTAAACATGTTTCGTAACCATGATGACGTGGCATCGTTAGAGGAGTTTTTTACAATTTTGAGATACACATAAAATCTTTGGGGATTTCATCATTCTTTCCAGATCATGACACGTCATCCTGGTTGCAAAACATGTTTACAAAACATGGTTTCCTAGCATTTCTCTATATATATATATATACAGATGGGATTTTAGACAGAGACCAACCACCAACCCCCCACACCTCTGGCGAAGATGGAAAATTAGAGATACCCTTTGATCCCCAGATTCCTATCCGAAGGTATTTTAATAGTCCATTTGGTTGGATTTTTTCATACCCACACATGAACTAACTAATCCATAAATGGAAATCATCTTGGTTATGGCTCTTAGTGACCCGACCAAATGAATTTAAGGTATTTGCTTTTACCAAGCAGGAATCCGGTGGAAATCTCGCTGGGAATTGTAAATCTATTTTATTTTTTATCATGAGATTGATTTTTTTAACATTGGTCTATGGTATTCATCATTGTTTTCCATTTGCACACATCACTACTATTCAAAATATTAAAATTTGAATGTGGGAGGTGAATCCGGGGAAAATATTATAAAAGCAGGTGATATTAACATAACATTGTTATTAGAAAATATTGTTGTTTAGGTGCATTTGTGTGACTATATTGGTGATGCATCCAGCATTGTTTTTTTCTCCTAATTTGCTTGCTCCTGGCCTTACACGAAGTTCATGTGGTGCAGGAATTGACTGTCACTATATTAACTGCAGTTATGCTCTACGTCATGGCTTCTTTTTATAGATGAGTACAGAGCTTTACAGGGTAAAAATAAGACTTGCAATACGACATTTTCAGAAGTTCATCTGTCACAAGCTGATGCCATGGCTATGATAATAGAGGGTTTCGACAAGCAAGTGATACTTGGAATTGGTTTCTAAAGTCTTCCATTCAGTTCCTGCATTTTCTGATTCTGAAAACTCAATTGGTGTCCTTGTCTAATTTCAAGCAAACCATTGTGATCGATAAACATACATGAGTGCTCTGCAGAGTATGATACAAGTCAAGGAGTATGTATTTCTTTATTTTCAGACAATCGAAAAAACTATTTACAAACAACCTGTATATCCCAAGCATTGATTGTTTCTTTATATTATGTACCCATGCTCATCTCTACAACAATTGTTGAAGAAAACAATAGGTCGGATGTGGCTATAAGCATTTTTTTTTAAGTTGCTTCCTCCATCATTTTTACATACTCTCACCACCACAAAATGCTATGCTGACTCGTCACTCTTGTATAGTGCGGTCGAGGACGCAAGAATGCTGACTATGGAGCGAATCATGCATGCACTTTCGATAATTGTAGAATGTCAGGCAGTTCTTCAAACTTGGGTCTTAGAAGAGAGGAAGATACTCTATAGATCAAGCCTGTTTATAACCTTGGAGGATGATGTGATAGTGGATGGCAAGCTCGTAGGGAATATACGGGTAGCTACATATAACACATATGCAATGGGGAGGATGGAGAGTATGAGGGGAAGAATTGCTACAAGTTCATGCAGGGACGGAGCCAAGATTGCAGATAAAGGGGGGTAAACAATACATAACTATTTACGAAAATACTAAGAAACTGGGTTTTTACAACCATATTTTGCAATCAGGGTGACATGGCGTGATCGTGAAAAAAATGATGATTAATTCAACCATACAAACAATATACATGGCATGATTAATTCAATTGTAGCTAGCTAATTAAGAGCTTCACTTTTTTACTTGAAGAAAACAGAAGCAGGTAAGGTGGTAGTATAAGATGAGAGTTGGCAAGGAGCAGACCTCTGGCTTTCTTTCTGGCTTTGAGGTAGCAGGACGGTATGGTCCAAGTCCAAAGAGTAGTAGCAGCAGTACCTTGACTAGACTGGATGGATTCAAGTGAATTTGTTGGACAACAATTTTATTTTTGGAATCCTCCTTCCTCTTCTCCTCCTGCTTTATCTGTCCGTCTGTCTCTTCTTCTTTGAAACTCACTCCTGAGTCACACCTCTGAGGATAACACTTACAATACCAACCCACTCTCTTTTGTCTTCTTATTCTTGTTTGTCTTCTCGGAAGGGAAATATATGTGTGTATAGAGAGAGAGAGAGTTTTCTCCTTTTGGGCTAGCTCAGGTGAAACAGATAAACAACATCTTAGCTGAATCAACCTACAACCATCGTGTTTTTTCCAACCGCCCCAAACCCAAATGATTACTTTTAATTTTGAAAGATCAGAGAGAAAACAAAGCAGATCAAATCCCAACCCCCCAATTTAATCTAATATGTTAATTAATCTTTTATCACTCTTACTACCATATGCTAGCTGAGTCTGAGGTAAGATAATCCTAATTCTTTCTTTTCTTTATTTTTTTTAACAAAACAAAAGAAAACCAATGATGATGACGATGTAAAACTTCTTCGGCCGGTCCCCAACCTAATTAAAAAATTTCATATGAATATGATCACATGGGAAGCAAACTCGCCATATATGGCACCTCTCTTTTGGTTTCTTTGTTGCTCTCTACTTGTGTAGGGGGTGAATGGATTAAAATGAGTTGGTAGAAATTAAGAGAGAGGGAGGGAGAGATTAAAAAAAAGATGATGGGAATTAAAAAAAAAAGATATTAAAAAAATAGAGAGATTGAGTGGGATTGGGATTGGTGAGGGTGAAGTTTAAAAAAAAAAAAAAAAATTTGTTGTTTTAATTTTAGTGGAGTTAGAAGTCAAGATTTCGTAAAGAGGGACAATATAAAATTTTAAAGGGGGGCAATGTAAAAAATATGAGTAACTTAGTGAAAATTTTTAGAAAGATAAGGGGGGCAATTGACCCCCTTACCTAACACGTAGATCCGCCCATGAGTTCATGCCAGAAATTGGTTGGGAAGTTTAACATTTACGAGCAGAAAGTGCATTTCGATTTTAAGCTCTGTTTTATTTGGGATTCACAAGCCAAATGCCAGAAAGTGAAATTTACACTTATAAACGTTAGAAAGTTAGTGAGATTCACACCGAGAAAAAACCATATTTATGACGTTTAGAGTGTTGAACCTTAAATGATAGAAACAAAAAGGACCAACAACATATCTATTACCATGTTATCTCATTGGCGTACTAAAACAAAATACACTATACAATTCCAAACCTTTTTTTTTTTTTTTTGAAATTGAGCAGGGGTTATTTAGGATCCCCAAACCTGATAAAGAAAATTTCCAGTGTTACAATCTCAAGTATGTTTTGCCTATTCTATTTTCATGGACAATATCTTTCAAGTCCTCCGCAAAGGAGCTTGGGATAATCTCTAAAAATTCAGAATCTGGAAGAAGACTGGCCAGCTTATCTGTAATTCTGTTGGTTTCTCTGTAGTCATGGCTTACATTGTATTGGTTAACTAGACCCAACATACTTTTTATTCTCCTAATGATGTGTTTTAGGTTCCATGTTGTCTTCATGTCTTTAGTTAAATAATCTAGGACAGTGGTGGAATTTGTTGAGATCTCAAGCTCCATTAGGTTGTGCAACCTTGCTAGTTTAAGCCCAGCTTCAATTCCTTGAAGCTCATGTTTGATCATTGTTTGTCCCTTGGTAGCACCTGAACAAGCTGCCACCACAGCACCAATATCATCTCTTATTACTGCACCGTATTCTCCCTTAGTGCCCTGAAGTGAGCCATCTGAATTGACCTTATACCAGCCAGCATTCGGTGTCTTCCACTTGCATTTGATCAATTCCAAACTTAAGGAAGGGTGGAACAATGAGTTGTAGGGATGGCAAGGGTTCGGGTCGAAATGGGGTTTTCATGTGCAACCTGAACCAACTAAAAGAGGGAAGCACAGGTACCAAACTGAAAACTGGTTCTACTAACTCGACCACCTAGAACTGATTAATCAAACTAATCATTCAAAATAATGAACAGAATCCATGACCACCACATAGACAACAACTACCAATTGAATATTATTGCCAATAATGATACTAATATCTCACAGGTCCAACTGGAACCATTTCATTCTAGTGATTGTTGGTACGGAAATCTCATTTGATTGGGCCATTCCACTTGATTTATGAGACCATATAAGATTCGTTGGTTGGACCAGAATCATAACTGGTGCAGACTCATCAATCTTCAACAACTTGTTCTTGATACCACAAGTCCACAAGGAAATGCAACCTGTGGATCAATTAATCTTTGAATGCGCATATATTGGAGTGTACAAGATTTTAGTTGCATAATTGTTTGATAGAGTTGGCTTCTTGTCAAATGCTTCATATGTGAGTATCTTTGGATGGTTATAATTTGACAGGTAGCAACAATTTCATCTCCTATTTTTTTCAAAACACATTCGTCATTGGTGTCTTTGAACAAATGGAACATTCAAGCAGGTGTAAAATCTGATTCAATTAATTTTGGATAAGTAAAGGAAGCCTAAAAAGTCTCATCACTGAACATACAGAACTATGACAATGTGTAAGGCCTCAAGATGAACCATACAATTCTTATATACACTAAATACAGGACATTGTCATTCAAGCATGATTTTCTTGTACTTACTTCTTCCCTACCAACAATGATATTCCTCTCTTCAATAACTATGCATCTCTGATTCCAAGTTGGCCAATTAGAGACAAACTAATTGTGGTAGAAATTGGCGCTGCATTCAGATCATTAGTAATCATGAACCTAGTCAGACTGTCGACAAACACTCCAACATCTTCTTTTTCACCCAGTTCAGCTCCTATAAAAAAATGGACAGTTGCCCGAAGCCATCTTTTTCCCTCAATGACATTTTGCATTCTTGAAAATAGTGATTAAACATGGATTCTTATATCGGCAACTAAAAGTGGGGCATACACAATTACCTTAGTTTTTATTTTGTTGTTAAAGTTTTATTTAGCAAGAAAACTGATTTCCAATTATTGGTGTGCAGGCTGTCTGTTCTCCATGATTCACTGACTTCAAACAAGGTTCTTACTAATTATTTTGTCAGAAGAAGAGAAAGATGATGGACATAGATGTCAAGGATATACACAACTCTGTTACAGCCTAACAGAGTTCTTCACAACAAGGACACTGATCCTAATCCAACAACTAAACAGTATTCAACTAGGACTGTTATGCTAATCTTTGCAACAAAATGATAAGATGTATGATGTACATGAGCTGTAATTTGTTAAACGAACTCTATAAATAGAGACTCTCACACACCCAATCAATGTGTGAAGTAATTCAAATATTTTACATGGTATCAGCCTAACTCGATCCTATACAACAAAAAAAAAACCCAACGTTTTCCCCTTTCTCAATCCTATGGCGACCTCATCTTCTCAATCTGATTCCTCCTCCTCTTCACTTACCAGCTCTATCTCCCCAACAACCTTGCAAACTACCCACATTCATCACTTGATATCTGTCAAACTTGACACAACCAACTATCTCCTTTGGCGCACTCAGTTCGTGCCCTTACTGAAAGGATATGATCTTGAGGGATTCGTTGATGGGACCAATGTTTGTCCTCCTCGTTTCACCTCTGAGAATGCACACAATCCGGCTTATACAGCTTGGCAGAAACAAGATCAAGTATTGCTTGGCTGGTTGCTCTCATTTCTATCCGAGACTGTTTTGGCACAAGTTGTCGGTCTCCACTCATCTCGTGCTGTATGGACAGCATTGGAGACACATTATGCTTCCAAATCCAAAGCACGTATCATGCAGATACGGCGTGAACTTCAAACCATCCGCAAGGGGAACAAAACCATGTCTGAATTCTTCTTCCATGCCAAGTCCCTTGCAGATAGTCTTGCAGCCTCAGGGCAGTCATTACCAAACTCAGATTTGCAGCAGATCATCTTAAGTGGTCTCGACTCAGTCTATGATGCTATTGTCACCACTCTCACGGCCACGATAGCCGATATTCCTATGGATGACTTCCATGCCCACTTATTGGCATTTTATATGAGAGTTGAAGCACAACAAGCGACACTCAATTTGCAGCCCCTTGCGAACATGGCAACACGTTCCAGTTCTATTAAGAAACCAGGACCTTATTCCTCTAATCATCAACAGAACACCTCCACCAGATTCAATCAGCACAGTCGAAATCAGAATCGACATCAGAATCGCAGTCATAATCATGGACTGAATCGTTCCCCATCTACTTCTGTAGGCCCATGTCAGATTTGTGGCAAGAAAAATCACTCTGCCTCCATTTGCTGGAATAGATATGATCCGCCTAATCGATCTCCACCAGCCGCTTATGTTGCGGCATCAGGGTCTTTCACAGATCATCAATGACATCCTGATAGTGGTGCTACAAATCATGTGACATCTGATCTTCAAAATCTTCAGCTTCGAACTGAGTATGATGGTCCTGACCAGATTCGTGTAGGTAATGGAAACTCTCTTCCCATTGCTCATGTCGGTAAGGCTTTTTTCACATATTCAAATCAAACCTTTCATCTTAATAACCTTTACCATGTGCCCAAAATTTCTGCAAATCTTATATCCGTTTCTCAATTTTCCAAAGACAATAACGTATTTTTTGAGTTTCACCCCTCTTTCTTTCTTGTGAAGGATCGTCGCACAGGGATGGTGATTCTACAAGGACTGAATAAAGGTGGTCTGTATTCGTTCACTCCGAGTCAAGGTAGTTTTCCTCCCACCACATTAATAAGTGAGCGGTCCTCCATCCATATTTGGCATCAACGTTTAGGGCATCCCATGATGCGTACTGTGAAGCGTGTCGTTCAAGAATTTTCTTTACCAGTTGTTAGTAACAACATTGAATTTTGTGATTCATGTTTGATCAATAAAAGTATAAAGTTGCCTTTCCCAAATAGTTCGAGCTCATATAATGAACCTCTTCATCTTATTGTTTCTGATCTTTGGGGTCCTTCTACAATTACATCTAGAAATGGTTTTCGATTTTATCTCCTACTCATGGATGTTTACAGTAGATTTATTTTGATTTACCCACTTGTTCGTAAGTCTGATGCATTAACTACCTTCATTTCGTTCAAATCCAAAATAGAAAATCTACTTGGCAAGAAAATTAAGATTTTCCAATTTGATAATGGTGGGGAATATAAAAAATTTACACCGTTTCTTGATGCTCAAGGGGTTTATCATAGATTCTCCTGCCCACACACCTCAGAGCAAAATGGGCTTGCGGAGAGACGACATCGTCACATTGTTGAAACCGGGCGGTCTCTTCTCCACAATGCATCGATGCCTTTTGACTTTTGGGTTGAGGCTTTTAACACCTCAAGTTATTTGCTAAATAGATTACCTTCCCCAGTTTTACATAACAAATCTCCTTTCGAGACCTTATTCAATCAAAAACCCAACTATGAGTTTTTGCGTGTCTTTGGGTGTCTATGTGTAACGACCCGATCCGCACAGTAAGATATTGTCCGCTTTGGGCCCAATCGGCCCGCACGGCTTTAAAAGGCCTCTTACTATGGGGATCCAACCTCGCACATATATAACACATAACCATCCCGCACCCAGGCGATGTGGGACTATGATCTCCCTTGGTAGCTAGCCCAACCCCTCTTGGGATCCACGGGCCTGTTGGGCTTATTGGGCTCCAACCCTCACCCTCACCCTCCCCCTCAGGTCCGCCAACACAAGGGTCTCACAGTCCACCCCCCTTAAGGCCCAACGTCCTCGTTGGCCACACAGGCACAACGTCCACGTTGCCCGAGGGCCCACCTCCACGTGGCACACTTTCGGCTGGGTCAGGCTCTGATACCATTCTGTAACGACCCGATCCGCACAGTAAGATATTGTCCGCTTTGGGCCCAATCGGCTCGCACGGCTTTAAAAGGCCTCTTACTATGGGGATCCAACCTCGCACATATATAGCACATAACCATCCCGCACCCAGGCGATGTGGGACTATGATCCCCCTTGGTAGCTAGCCCAACCCCTCTTGGGATCCACAGGCCTGTTGGGCCTATTGGGCTCCAACCCTCACCCTCACCCTCCCTCTCAGGTCCGCCCACACAAGGGTCTCACACTATGCTACCCACACTTGCGGGCATATAGCCAACATAAACTAGCTCCACGCTCCCTTGCCTGTGTTTTTATCGGTTATAACGCATCTCACAAAGGTTATCTTTCCTTACATGTTTCCACAAACCGCCTATATATATCACGTCACGTTGTTTTCGTAGAAACTGTGTTTCCTTTTGCAGGTCCTCGAACCATCACCCCTGCGCCGATGAATTTTAAACCATCCTCTGCCAGTGTGCATACTCCACCACCAATGTCAGGCTTCCCTACTACAAGTTCTAATGAGATCACAGTGTCAGAAGCTCAGCCCACACCACCACCTGCACCATCTTCCAGACCACCTAAAGCTCCTCGAGTTCATATTGAGCACCCCATGACAACCCGTGCCAAAAATGGGATTTATCGACCCAAAGTGTTGACTACTATTAAACACCCTTTATATGGTGATGATCTTCTTGAACCTACATGCTACATTCAAGCTGCAATGACCCCTGAATGGAGACATGCAATGGATTCGGAATTGAACGCTCTTTTGAAGAACGACACATGGTCCTTTGTTCCTTCCAAGCCAAACCAAAATATTGTTGGCTGCAAATGGGTTTTTCGGTTAAAGCGGAAAACTGATGGCACAGTGGACAAATATAAGGCTCGGCTTGTCGCAAAGGGTTTTAACCAACAAGAAGGTGTTGATTATGGTGAAACATTTAGCCCTATGGTCAGCCTTGCCCTATACGTACCATCTTGACCATTGCCTTAGCCCGCGGATGGCCACTACGCCAATTGGACGTTCAAAATGCATTCCTCCATGGATTCCTTGAGGAGGAAGTGTACATGAAGCAACCCCCTGGTTATATCGACCAACGCCATCCAAACTATGTATGTCGCCTCCACAAGTCGATTTATGGTTTGAAGCAGGCTCCTCGTGTTTTGTATCACCGACTAAGTGCGTTCCTTACTGAAATTGGTTTCTCAAGCTCAAAGGTTGATTCGTCTATCTTTATTATGCTTCAACTGACTCAGACTATATTTTTATTAGTATATGTTGACGACATAATTATCACAGGTTCCAGCGAAGACTGCATTCAGTCATTGATCAAGGAACTAAACTCTGTTTTTGCCATTAAAGACTTGGGACCATTGCACTATTTTTTGGGCATTGAGACCCATGGATTTGCTACTGGTATGTTTCTTTCTCAAAAGAGATACATTACTGATTTATTGCGCCAAACTAAAATGGATGGAGTTAAGCCCGTTTCCACTCCTCTTGCAAGTGACACACGCCTATCTCAAAATGGGACACGGTTCAGTGATCCCACTCTTTATAGAAGCATTGTTGGTGCTCTCCAATACCTCACTTTCACTAGACCTGATGTGTCTTTTGCGGTTAACAAAGTTTGCCAATACATGCATGATCCCAAAGATGAACATTGGGCTGTTGTCAAACGAATCCTTCGTTATCTCAAGCAAACTGTGGATTATGGATTGTCTTTAAGCGTACCATCCTCTTTGTCTCTGAATGCATTTTCTGACGCTGATTGGGCAGGGTGTCTTGATGATCGTAGATCCACAAGCGGGTATTGCATATTTTTTGGAGGAAATCTCATTTCGTGGAGTGCCAGGAAAAAAAAAACAGTTTCCAGATCCAACACTGAAGCTGAATATCGCGGGTTAGCTATTGCCACAGCTGAACTACTTTGGATTCAGTCTCTACTTCGTGAACTTGGTTTTCATCCTCCTACATCTCCGACCTTATGGTGTGACAATTTGGGAGCTACGTATCTCACTGTGAATCCAGTATTCCATTCCCGCACTAAACACATCGAAATTGATTACCATTTCGTGTGTGAACGGGTTGCTCGCCATCAACTAGATGTCCGATTCATTTCCACCAAAGATCAGCTTGCTGATATCTTTACCAAGGGACTTAGTTCATTACGACATTCCTACCTTAAATGCAAACTAACCGTCACTTCGTTGCCACTTAGTTTGAGGGGGCGTGTCAAGGATATACACAACTTTGTTACAGCCTAACAAAGTTCTTCACAACAAGGACACTGATCCTAATCCAACAACTAAACAGTATTCAACTAGGACTGTTATGCTAATCTTTGTAACAAAATGATAAGATGTATGATGTACATGAGCTGTAATTTGTTATATGAACTCTATAAATAGAGACTCTCACACACCCAATCAATGTGGGAGAAGAAACAGAAAGAAGGGAGGGAATGACCTGGTTGTAATTGATTAATTTGTTCCAACTTCTTGACTTTTTTTACGGTAAGAAAAGAACATCTTGATGAGTTAAATTCTCATGTTGCTTATTTTTGGTTGATTTAGTTGAAATAGAAAATAGAAAACCATGAGACTAATTGATGATCCATGAGGTGATGTTATAAAGATAAGAGGATTAGGAAGAGGAACTAAGGAAGAGTAATTATCTTTAACTTTGATGAAATTTAACTGACATTAAGCTTATTTCAATAGGCAAAAGTAGAACTTGATTAGAATCATCAGATAACAACTTCCAACTCCTTTAAAAATTCTCAAGTAAAATCAACTGTAAACAAGGCTTAAAACCCAAAGAAGATGATATATAAAGCACATTGGTTATTTTTGGTAAAACACACTAGTCAAAACCTTTTTCGAAGTCAATGAAGCCTTGTGGAGAGCACAAGCCTGCAATGTCAAGTAAAAAAAGTTTTTATAATTCTCATTGGTAGCTTTTCATATTGCTAAAAAGTGAGAAGAGTGAGCAGAAAAAAGACAGAGAGAGAGAGAATGAAGAATATGAAGTTGAAGAGAATTCTTACCTCATATTCACCAACACCCACAACCCATTTTTTTTTTTACAACCCATTCATATAAATGGTCGAAAGGCACACCCAAATCACTGATCAGAGACATGACAATAGTTCCACAACTAGGTCATCTGTGACCATATACAAGAATGGTCATTTTACATATCCACCCCCAGTTCCAGTAACCAATTATGCAAACTTTGGATTTGCAAGATTGAATTTCACTACACCAAATTGGCACTTTTGTAACAACTCGCAAAACAGTATCACTTTTGAGATGTTACAATCTATCAAACAATTTCAAGTCAAAACTAAATTTAGTCAAAAAAAATGAAAAACATTAAAAAAAAATGATAAAATAAGTTGGATCACCAAAAATAGTATCACTTTTATAATCATATTCTTCATGGTGATACAATGTATCATTTTGTTTGTGAAAATGTGTAAAATTGTTAGGTGGAGTGTTACACTTCAAAAATAATATTGTTTTGGGGGTTGTTACAAAAATGTCAATTTGGTGTAGTGCTTCCTCATCTGGACATTTACTAGAGGCTGAGATGCTTCCTTAATCTTTAATATTTTTTATTCCATAAGGATATGCAACTTCTGGATTAAGTAAATATTGCTTGCATATATCCAACTTTGCGTGACCATCATTGCATAATGTTTCAATACAATTGTAGAGATTGACGACACTAGCCATGGGGAAAGAACCTCCATGGAGATTTAATATGTATCCCACTAGAAAGGTAAGGAAACTGAAAAGAAGATCAACAAAGTCTTCCTTAGCTTCAGCATATTTCACCTTGTTTCAAGATTTGCTAACAAAAAGCTTCAAGCTCATAGTTTTGGAGCCTGGTTGTGTTGGAGACTCTGTTACTCGCTCCAATGGTTCTTTCTTGTTTTTAGCTTCCCATGGATCTAACGTGATCTTTTCTTCCAATAGTTCTAACTTTACAGGTAACAACGGGTCAGTCACTTGTTGCTTCATCAAAAACACATCGGTCCTTGGGGTCTTTGAGCTAAGCGAACACTTGACCAAATGTAATCTGATTCAATATGTGCCAATGAAACATTTGGAAGAACGTAGATGAAATAGTTGTAATCAAAATAGAAACCCAATTAAAAGAAAAAGAATAGCACATGCAACTTACCTCCTCCCTACCAACGTCGAACAATTTCTTTTCGACAACTTTCCCGTCTGTGAATCCAAGTTGACCAAGCAGTGAGAAACTAGTTGTTATAGAAACTGGGGTCACATTCAGATTATCATCAATCATGAATCTTCCCACTCAAGCCAAAACCCTTAGCTAAGGTTAAGTTGGAGCAATTAGAAACTGAACAGCCTAATTTTGAGTCAAAACCGTTTGACGTAAAGAATAGTGGTTCAAGAAGTATAAGATTGAAGCTCTTGATTAGCAAATCCAAAAACAAGGTGTTGTATGCAGAAGCCAATGAAGATTTTGTCTGTGAATATATGAAGTAGAGTTTGGTTGTTTAAGATGATGAGTTTTCTGAGTAGAGGCTTCGTGCATCCTTGCTAGTGACAGTGCTTGGGTAATGGTAGTAGGCTTGAAAAGTTGAACCGGTGACTTGATTTCATCCTTCAATCCACTCAAGAAACTCAAGACGAAGTATGTCTCATCTAGATAATTGTTGTGGGATAACATCAATGATTTTAACTCTTCAAATTTGTCGTAATAATCGTTCACTATCCATCCTGATTCAATTTATTAAATGAGTCCACGTAGTTATCCAAAACAGACTCCTCGAATCATTCACACAAATCGTGGACAACACACTGCCCACTAGAGCATTTCCTTGCCTATTTGGTAGTCAAGGAACCACAAATTTGCTCTTCTAGTAAGGTGTATGGATGCCATACTCATCTTATTCTCCTCGATCACTTGGAAAAATTTGAAGTATCTTTCACATTTTTTATCCATGATCTGGGACTTGTACCATCAAACTGAGGAAAATCGAGCCTAAGTAGACGTGGTAACAAACCTTGGTTCTCCCAACGAGTTTGGGAGATAGATCTGGGATCTATGGTGGATGAATTAGGGGTAGACGAAGAACTTAGATCCATAGATCTGACGGTCCCGATTGATTTTGAATTAACTGGATCAGGTGCTTGAATTTGGTTTCCACTCGCTTCTCTTGAGCCTCGTTGGATAGTGTCATCTTCTTTAACTCTTTTTTCAAGAGCTCTAACTGACCAGTTGTTTCGTTCTGGTTCTCTTATGAATTGTTTCATCTCATTTCCCTTGTTTCCATAGCTTCTTAATTCGTCTTTTGATTTGCAAATCCAAGGATTGAACTCTGCTCTGATACCAAATGTCACGAACCTGACTTTGGAAAAGAGAATCAACTGAGAAAAACCAGAGGCAAACTGGATTAAATGGAAGAACTAAAGGAACCTCTCTTCTGCTTGAAGATCAAACAGAAAAGCCTAGCTATTACAGCTATTCTCTACTCTCTTTCTGTTTTACATCTGCTCTATTTTAAAACAGAGATTGTAACTGAAATTCAAATGTAACCAATGAGTTGTAGGCACGTGTCAGGACATGTGCCTTTTCCTAACAAACTATTACAAAGTTACTAAAATACCCTTCTTTTGAATTTCATTTATTCCCTTTTGGCACCCTTCTTAACGCCTAATTTCTAAACTATCTTTCAGCTTGATTTGTAATCGTGACAGTCACCTTTTTAAGTGTTCGACTTGTTATTATGAAAACAAGGGATGTTGATCCCACGGTTTAGGGGACGTAGACTTAAATGTCACTGACTCGAAGTTTGTGAATGTTGTAAAGGACGGTGGAGGTGGATACGTAATGCGACCGCATATTTTCATGGTGATGGACAACTTTGTAGTGAAGCCTTTCTCAACAGTCAGTTGTTTGTCACTTGCCAAAGATTTGGGAGTGCCTTACAGCTATTTGGAAGAAAATGAAGCAATTGTTGGTGAGGAGGCAGGCAGGTCCTAAGTAACCATCACTAAGCTTTTAAAGTTAAATGCTAAGAGGTTTATCAGGTATATGTGCAGAGGATTGAATGCACATTATTGACAATGCAGGGCAAAGTAAAACTAGAAATCCCGAAGTTGCAATAAACATCAATGTGCATTTGGGCAATCTCTGGTGTGGAAATCCCAAATATCTCAACATTTCTCGCTTTTAAAATAAAGTTTTACCTTGCCAGTATCTTTGAAACAAGTGAATTTTCAAGGTGTTTTTCACTTTTTTTAACGAGTGCATCCATTTTAATATCTTTGCAATATTTATTGTACTTCCAAACATAATGTTATCCTCAAACCGATTACCAACCATTGTTTTCTATTGCAGGCTTTGGCTATTCTACAGGCTTCATTGACTTCAAACACGGTTTTCACACAACTATTTTGTCCAATGAAGAGAAAGTTGAAAGAGATTGACCTTGTTACTGAAACTGAAACATCAAAGAAGATGTTGAATGGGAAAATAAATAGAAAGGCAGGGAAGAACCTGATTCTAATAGATTGAATTTCTCACCCTTCTTGATATGTGGTATCACAGTAAGGGCTTTTGTTTTACATCAATTTCTCATGTTCTCATTATATGTTGATTGTTTTCAAACCTGTTATTTTTAATTGAGCATAATATTTTATGTTAAGTTTGTAACATTTATGTTTTATGTAAATGTAATAGAAAATTGAGGCTATGCGAGAAAAAAAAAATGTAAGGGATAGATCAGAGGACTAGTAAGAGGAACAAATGAAGCGCCACGTACACCAAAAGGCTTGATTAGCTACACGAAGATGGCCACGGCTCAAAACCGTTATTTTATTTGCCACGGCCTATAAAACCGTAGCTAGATTAGCTACATGAATATGGCCACGGCTCAAAACCGTTGGTTTATTTGCCACGGCCCAAAACCGTGGCTATAGCCTAAAATCAGATAATATTGTACGAAGCTCTTTCCCTCAAATTCCCTACCCATTTTCTCATTTTCTCTCTCTCTCTCTCTCTCTCTCTCATTTTTGTCAAACATTGCAAGAATAACCATAATGAAGCTCTCACCCTTCTCATATTCTCCATTTGCTCTTTCGATTCCATGCGGAAAGCAATGCACACTAAGAAATACACAGCTCTCACGCAGATTCCATGTAAAATCACAATTTCTTCTCCTTCTAAATTTGTTTCATTGATTTCGTTCAAGTACTCTTCATTTTCATCTCGATTACAATTTTTTTTATTTGTGAATTCATCTCATATTTCTTGCATTTTCTTCTAAGCATGTTTAGTTTGTTGATTTGTTGTTGTTCTGATAAATTTCTCGTAAAATTTCTTGAAATCAGAGTTAGAGAAAACGATTTGATTTATCTTATCTATTAGGTTTTCAATTAGATAAGTGGGAAAAGAGGTGAATGAGTGATTAGAGGAGCAGAAGACGAAGAAAATGGCGATGTCAATGGAGAGATTTGGTTTGCAACATGCTCTTCGCATAAATGGAAGGACTGCTGCTCTATCAAAAAGGAGCTTTTCTTCCTCTGTCAATCACAATGACGCCTATGAGACGATGAAATGGGAAAAGATAACATATCTGGGAATTGCTTCTTGCACCATCTTGGCATTCTACAACTTGTCCAAGGGTCATCCCCACTTCGAAGAGCTCCGACATACCCTCCTTATTTGCACATCAGGAACAAGGAGTTCCCCTGGGGTAAGTTTAGATTGTATTTTTCTTCTTATTATTTTTTAAATTTACTTTGATGTTTTAAGTACATTGAAAATTGAAAACTTTTCGTTTATTAAGCTTAATATCGAAATGATGCACAGAGAATAAAATTAGCGTTTCCATGGCTTCCCAAGGATAACTGCACAATTCTCTAATCCATTGAATTTGATATTACAGGTCAGTGGTATACTCGTATGCGAAGCAAAATGCATACTAGAGAACCTGGATTCTTTCTTGCTTAATGAAGGGTAAATTTTCTTTACTGTTCCCAACCTTTGTTTAGAAACATTCATCGACCTAACTTTTATGAAATATTATGCAAGAAAATATCATTTTACTTGAAATTCCATATTACATATTGTGATGACTGAACACATTTTATTGCAAAGAAAGCATTGGCAAGAGAGAGTCAGAATATGATAAAGCATGTCTTCTATGACTAAGAGGCAACATATATATTAAAGGTGTCAACAAAACAAAAATATGTGGTGTAGATGAAGTAGTAACTGTTGTTAAATGGATACAACAATACAACTTGAAATATCTTACGAAAGAAGGGGATATACTGATATGATACATGATTAGATAAAGCAAATATATTGGGAGTTGAAACTCATAACACATATTCACTGAATAGGAAGTTAGAAACATGAAAACATAGTAAATGCTTATATACATTGAATAGGAATTGGAACCTTGAAACTGTTAAGTTAATTTGGGCTGCATGAGTTAATACAGGGATCCCCACTATTTCAAACTAGGTTGAGCCTGAAACACGCTCTCAAATCGTGTTTTGCCACTTCAAGTAGATTAGAAAATGATGTGGTTGTTGTTAAATTGTTTGGATCAATTATGTTGTAAATTTGTTGTAGGTGGAACAGTCTTATAGGTTGAGTGTCTAATAAGAAATCTTGTTGAGGTCTATTTAATATTTAAAATGTAATATTCAGGCCTATAACAGACTTCAATGAAATTGCTTACCGTTTCATAGAGTGCATACACGTACATGTTTCCAACACCAAGGCACAGGTGATTATCGCTTGAGCAGGCATACACAATATGATTTATGCAAGTTTTGTTCCCATATATTGATGTATTCAGCACTGCACAGGGCGGCGTTCACACACAGGCTCAGGGTGGCATCCATACACAGACTCAGGATGGCTTCCAAACTTAGAACCAAATGGGAAATTCTGCAATGAACACCGATGTGCGGAATACACTAGTGGTAAATCAAGAACCTGTTGCAAATCAAGTAAGAAAATCAACTACAATATAGTATTCACTTAATTCAGGTTTATTTGTTTCAAACTGGTTTTTCTCACAACATTAACTCACATTATACTAGCATACTGGCCCTTACACTCACACTGGAAAGATGAGCATTGCTGATAGGGTTATGGAGTTCCTAAATGATCCTAAGAATCAGTAAGTTGTTATTTGCTATTATCTTTATGTACCTTTTCCCCCCACATAAATATGTTCCACAATCCACATAATGTTTGTATTGTTTATTGCCTTCTCTTTGTTTCTTTGTGTTGTGTCATTTTGGTATTCTTTTTGTAGGGTTTTCATGGCAACATGGAATGTAGGAGGGAAACCACCACACAGTGGTCTGAACCTCAATGACTTCCTTAAGGTGGAAAATCAGTCAGACATTTATGTTTTGGGGGTAAGGACTTATCATCTATATAGTCTTGCCTTTAATTTCCATTTTTTCTATTAAAATCTATTAACTCACCTGTGAACAGTGTTCTAAAAATCGCTAGGCAGTGGGCGGGCGGCCAGCAGGTGCCTAGCGCCTAGGCGGTTTTAGATTTTGTATTATAATTTTCATAAGTTACAAAAATTTAGCATAATACATTAATATTTTATCAATTACTTCCAATTTAGCATAATACATTAATATTTAGCATAATACATTAATATTCTTCGTCTTCCCCTTATTCTTCTTCTTCTCCTTCTTCCCCTTTTTTTTCTCTCTGTTTTGCAAAACCTAAAAATTTTGATGGGTATTTGGTCGATTGGTTTTGGTTATTTGTAACCAGAGAAAGAAAAAAAAAACAAAAAAAAAACGCCCAGACCGCCTAGGCGCCCTGACCGATTTTTCCTCCGCCCAGCAACTAGTCTAGGCGTCTCTCTACCTATTAGCGCCTAGGCAGCCGCCCAGGCCGCTTTTTAGAACACTGCATGTGAACCTCAACATATATATATATATATATATATATATATATATATATATATATATATATACCCATTGCCTTTCTATTAAGATAGCCATTCATGTTCCTTTTAAAGCTTTTGTTTGACTATTTCCTTTTTTTTTTTTTTTAGATATTATTCATTACATGGCAATTTTAAGCCATTCTTCTAGATGAAAATGACTGTTTTTCGGCTAAATAATTGTAAGTAGTGTCTTAACATGTGCCTTCATGTAGATCTCCACCTAATATGAGAAATGAGCCTTGATGATTGTTGGTATAATTTCCTTTCTAGGTACACTATTATGTCCAGTCACACATCCAAATTAATGAATACAGGGATCAAGTCTTAATGTTTATGTATATAAGCATAGTAGTATGATGCAAATGCTTCCTATTCAACTCACCAAAACAATAGTATGAGTTAATACAGGGATCAAGTCTTCCTTTCTAGGCTGCATGAAGTAGTATGATGCAAATGCTTATGTTTATGTGACATATTCAGGGATCATTGTCAATTGTCAAGACAGTCTATCATCTCTGATCCAATATTATCTTCGAAGGGGGCTACATGGATGAGTTTGATGAAAAATGCAGTTGATATAAGCAATGTTGTGCACAGGTGAAGTGTCAAAATTTGCAAAAATCTTGGCGTGATTGAAATGTCATTGAGTGAAATACATGGCTTAGTGACTCAGATTATATAATTATTATGCATTTGTGGTTTGAAGCAATGATGAGTGTTAGTCAAATTATATATGTATATAGTAGACATCACATTTTTCCAATACAGATAGAAATCTCATTGGATATTTTATTTTGCAAATAGATTATACACAAATGTATATATGCTTCAAGTTCTAATTTTGAGAATGGTGTTGAATTTATAAGGTCATTGTTTCTTTTCATGATAGGTTGGGTCAAGTTCTGAGGTACAAAATCTAGTCTTATAAGGGTGATTTTATCGTCAGAGAATTCAACTTTACAAGTGTATAAAGAGTGTCATAGCAAACAATGGTTGTTGGTATTTCTTAAGCTGAATGGTTGAATGGCTTGGGGAAGAAGCTTTGTTATATATAATTATTTGTTATATATGGGCATGGTTGAGCTTTCTGAGAAGACGAAGAAAGAAATGGATGCACAAATGTCTAAAGATCTTCATGGAGGAAGTCCTTTGAAGTCATTGGTAGCAAATGATATAGTTGATGAGTTGCATGATGCTCATCCTATTGTTGATTCACCAACTGTGGAGAGCACTGGGAAGGAAGAAAATGGTCATGTGACAAATGAGGAGTTGTTTTCAAAGGAAGTTAAAACTAGCAATGAGAAGGCCAGCAAGAGGAGAGCTTCATTTCCAGCAAAGCAGGAATATCCGAAAAATGGGTCACATAACAGTCCAAAGTTGCCAAGCTATATGGCAGCAATAGAGTTTGCAAAGGCAAAGCTTCGAGCACATAACAGAGTCTGCAAAGGCACTTTGTCGTTGTTGTTTGATTCTTCAGGTTCATACAATACCATGTCTTATATTTTCTTCATTTCCTTATTTTTGCCTGTTCTAATATTGAGTGTACTAGTTCATGACTTAAGATGTTTACAATCTAGGAATAAAGTATTCATTTGCAAAGATTGTTGTGGTTGCTGCCTTGTAGTAGTCTGAGTTGACTGTTTTAAGGATTTGATTTTATATGGATGCTTTGTTATGATATACTCTATAACTTGAAGAAAATATTCATCTTAGTAAGGACTGATTTTGCAGGTGTGGGGCTGTGATTTTGTTGCAGCAGCAAAAAAAATGTATATATTTTTTTATTATATTAATTTGCAACGGTTTCAAACCCTCGCAACAAACCAGATTTTTTTTTTTTTTAATTTTGTTTTGACTGGCCACAGCTTAAAACCGTGGTACTTCATGCTTGCCACGGCTTAAAACCGTGGCCATCACTAGCCACGGCTTAAAACCGTGGCTAAATGCATAAAATCATCAAGCGTCCTCGAACATAAAACCGTTGCTAATATGTGGCCACGGTTTATAGCCGTCAATGGTGATTTGGCGACGCCTCAAATGGCCAGGCCTCTAAGCCGTGGCAATAGGTTACCCCCATGGTCCCAAACCGTTGCTGATGGGTCTTTTTGGTGTAGTTAGCAGAACATCATATATATAATTACATTATTATTATTATTGAGAATAACATTGATAGTTCTAAGAAAAAGGTAAATTTAAACTTGATGAAGATAGTTAATATAGATTAGATTACAAATACTTTTGAATTCTTGTATGGATACTAGATCAAAGCTAGTATCAGTGGGTTTACGTTCAAGTTTCAATGCTCTCCGAATCTCTACGTTGACTTCTCTTATATCTTGAGCACCATGTTAGGTATAAATCATGTCATATAGATGATTAAACAATTGATTGGTGCTTATGAGAAAATAAACTTATGAATGAATTATTTGTCTTCACATCAAAGGAAAGACAATTAGCATACCAATGTTAGTGAATTATGCGATTAGTAAACCTTGTAATGGCGTTTCTCCCTCTTGACAAAGATTGTATTTGCATCTTCTTATTTTTAATTAGTATAAAGATTAAGGGGTCTGTCACGCCCCGACCCGCCACGGGAATCACAGCGTGCCGATGCGTGAACCAACCCATAATACAGGCGGATCGTAACCGGCCACAACATCATAATACAACACATTCTTGATACGAAAATCAAACGGAAATAAAACTACGATAAAATCTGAACAAAATAAGTATATTTGATTCGCCCTGCCAGAGTCATAGGGACAAAACCAATATACAAACATCTAGTATAACAAGATAAAACACCTGATAATACAGAGGAAGCAAAACATACCCATACAGGGTGGACACGACAAAACCGCACAAAACGCGCCTACAACGGAAAACTGGGCCTAAGCGCCACGATCAGCAGAAACGCCAACACTGCCTGCACTCCAATAGAAGCACACCCCTTGCAGGGTTAGCAGAACACAAAGCTAGCTGGTGCGAGCGAACTAAATACAGATAACAGAATAATATACAAGGAAAATTCATGCCACACAATAATGGATAAGTAACAGGTTCTAAAGTCTAAATCACATTGTGTCTTTAAGGATAATATTTCTAAGTTCAAGCACCACACAAGCATTTTAGATTCAACAATAACTACAAGTTTACGAGATATGTTGATCATTACATGTGATTCAAACATGATAAATATCAAACGATGAAAATAAAGACAATCTCATAATTCTTCATAGTCTCCTAAGTATAACAATCAAGTCGAAACCAAAATTTTTGTATAAGTGTCTCATATCGTAGGTATTTGCATACCCTACGAATGTGTCTCACCCAGACACATCCCACAACGTGCACCAGTACCACTTCGGGTGGTTTGTATCCTAATGGGGTGCCATCTGCCAGGATACAAACTTAAACATCCCGAACGACTGGCTTAACACGGCCAACCTAACACAAATCAAACTCAAGCGCGCTGGGAGGGAAAGCGAGTAATCTCCAAAGCACGTCCTCCGAGACCTGTCCTACTGCACTCTTTAGCGGCAAGTGCGTGTGGGAGCTCACCGCACCTCAGCAAGCTTGCCACAATCAATAGCGTCCTCAATGTCTGGTTCAAGTCATCTCAAGCACCATCCAACTCACGATGCGAGCAAGCTCCTAAGCATCGACACAACATGCATTATAGCGGGGTAAAGACACTTACACTAATATCAACATGCACAAACTACAAGTCTGTATAGAATCAAATATAACAGACGTGTAACCATAATCAGTTCGGCAATTTTCATAAATCACGACTATGCTAGGGTCCCAACATGACCCAATCCACCACAATAAATTCATTCGAGCCGAACTATCATACATGCTCAAGACTTGGCAATCTACGGTAAAACATGACATACTATGCAAACTAAAAAACGAAGCATACAAGCCCAATGCCATTACACCAAAGCCTAATCACACCCAAATTCATCCACTATTCGATTTCATTCAAGTATATCTCATGCTTTCAGAAACTCAATACGTAATTCATTCACAAAGAAACAACACAACCATCGAAATCTCTAAAAACCCCGGATTTCGGACTTGGATTCAATTATACACAATCGACGGTATCATGTAAAATTAAATTCAGGATTTCAAATAATTATTTCTCAAAATAAATATTATAGTTACACTCACCTGAGTGGAATGGGTTTTCAGAACCCAAATCCTACCGGTCGAAGCTCCCAACAAGCAAAAAGCGAATGCGGGACCACATAAATATTTAAAACTGCAAGGCGGACTCGAAGGTGAGCAAACTAGCCGAAAACTGAAAAAAAAAATAAGTTACCATTGGCGCGTGACTGAAAGAAAACTTACAAGCAAATAAAATCTGGCAAACTGCCCGACGAAACCCAAAGTTTGGCGAAAACTCGCCGAAACCCTCCCTACTCCGGTCTGATCGCCACCGAACCGCACAACAGGCAAAAAATAGGTCTAACACTCGGAGTCACAAATGTGCAGCTGACCCACGCACCCAAAGTCCGGATTCACGTCGAAGAACCCACAAAACGAACATGCACCCTGATTTTTTGAAAAATTCGGCCAACACCGAAATCGCCCTTACATGTCGGGTCTACGGGCTCCAAATGACGCCACAAAGGCACCTCAATGGCTGATCGGAGCTACGCAAACCAATCAAACAACCCAACACCGATCAAACCCATAATCTGAAAATTGATTTTTTTCCGCGAATTACAAAAGAGAAAGAAGAGGGGAAGAAATGTAGGACAAAGGGGCAAGATTCCACGAAGGAATCGCTTGATTCACCCAAACACATGCCGAAATCACAATCTCCATAGAGCTACAGAGTTTACACTCTGTGAGAAAGAAGAAAAAAATACAAAGAAGAAAGGGGGGGGGGGGTTGTCTCTTAAACGGTGGGTGGCTATGAGCCCCCACCGCATTGACCGAGTACACCCTCTCAAGCAAATTTTAACAAAAAAAACAGATATTACATCATACACACCTAAAAAGAGATCTCGTCCTCGAGATCGAACAAAGCCACAACAAGAAAACCTAGGCGAAAATCTCAGGGTATTTCTGTCTCATCTGGTTCTCTAGCTCCCAAGTCACGTCACCCTCTCGGTGGCTCCACTAAACCTTCACTAACTTCACCGTCCTCCGTCGAAGTTGTTTCACATCATCATCAACAATGGCTGTTGGCCTCACTGGATAAGTCAACTCATTATAAATCTCCAACTCAGCGGGCTCTATAATCTGTGACGGGTCTGCCAAACACTTCCGCAACATGGATACGTGAAACACGTCGTGGAGACCTGACATACTCTGCGACAAAGCCAATCTGTAGGCCACTGGTCCAATCCTCTCAGTAATCTCATAGGGCCCTACATATCTCGGTGCAAGCTTCCCTCGACTTCGGAATCTAACAACTCCGCGCATCTGGGAAACTTTCAGAAAAACTATGTCGCCAACATCAAACTCTAACTCCTTATGCCTCCTATTCGCGTAACTCTTCTGTCTACTCTGGGTTGTCAACAAACGCGCTCTAATCATCTCAATCTTCTCAGTAGTTTCTCTGATCACATCCGGCCCCATCACAACTAACTCTTCAATCTCTGCCCAACAAACAGGGGACCTACACGGTCGTCCGTCGAGTGCCTCAAACGGTGCCATGCCAATACTTATGTGGTAGCTGTTGTTGTACGCAAACTCGCACAACGGTAGATGATCTTCCCAACTGCCCCCAAAGTTTAAAATGCATGCTCTAAGCATTTCTTCCACTACCTGATTCACTCGCTCAGATTGGCCATCTGTCTGTGGATGATAGGTTGTACTCATGTCCAATCTAGTACCCATAGCTTGCTGAAAGCTCTGCCAGAAGTGGGCTGTGAAAAGCGGATCTCTGTCGGATACAATTGAAACAGGTGACCCATGAAGGCAGACTATCTCCCGAATGAACAACACCGCTAGACTGTCTGCCGTCCGATTCATACTAACAGGAATGAAATGTGCACACTTCGTCAACCGATCAACAATGACCCATATCGACTCATTACCTTTCCTCGACCGTGGAAGTCTATCGATGAAATCCATAGTGATATACTCCCACTTCCACGTCGGGATCTCCAATGAATGCAATAACCCAGACGGTCTCTGATGCTCGGCTTTCACCTATTGACAAGTCGCACACCGTGCCACAAACTCTCCAATGTCTTTCTTCATGCCACGCCACCAGAAAGAACGTCTCAAATCTCGATACATCTTCGTTCCACCGGGGTGAATGGCGAAACGAAATCTATGAGCTTCCTGCAAGATATCTCTCTGCAACTCCTCATCAGACGTAACACAAAGTCGCCCACGAAACCGCAACCCTCCATCTGAACCCACCGACCAATCGATAGGGCACTCATCCAGTGTGTCCACTACCAAATCTGTTATCTTCCTTGTAATCACTGGATCGGAGGTTTGTCTTTCCACCACTCTACTGATCAACGACGGATAAACTCTTAAACCCGCTATCATGCTGCCTTTTGTACTAAAAGTAGGTTGAACTGCAAATGAAACCAATGTCTCAAGTGTTCGGTACTCCTGAATCATCATGGTTGCCATCACTACATGTCGCCTACTCAAGGCATCTGCAACTACATTGGCCCTACCAGGCTGATATTGTATCTCGAAGTCATAGCTGCTAAGAAAATCAACCCATCGTTGTTGCCTCATATTCAACTCCCTCTGAGTGAATAGGTACTTCAAACTCTTGTGATCTGTGAACAACTCGAACCTCTCACCATACAGATAATGTCTCCAGATCTTCAAAGCAAAGACTACGGCTGCCAACTCTAAATCATGTGTCGGATATCTCCGCTCGTGGGGTTTCAACTGTCGAGACGCATAAGCTATGACCTTCTTGCCTTGCATCAACACTCCACCCAATCATGTACCGTAAGCATCAGTAAATACCACCAGTCGGCTACCAGGTGTCGGAATAGTCAATACTGGTGCTGAAGTCAACCGAAGCTTCAAAGTTTCAAAAGCTTCTTCACACTTTTCTGACCATACAAAAGGAACATTCTTCCTTGTTAACTGAGTGAGTAGTGTCGCAATCAGTGAAAATTTCTCGATAAACCGTCGGTAATAACCAGCCAAAACCAGAAAACTACGAATCTTCGTCACACTATTCGGTCGTCTCCAAGACTTCACTGCTTCGACTTTCTCGGGATCCACTGCAATACCTCCACTAGAAATGACATGCCCAAGAAATCGAACTTCAGGCTCCCAGAAATGACACTTACTGAACTTCGCATACAACTGATTTTCCATGAGTGTCTGCAAAACAATGCGAAGGTGCTCTTTGTGCTCCTCTAAACTCCTTGAGTACACTAAGATATTGTCAATGAAGATTACCACAAATTTGTCATGGACTGAACAATCTATTCATCAGATCCATGAAGAAAGCTAGTGCATTTGTCAATCCAAATGGCATGACCGGAAACTCATACAAGCCATAACGGGTCCGAAAAGCGGTAATTGGAACAGAATGTTCCTCAACTCTCATCTGATGGTACCTAGACTGCAAATCTAACTGTGAAAACACTACGGCTCCTCTCAACTGATCCAATAGATCATCAATTCGAGGCAATGGATACTTATTCTTGATGGTCACTTTATTCAGATCTCGATAATCTATGCACATCCTCAATGATCCATCCTTCTTGGACACAAATATTGCTGGAGCCCCTCAAGGTGAATTGCTCGGCCGAATAAACCCCTTACGAAGCAAATCATCAAGTTGTACTTTCATCTCTTTCAATTGCTTAGGTGCAAGCTTGTACGCTGATTTAGATATAGGTGCAGTACCAGGAACCAGGTCAATCCGAAACTCTACCTCACGGCGAGGAGGGATACAAGGAATCTTTTGAAAGACATCAAGGAACTCACACACAACTTCTACAGAACTGGTGTCGGGACTAGAAATCTCAAGAGAGCTAAGAAAACTCGACATCACAGAAACAGAATCGGGCTCACTAGCCAACACACGAGACGAAGCATCAGGTGGCACTAACATCACCGACCTATGCAAGCAATCAATGATCACCAGATGGCTGGACAACCAATCCATCCCTAGAATAAAATGATAGCTCTCAAAACCCAAGACAATAAAGTCAAACACGAAGTTGTACCCCAACAAGGAAAACTCGAAACGGGGACAATATTCCCAACCAAACCGAACTGCCCAAGGGAGACACAACGCACAAGGGTTTCGGCAAATGCACTACCTCTAGGCGGTTTCTAACAACCAACTGTCTAGAAATAAAACACCTAGATGATTCTATATCGAAAAGAGCCCTCAATAGGGAAGACGACGAATGCATAAAACCTGGCACACAACAGATGTATCCTAAATCACATAACAACACACTAACATGCAATTTTTCCTACACATAATGCACAAAACACAAATCTTACTACATCTAGCACACACAACTACAACCAAAAAATAATAACATACCCTCAACATTTCCCTGACTGAGAATAGCTGCTAGGCGAACAGGCGGTGCTGGGAGAGGGACTCTTTGACCCACTCCAGGCGCAAGTGCTAACTGTCCCTGAGGCGCCCTCTGCTGTGCTGGTCCATCCCTATTCTGAGGACAAACTCTAGAATAGTGCCCCAATTGTCAACAAGTATAACAAACTACATGCTCCCTTCGATTTTCTTGACATCTTGGACAATCACGGGCTACATGTCCCTCCTGACCACAAGTGAAGCAACCGCTTCTAGTTCCTGTCTGACCACCCCTCATAGGTTGTCTCTGTTGTTGCTGTTGTCGATGATCTCCTCGGGAACGTCGATCACCTCTGCGGTCTCTGCCAATCCTAACTGGTCTCCCTCTACCAGGGTCTCTCTGCTGAACAACGGCACGCTCTGGCTGCTGTGCCTGCTCAACTGTCTGGCTTCCTCAGCCAAACCTCTGACTGTGCTCTGAGCCTCTAGCTCGTCAAACCAAAGTCTTTTGCCTACACTCGGCGTCAACTCGCTCCTGACTCAAAGTGACGTCCACTAATCTCTCAAAAGGACGATCGATCATCACCATCAACTGTTTCCTAAGGAACGGGTTCAGACCACTAAAAAAATTTCGTGTTCTTCTTCTCTGGAGTATCTATGAAACAAGTGGCATAGCGGCTCAACTGTGTAAACTCGGCTTAGTATTCTGAAACAGATCTAGATCCCTGCTGTAAATGTAGAAACTTGTCCACTATCTCAGCTCTGGCAGAATCAGAAATAAAATGTTGTTCAAACACCTGGCAAAATGTATCCCACTACATCTCTGACACATCACGACTCTGCCTCACTGAATCCACCAATACATAGCCTCTACGTCAAACTGGTGTGCTGCTAACTCGGTACGTAGTATAGGTGTTAGCACCATCCTCTCAAATATGAGCTCTACCTTACGGATCCACCGATCCGCAGTTAGAGAATCTCCAGTACCATCAAATCTTTCACCACCCAAGCTGACGAAATTCTTGTTGTGACGAGTAAACGGATCCTCTGACTGACTGCCCTGTCTCATATTCTGTGCCCATTGTGTCATCATTTCCATGAAAGCCTGAGAGGCATCCTCTCCAGCAGTGCTTGATCCCTCACTCTGGGATCTCTTACCACGCGCCATCACCACACTCCATGTACATAAAAGAAAACACACATACAATACATCAAACAACACAACAAAAATCCTAACTCCTCTACCCAATTCACTCAAGAAAGTGACATACGATGATGTTCTATGTGAACCAGTAAACAATGGCTCTGATACCAAGCTCTGTCACACCCCGACCCGCCACGGGAATCGCAGCGTGTCGATGTGTGAACTAACCCGTAATACAGGCGGATCGTAACCGGCCACAACATCATAATACAACACATTCTTGATACGAAAATCAAACGGAAATAAAACTACGATAAAATCTAAACAAAATAAGTATATTTGATTCGCCCCGCCAAAGTCATAGCGACAAAACCAATATACAAACATCTAGTATAACAAGAAAATACACCTGATAATACAGAGGAAGTAAAACATACCCGTAAAGGGTGGACACGACCAAACCGCACAAAACGCGCCTACAACGGAAAACTGGGCCTAAGCGCCACGATCAGCAGGAACGCCAACACTGCCTGCACGCCAATAGAAGCACACCACTTGCGGGGTTAGCTAGTGCGAGCAAACTAAATACAGATAACAGAATAATATACAAGGAAAATTCATGCCACACAATAATGGATAAGTAACAGATTCTAAAGTCTAAATCACACTGTGTCTCTAAGGATAATATTTCTAAGTTCAATCACTAACACAAGCATTTCAGATTCAACAATAACTACAAGTTTACGAGATATGCTGATCATTACATGTGATTCAAACATGGTAAATATCAAGCGATGAAAATAAAGACAATCTCATAATTTTTCATAGTCTCCTAAGTATAGCAATCAAGTCGAAACAAAAAATTATGCATAAGTGTCTAAAATCGTAGGTATCCGCATACCCTACGAATGTGCCTCACCCAGACACATCCCACAACGTGCACCAGTATCACTTCAGGTGGTTTGTATCCTATTGGGGTGCCATCTGCCAAGATACAAACTTAAACATCCCGATTGACTGTCCTAACACGACCAACCTAACACAAATCAAACTCAAGCGCGCTGGGAGGGAAAGCGAGTAATCTCTAAAGCACGTCCTCTTGGACCCGTCCTACTGCACTCTCTAGTGGCAAGTGCGTGCGGGAGCTCACTGCACCTCAGCAAGCTTGCCACATGCAATAGCGTCCTCAATGTCTGGTTCAAGTCATCTCAAGCACCATCCAACACACGATGCGAGCAAGCTCCTAAGCATCGACACAACAGGCATTATAGTGGGGTAAAGACACTTACACTAATATCAACATGCACAAACTACAACTCTGTATAGAATCAAATATAACAGACATGTAACCATAATCAGTTCGGCAATTTTCATAAATCACGACTACGCTAGGATACCGACATGACCCAATCCACCATAATAAATTCATTCGAGTCGAACTATCATACATGCTCAAGACTTGGCAATCTACGGTAAAACATGACATACTATGCAAACTCAAAAATGAAGCATACAAGCCCAATGCCATTACACCAAAGCCTAATCACACCCAAATTCATCCACTATTCGATTTCATTCAAGTATATCTCACGCTTTCAGAAACTCAATACGTAATTCATTCACAAAGAAACAACACAACCATCGAAATCTCTAAAAACCCCGGATTTCGGACTTGGATTCAATTATACACAATCGACGGTATCATGTAAAAATTAAATTCAGGATTTCAAATAATTATTTGTCAAAATAAATATTATACTTACACTCACCTGAGTGGAATGGGTTTTTAGAACCCAAATCCTATCGGTCGAAGCTCCCAACTCGCAAACAGCGAATGCGGGACCACGGAAAATTTTTAAAACTGCAAGGCGGACTCAAAGGTGAGCAAACTAGCTAAAACTGAAAAAAAAAATAAGTTACCATCGGCGCGCGACTGAAAGAAAACTTACAGGCAAATAAAATCTGGCAAACTGCCCGACGAAACCCAAAGTTTGGCGAAAACTTGCCGAAACCCTCCCTACTCCGGTCTGATTGCCACCGTATCGCACAACAGGCCAAAAATAGGTCTAAGAACACTCGGAGTCACAAATGTGCAGCTGACCCACGCACCTAAAGTCCAGATTCATGCTGAAGAACCCTCAAAATGAACATGCACCCTGATTTTTTGAAAAATCCGGCCAACACCTAAATCACCCTTGCATGTCGGATCTACGGGCTCCAAATGACGTCACAAAGTCCCCTCAATGGCTGATCGGAGCTACGCAAACCAATCAAACAACCCAACACCGATCAAACCCACAATCTGAAAACTGATTTTTTTTCGGGAAAAACAAAAGAGAATGAAGAGGGAAAGAAGAGAGGAAGAAATGTAGGACAAAGGGGCGAGATTCCACGAAGGAATCGCTTGATTCACCCAAACACACGCCGAAATCACAATCGCCACAGAGCTACAGAGTTTACACTCTGTGAGAAAGAAGAAAAAAAAAGGAAGAAAGAAAAGGGGGGGTTGTCTCTTAAAGGGTGGGTGGCTATGTGCCTCCACCTCATTTACTGAGTACACCCTCTCAAGCAAATTTAAAAAAAAAAAAAAAAATTACAGGGTCCTTAAAACCCTGCTTGCTTTCCAAAAAAAATTTATAGCATGTGCACCAAGAAATTACTATTGTAGCAAAACCCCTTTTGAGATTATTTCCCAACTTGAAGATTGTTAAGCTTGATCTAATTAGTTTATTTATTTATTTTATATTGAGAATCTTAAGAAACTTTCCATTTCTATTAATGAGCGAACGAATGAGCGATTGTATTTGGTTCATCATTTTTTATTAATAAAACGATTTGAGGATCCTTCAAATCCCTGCTCGCTTTCCAAAAAAATTGATCATTCTTAACATGTAATTTTGTGACCACATCTAGTTTACGTGCAAAAACCAATGAGGCATTAGATTTACCTCAGGTTTGCCTGGACCTAGAAGTACTTTATAGAAATTCTTGAAAGGCACTGCTAAACTGTTGACATTGTTCATTCTTGAGATGGGCAGAGTAGTTAACAACCAAGGTCTCTGAGACCATGAACACCAATTCTTCTTTCGCATATTATATTCAATACCAGTTTCAATCACTGCTAGGTGCTTCCACAATCAGTAAATGTTGATTGCATATCTCTTAGTTTGTATGATCAGTGTTGCAAAATAGTTTCACACATTTATAAAGATTATCAGTCTTTTGCATAGCAGAATGCCTAATATAAATCTTTAATATGGATCCAAAATGAAAGTTTAGAAAAATTAATCGGACATCCACAAGTCTTCCTTAGCTCTAGCAATCCCATGTGCGCGCTGCACTAGTGTCGGGGTTTCACCACCTTCACTCCCAAACTCAACAATATCCTTTATTATTTATCTTCATCATCGATCATACAGACATGATGCAAAGTTGACTCTTTTTTTGGAACGGATAGTATGGACATTGTTAATAGTACCCACCACTTATCGCCATATTGACGCAAAATCATAGTAGTGACTCTTATCTATAGAGCGGGCAGGGGTGGGCATCCCATCTCGCGATCCAGATCTCGTCCCATCTCATCCCGATTTTTTAGGTCTTTTTGGGATTGATCAAACCCATTCTGATATCGTCCCGTCCCGATCTAGAGTGGGATGGGATCGGAATGAAGATTTTCAATCCCGCCCATCCCGTCCCGTCCCGAACCTATTTAATATTAATTATTATTAATTTTAATATTTATTAACTCAAAATTTGGTGTGTCAAATTAAGTGTTGTACATGAAGTTTTGAAGAGTTGTGTGAACTTAACATCACAAATAATTGTATTATAGTTTAAAACAATAATACTTTCATAGATAACTCCTTAATATGCATAATGATAGAAAATACTATAATATTCTTGAATTGATGATGTAAATAGGAACATAAATAGAAACTTAGAAAAATAAGACCTAGCATATTGTGGAACAAATAAGTAAACCTAATGAGAAGGTTGATAATATAGTAATTATAAGAACATACGTTTAAATATGCACATCATAATAACTTAGTAATTGCACAAAAATCCAACCATGCTCATCCCGTCCCGTCGCGAACCCGTTTGGAATTGG
This sequence comes from Berberis vulgaris, assembly GCA_963556465.1. Taxonomy (NCBI): domain Eukaryota; kingdom Viridiplantae; phylum Streptophyta; class Magnoliopsida; order Ranunculales; family Berberidaceae; genus Berberis; species Berberis vulgaris. The sequence continues at coordinate 51,293,339 of OY747136.1, forward strand.
ACAAGGTCGGAATGAGGTTTATCTCCTCCCGAAGATAAAACAAAGGGATGGGATTGAGATGAGTCCATCCCGTCCCATCACGTCTCATGCCCACCCCTAAGAGCGGGTGCTATTAACAGGGTTACCCCATAAATACGTTTGCTTAGGGCACTCGATGGAAGCATTGTGTAAAGTGGATGGAAAAATTAATATCAAGGAAGGAAAAGAAAATAACATTGTTCTCATCTTTCTTGATTGAGTGAACCAAGTAAGATTTTGATTTATTTGTATGTGTTCTCTCTTATTATATCTATTTGTAGCCAATGTGTTTGTGTAGTTGTTTGCTTCTCTATCTTTGATATCAACCAAAATTGATCTCAAGGGTTTGTACTCAATTTGTATGAGGAAATGCTTGTGTGAGATACAAACACCAAGATTACCATTTTTAATGCAACAAAATTTTTGTTCATTTTGTTCTCACTAATCTCTCAACTGTTTACAGGGGAGATGAGAGAGAAGGTTTAATCCCATTTAAGATTTCAATGGCTGCCAAGGAGATCAATATAAAACTTTTCATACATAAAAAGAAGAAAAGAGTCTTGTATGTCGAGTCCGGACCTGATTTCGTAGATGTTCTCCTTAGCTTTCTATCATTACCCATTGGTGGTATCATCAAATTGACTGAAAAGAAATCCGACATTGTTTGCTTGGATGGACTATACAAGAGTGTTGAGGATCTCGATGTAGGATATCTACAAACAGAGGCATGCAAGGCCATGTTACTCAGCCATAAAATGGAAAATGATTCTCGAATGAGATGCCACAATCTTGTAATAGGAACTCATGATGATCAGCACAACAATTTTTATTTTTACATGTGTAGCAATGGACTTGTTGTACTGAAGCGCACTTCTTGTGTAGTATGTTCAACAACTTCTCCAAGTGCCATTGTGGGAACAAGATGAATAGAAAAGGCATTTTATTGAAACACAAAAACACTAAAGTGTTTGTGAAAGGAAGGGGCAAGTTTATGATAGAGGATGATTTGACTCTGAAACCAGTTCCCACAAAAAATTGTTTGTTACTAGTTAGGTGTTACTACTTAGGCAACATGGAATCACTGACATAGAAGTCGTTGAAGAGAGTGATGTCCTTGTTGGTAGGGAGGAGGTAAGAGTACATTAGTATTGTTATTGTTGTTATTACATATTGAATGAAAACATCACTTTTTGTAATACATTTCTTTTGTTCTTCAAAATCTTTAATGAATGTTACAGAGTCATTTATATAATCTCAACCCCCTTTGTTCCTCTGTTGACATACGCAGGTGTTACAATTGCTCAAGCAATCCCTTATTTCCAAAACACCAATGAATGATGTGTTTTTGAATAAGCAAGAAGTTCCAGTTTTCCCAGTCAAGCCAGATGAATTTTGAAAATTAAACTTGACATTATTCAGGCAGTTTTCGACCAAAATTGGAAGGGGCTACAGTTATCCGAATTTAGCTATATATATATCAAATGAAAGCTCTGACAGTCTAGTTTCCAAAGCTTCAAACGGTACATCAATTAGATTTGTATTGAGAGAGTTATGACCAATTTACTACCGACGGTTCAGTGGTAACCGAAAACTATGAAAAGGTGTCTTTTGATTTGTAAAATTGTGATTGATGAAAAGTTGTCTCTAGAGTGTTATTTGAGTAGTATATATAGCAATGTACTCTAAGTTATGTTTCAATAAAATAAAAATTCACTTGAGTTGTGAAGTCCTCTTCTATTCCTTTCTTACTTGTGTGTTTTGTTTCAATCTTGTTCCAACAAAATGGTATTAGAGCCAGGTGCTAAAAAATGTCTTCTAAAGGAGTCACTCTTTCTTTCCGATACCCACAACTCACCAAACTCAATTATGAGAATTGGGAAATTTGGATGAAGGCTATTCTTGGTTCCCAAAGACTATGGGACATTGTTGAGAAAGGTTATGTAGAACCTCAAAATGAGGAGACTTTGAATCAAAGTCAAAAGGAAGACTTGGAGAAAGAAAGGAATAAAGATCAATGTGCGCTTATCGTCATCCATCAAGGATTAGATGATGACATGTTCGAGAAGGTTTCCAATGAAACAAACTCCAAGCTAGCATGGGATACTCTTCGGAATTTCGTCATGGGAGTTGAAAAAGTGAAGAAAGTACGTCTTCAAACTCAAAGGGCTGAGTTTGAATCTCTTTTGATGAAAGAGAATGAATCCATTTTGAATTACTTCACAAGAGTCTTGGCGGTGGTGAATCAAATGAAGAGGCTTGGAGAAAAATTAGAAGATACTCGTGTTGTTGAGAAGATACTTCATTATCTCAACTTCAAATTCAATCATGTGGTGGTAGCTATTGAAGAGTCCAAAGATTTGAAATCATGTCCATCGACGAATTAAATGGATCCTTACGGGCTCATGAAGAAATAATGCACCGAAGCAAGCAAGAACAAGTGGAGCAAGCACTGCAAGCAAAGTTTTCATTGAAAGCCAAAGAAAAAACTTGTGAAAATGGTGGAAGAAGCCGAGGACGTGGAAGAGGTCGAGGCCGTGAACGAGGACATGGTCATGGAAAAGGACGAGATGATCACCATTCTTCTCATGAGGGAGGATATCAAAATTCTTCAAGAGGTCGTAGAAGAGGAAGATGAAGAAGAAGAGGAAGATGCAACTATGAAAGATACAATGAGGTAAAGAATGACACAAGTCAAATTGAATGTTATTATTGTGGAAGATATGGACATTATTCTTAGGAATGTCAAACCAATAACGTAGAAGCGGAGACAAAGCTCATCATGCACAAGGAAAATGTGGAAGAGCCCGCATTATTCCTTGCGCATAAGGAAGAAGCCCATGGTGATAAAAGTTTGTGGTACCTAGACAATGGAGCTAGCAACCATATGACGGGCAATAGAAGCAAATTTGTGGAACTTGATAACAAAGCGACAGGCAATGTGTGCTTTGGTGATGAGTCAGAGGTGGAGATTAAAGGCAAAACACAATTTTGTTCGAGACAAATAATGAGAACCACAAAATTCTACCTAATGTTTATTACATTCCTAAAAAGAAAATTAATATTTTGTGTATTGGGCAACTTATGGAGAGTGGTTGCAAAATGAACATGGAAGATCGCTTTCTTTGGCTTAGAGATAAATAAGGGAATCTTATTGCTAAGGTTTCTATGACAAGAAATCGCATGTTCATATTGGATATAAAGACCATAGGAGTCATGTATTTGAAGATGTGTGTTAAAGATTCATCATGGATTTGGCACATGAGATATGGGCATCTAAATTTTGGAGGGCTTAAAGACTTGGGAACAAAGAAGATGGTGAAAAGTATTCCAACAATCGATCTAATCAATTATGTGAAGCTTGTTTACTTGGCAAGCATTCAAGAAAGAGTTTTCCCAAGCAATCCAACTCAAGATCTACCGAGCCACTTCAACTTATTCATGCGTATGTTTGTGGTCCAATAAAGCCTTCAGCTCTTGGTAAAAACTCTTACTTCTTGTTTTTATTGATGATTATTAAAAAAAACATGGCTTTACTTCTTGAAGCAAAAGAGTGAGGCTTTTGAGGCATTCAAAAGATTCAAAGCACTTGTTGGAAAAGAAAATGGCAACAAAATCAAATCTCTAAGAACTGATAGATGTGGAGAGTTCACTTCCAACGAATTCAAGGCATTTTGTGATATGCATGAAATTCGTCGTCCCATGACCGTTCCTAGATCGCCACAACAAAATGGAGTCGTCAAAAGGAAGAACCGAACAATCCTCAATATGGAAAGAACCATGTCAATATGCCAAATGACATAAAACATAGGGACTCAAAGAGAATAACAATGAAGCTTTTGGTATAACGAAACTGTTTGTGACCTAATGAACTTACAGTCATTGCTACTATCTGGCTGTGTCAAACTCAAAGCGTTGCCAAAAAACATGAAAAATATGAGGAGCCTAATCCACGTAGATATTTCGAGTTGTTTGGACATGACGAAATTGTCAGGTAATATTGGGGAATTGACAAGCCTACGGAGATTTAAGTTGTTTCCATGTAGCTGTAGAGGATGATGATTCTGACAGAAGAGATGGTGGTGCTACCAGCATCAATGAGTTGCACGGTTGAACCAGCTCAAAGGATTTTTAAGATAGAAGGACTTGAAAATGTAAGAAATTGAAAGGAGACTAGAATGGCTAACTTGAGGAGCAAACAATACCTCACTAAGTTAGAACTGCAGTGGTGTTATGATGATGAGTATAGTTTTCTGCATGCAATTAGCAACAACAATAAGAGCCAAGTTGTGTTAGAAGGCCACCTACTTCCACAGCTTCTTCCCAATTTGGAACTGCTGCGAATACATGGTAACGGTGCAGAGGAATTTCTTGCTCGAATATTCCAAAGAGAATGAGGAGGAAGTGTTGTCAATACTACTCTATAGTTTTTACAAATTAGCGGTTGCCCAAAACTGAAAAGTCTACCCGCATAAATCAGGGATTTCGCAACACTATAAGGGTGTGTTTGGTTGCATGGAATCTTATGCCATGAAAAGTCATGAGAGGCCCCCTATATTTTAGGCTAATTTGAGGTATCACTCCACAAGTGTGATTCCCATGTTCATGGGACTTCCATTCCCTCCATTGATCACAAAATCAAATGGTTGATGTGGAGTGATACATCAATTTAGCCTAAAATATAGGGGTCCCCTCATGGATTCTCATGACATAGGATTCCAGGCAACCAAACACACCCTAAAATCTTTGTTGATTTGGATTTGCAAGGAATTGGTTTCACTGCCCAAGGAACTGGAAAAGCTCACATCTCTTGCACAATTAATTATTCGTGGAATTGGTATCAAGTGTTTGCCAATGATTGGAGGAGTAAGGTCAGAGAACAACTCACTTCTTGATTCCGTGTGGTTATCAGAATGTAAGAATCTAACATCTATGTCAGAGGGGTTGCAGAATCTAACATCCCTCAAACAATTAGATATAGAAGATTGTCCAGAGTTAGAGTTGGAATTGGCAACTCCAAGTTTTGAGCACCTCGTTTCCCTTGAAACTCTAAAATCAATCAGCCATGGGGAAATCAACAGATGGATCACATTCGGATTTAACCGACGGGCAACATCCTTTGCTCGGATAAGAACAACTACCAGGGTTCTGAATCCGTTCGGCACCATCTGAGCGGGAGAGATGCGAAGATGTGTCAGGAAATGCCAAACATCTTTAGAAATAGGAAAGCGAAGCCCGGATTGAAACATGCCTTTATGCAAGGCGATGAATCTTGCGAAGGCGCTAACAGACTTTGGTTAGCACCCAAGAAAGAAAGTTCCATGTTTTCAGAAATCCGATACTCGTTCCGAAGCTTAATAAGATCAGATTTGCCAATCTTTTGCTCCCGATAAACTTTAAGACAAACATGAGGCAACTCCTGTCCAAGGGTGAGTTCGACATTGGCTGCCATGAAAGAAAGTGTGACCTTTCGAATGCACTTGCAGCAAAAACACAGAAACAAAAAAGTGAAAAAGAATTTTAGAAGAATTACAGAAGTAAAAAAACTCTCCTCTCTAGAGGCAACAACTTATATAATGCCAGGGATTCGCGCCCACTTTTTACGAGCAGTCACGTACCCATTTAATGATGTGCGCAACTCGAGATGACATTTCAAGCTCAATCATCACGACTATACAATCACTCAGATGTGACTTAGTGGACTGATGTGATGGCCCACTAACTCGGGGGGAGCAATTGGTGATACACCAAACCATCATTCAATCTGCATTGTACGCATGTCGCGATGATCTCGTCAGCAAAGCAAAGCGGGCCCAATCACCCATCAAATCTGGCATGGCTCGGGCAACATCAAGCCCAAGTCGGCAGAATCCAGAGAGTTGGATCCAAGTTGCAATGCCCTATTAAGCCCACACATCAAATGGTAAAGCCCAATACCCGCAAGACCTAATCAGGCAAGTATCTCGAAGACTTCCTAAGACGGGCATACTAGCAACACATTGGTACCAACTAAGAAACGCATCATAGAGTATAAGTCGTGTATGGAAACTTCCTTGCATGGACAACACTCTAAAAGGGAACCTCTTCCGCTGATCTAGGAGCATAAGTCATGTAGGAAACTCTCCTACATGAACGACTCCCAACTAGGAAAGGATCTCTAGCAAGATCTCTTTCCTTAAACTATGTCACCAAAGGCCTAGCCGAACAAGAAATCTCGCATTATAAATAAAACACAAAGTTGATGGAAAAAGGTAACCTACAGAACCCAATTTACAGCTTTAAGCTTTCCTCCAACCTTGTCTGACTTTAGCATCGGAGTGTCATCGTTCACTACAACGGTGGTCCTTGGCTCATGTATGTTCGCTGTGCAGGTCCAAGTCAAGGTCAAGGTCAAGGTCAAGGTCAAGGAGAGAAGGATTCTACTACATCAATCATCATTTTGATAAGTATTATAAGCAAATATATACAAAATGTGACACAACTACCTAGAATCAAAATGGAAATATAATAAAGTTGTATAGCTGAGTGAAAAGATAAATTACATAAGTGTCAAGTAACTTGCAAACATCCATGAAATTATTAAAAATCAATAATCTTGAAAGAATAGAAACTTGAGAATATTGAGCATTTGTTAGAAGAAATTGTTGGAATGGTTGGTAAAAATCCACAAGTATGATCACTATTGGTATTCCAAAAGCATAAAAATCATTAAACTATGCTATGAAAAATCAATATGGATGTTGATCACAGGCTGATCTAAACATGATATATTTTCTCCAAAAAATAATAAGAAAAAGTGTGACAAATTTATCAAAACTTAAAAATGTTTTATCTTGTTTATATCAAATATATCAAATATTACACCAAGAAAAATAAAAGCCTATTATAGAGGGTTGCAACATCTTTTTTGCTGCAATTGGGCTACAAATGGACTGTAAATGGATTGCAATTGGGCTGGATGTAACCATTTATGAGCTGAGGTGGGGCGAGGCAGTCTGACGCGAACGCCTTATTTCACCACATTGCCTCACTTTGAGGTTGAATTCTATAAAAACACCTTGAGGGAGTGGGAGGCGGCGATTGAGGGGAGATGTTTACGTGGGTAGACGAAGATGGGGAGGAAGGGGGAGGGGCAATGGTGGTAAAGAAATTTAATCAGAGAGATCAAGGAATGAGGAGGTGGGTTGGAGAAGATGGTTTTTAAATAACTATAGTATTTTCTTCGAGATACATTTATTGTTTTGATTGAACCATTTGATTTTCTTTGAAATGGGTTGTTTGAGATACAAAACATTAAATCTTAGCCTTAGATTTTTAAATGATATTTTGATCATTATAGTTAAGGCGGAGGCGAGGCAGACGAGCTTGAAAATGCCTGAGGTGTGAGGCGAGGCGGATGCCTCAGTTAAGTAGGGCGGTCTTAACATTTTTTAAAGATTTTTTAATAATAAATTGAAACATATCAGCATAGTAGTATACATCATCATTTTGATAAGTATCATAAGCAAATATATACAAAAAGTGATATAACTACCTATGCAGTTAAAACAATGTTATAAAGCTGATAGAACCCCAATATAACGCTTAACAGGGGTGAGCCGTTACGTTTTGACGTTATGACGTTTTGGTATCATGGCTCTGATATAACGGTCGTTATTGAGATAATGTTTTTTCAATAACGTCGTTTTAGCGTTTTGTTCTAATACATAAAAAAATTCACCCATTTCATTCTCGATTGAACCAAAACCCTAGATTCAGAGGAAATACGAAAAAGGACCAGAACTCACCGCTGTCGATCGATAGAGAATAAGACATCGCCGGTCGATAAAGAACAAGAAAAGAAAAAGAAGGAGAAGGAGAATAAGAAGACGAAGACGAAGAGTCGATTACACTCTCTGTTGTGATCTCACTCTCCATTGTAATCTCACTCTCGTACGAAGGAAAGTTTTTTTGTTAAAGTTTTGATGTTTTTGAAATTAGTGTTATGAACATGATTTACTTTTTTGACTATATAATACAGTAATACTTAGTGGGGGTATAAAAAATATATATTTTAAAAATATTTCGTTATATCTCGTTATAATCTATAACGCTCCTTAACATGGGTCTGTTATCCGTTTTAACTGCATAGACAATTACCTAGAATCGAAATGAAAATATAATAAAATTGTATAGCATAGCGAAAAGATGCACTCATAAGTGTCAACTAACTTGCAAACATCCACTAAATTGTTAAAAATCAATAATCTTGAAAGAATAAAAACTTGAGAATATTGAGCATTTGTTAGAAGAAGTTGTAATAGTTGGTAAAAATCCACAAGTATGATCACTATCGGTATTCCAAAAGCGTAAGAATCATTGAACTATAATATGAATAATCAAGATTGATATTGATCACAAACTGATCAAAACATGATATGTTTTCTCCAAAAAATAAAAATAAAAATGTGACAAATTTATCAAAACTTAAAAATGTTTTATCTTTTTTTTATCAAATTTATCAAATATTACACCAAGAAACATAAAATCCTATTATAGAGTGGGTCGCAACCTCTTTTGCTGCAATTGGGCTACAAATGGGTTGCAACAACCATTTTTGGGTTGAGGCGGTGGAGGTAGACGCCTCATTTCACCGCACTGCATTGCCTCACTTTGAGGCACGCCTCGGGCGCACCTAGGCGGTCGCCTTGACTACAATGTTTTGATCATCTAAATATGGACATTTCGAAAACAGACAGTAAATGAGTGTGGATCGCTAGTTCTGGGGAAACTGATATGGAGGTAATCTCATTTTAGCCATTTATTATAAGGGGTATACTGCAATTAACCTAAATAAAATTTGTTGGGTCCCAACATTATTAGTATAAAGAGGTATTAATACACCATCAAAATCAAGTGAAGATGATTATGACATAAAATAATCCTTTTTCTTTTGTCTTTCTTTCCTTTAAATATTTTCCTTAGAAATGCTTTGCTAGGTTAAATTGTATGTGTTTGATGCTTTGGGAGAGTTTTCTACATTATATTGATGGCCCTTGCTCCTCACTCCACCAAAGGCATTCTTAGGTCTCGGAATGGCCTGATAATTTTATGTATACCAATTAATTAAGGGCCCATAACCCCCAAACTCCCGTTTTCACGAAAAAATGATAAAGATATGATGATCATAAAAAGGGATGGATAAGTTCTGGATAAACTCCAATTCAATTAAACAATAGCCCATTGTTCCTACAAGCATATGGTCCCTCCCTGTGTGTCTGAAGCTCTGTCATGGCGGCCCTACACTTGACCAGGGGTTAATTTTGGGAAAACATTTAACCTCAACTTTAGAGTGCCTCAAAATCCCTTGGGTTGTCTTGGAGCAATGCAATGCCTCGTCTGGGCACTCTGAAGTGCTGATGACTAATTGATGATATACATAAACGTCCTTTCATCTACACCGTAAACGTTTCATGATGATCTCTAGGAATAACAGGCCCAAACATCAGTCTAGCACTGATCCGGCCCAAGTGGCATCAAGCCTGGGAAGTGTAGTCTGCCAGACGAACCCAAATTACTGTGTTCTGCTAAGCCCATACGTCTCACAACCATCCCCAATACCCGTAAGACCTATTGAGGCAAGTATCTCAGGGATCAGCTTCGAATGGGCAAGCCAGCAGTACTTTGTATCCAACTAGGAAGCAAATACTAGAACATACATCGTACGTGGAAACTTTCGCGTATGGACGACACTTCAATGGGAAACTATCTCCCGCGTATCTAGGAGCACAAGTCTAACAAGGAAACTTCCCTCCACAATATGACTTCTAATTAGAAAATGATCTCTAGGAAGATCTCTTTCCCTAAACTATGCCACTGATGGCCTGGCTGAACCAGGACTCCAACATTATAAATAAGACAGAAGGTTGGTCAATCCGCTACAAATTCCATGTTTAATGCTTTAAGCCTTCCTCAGAGCCATGTCTGACTTTAGCATCGGAGTGTCATCGACCACGACAATGGTAATCCTTGGCTCACGTGTGTTCCTTGTGCAGGTCAGCAAGTCAAGGTCAACCAGGGAGCGGAAATCGACTGCATCAGTTTGACGTTGTCCGTGGGGATGACAGAGTTCTTAGCAAAGCAATGACATCATCTCTCTTCAGAGTTCAGAAAGATGGTGGCTACTAGATCCCGTAACAATGGAAACCAGAGTACACATCAAATGCTTAGACTGGCGTTATACCACCACTTCCAGCGGTACCGACGACATAGGGGACAGGCTCACAGCCCCATGCCTGCGGCACTGGTGATGGACCCCAGGATGGATCTGCTATCATCCCAAATACAACATATCGCTAAAACAATAAAGATTCTCACTCTGCAAAATCCTCCATTCGTGGGTGGAGATCATAAGCAGTAACCCGTTTGATCATTTGCGCCAAAGAAATTCAACCCCTCAAAGCTTGAGTTTTACGATGGACCGGTGACCCGTATGATCATTTGCACCACTATCAGCACGTGATGGCGCTCAAATAAGGTTCTGAATCAGTGTTGTGCAAAACGTTCCCTACCACCTGAAAAAAGTCAGCGCTGACATGGTTCCATAGCCTCCCGCCAAAGTCAATCGACTCATTCAAGACACTGGACAAAGCATTCCTTACATGCTTTGTTGGCAACCAGCGGATCAGGAAGGGCTTGCATTATATACTCTCCCTGAGAAAGAAGTAAAATGAAACGCTAAGGGAATACGTCACATGCTTCAATGAAGAGATGACTTTCATTGATGGCTGCAACGACGATACCTCCGTTATGGCTTTTACGGCGGGGCTAAGAGAAGGAAAGTTTTACAACTTCCTTACCCTAGACCCTCTTTGATATGGCAGAACTCCTGAAAAATGCCTAGAGGTACATCACCTTGGAGGAAATGAGAACGGCTAAGAAGGAAATTGAAACAGAAAAGAAACCATTCGGTTCTAGAGACAGAAGGGAGGGAAAGAGATAAGAAGACGAAGATAGGAACAAACGAAAACGCAGCAACAGCAGGTCGTACTTTGGCCGTGCCAAGCTAGAGAAATCTTCAAACTATGTCAGATCCAGGACCATAACCCCCTTCAACTCTAGCTTGACAAACGTCCTCAATTCCATGAAGAATTAGAAGGATCTAAAATGGCCCCCGAAGCAGGGCGAAGACCCCTCCAAGAGCGACAACAACAAGTGTTGCTCGTACCACAATGAGGGTGCCCACAACACCAACAACTGTAAGAGTCTGAGGAACGAGATCAAGTATTGGATTCGAAAGGGCAAGCTGAAGAAGTTCATAGGCTTGAGAAAAAGGCAAGACCGGACTAGGGAAAGAGGAGAGGCAGTCAAAGAAATTGAAAAGGAGGCTCCGGGAATTATATATGTCCTTCACGGGGTCGGATCAGAAGGAGAATAGTCAAACAAGTCTCGAAAGCGAACACTCCTTGAGATGTGGACACAGGCCACCAGCGAGAACCGACGCATGTAATACTCGCGAGTACAGAGCCCAATCCCGACCTTGACTTTCACAGATAAAAACCCTCCCACGCAAGGTTTACTCTTCAGTAACCTCAATGGCGATGACAAAACTTGACAATTCACCGGAGGTACTTACGATCCAAGCAAGGGCCATGCGAATAATTTTAGGGTGATTTGCACTCATTTGAGAAATAAAAGAGAATTATGCAAACACACTCTATTGACCACTGGAAAGATGTTACAATGTTTGCCCAGATGGCGGGTATAAAAGATTGCAAACTACAAGCATCCAAATCCGATGCAATTTACAGTAAATATTCACCTAAATAATCCGATTTTAGAAGAGGGCTCAGAAGTGACAGTAAAGGTACCCAAGGTAAACTACGGTGCCCACTAAGAGTTTCGCTATTCGATTTATCTGGAGAAGATGATTTACGAGCAAAAACAAATATACAAAAAGAAGTATGAAAGAGCACACTCAATTCAATACTCTGTCAGACCCACCTCACAAAGATGACCTGAGGTGGTACAAAATCAACAACCCAATGCCCCACGACATGTCGGCCAAAGCTACAGCCAACTCACATGCTCGATCCTCCCAATCAGCCGAACATGGGACAAGAATCAAGTTGAAACAGATCGAGTGCACCCTCTCGTTAAGGGATGAGAGGGGTGTCTAGGAGTCAATGGCCCACTTCACTCCCCGCAACTCCGAATTCCAGCGCAGCACGTGTCAAGGCTAGCTGAGGACGGATGAAAACAACCGCTCTAAAGTTGGCTGCCTATGTTATCTCATAAATTATGCGGTTCAAAAGGCCGGCGGAGCACCAGCACATAAAAGACGGACTAGTCCCTTGAGGGGAAGTCAGTAATACTTTTTTGCAATATGAGAAGAAATTACAAGGTCTCAATGAACCAATCGGGTGTTCACCCAGAGCGGGTGTTCTCAAGACCCATCGCTGTAAATGTCAAAACATTCAGAGACTCAAAGAACAGAAATGTTCCATAAGCCTTTGGAAAATCCAAAGCATATTCTTTGAGTAAAGCATCTGAAGAGTGCATTCTGCAGAAGATAATACCTACAACAGTGAAGAAACACCATTATATAAAAGTAGTGGTTAACCAAACAAGCACGTCAGCATTAAATGTCTACATTGAATACCGTATGGGAAATGAAGAAGTGATGGTTCCCATGAAAACCGCACAGGTCCACATTCAATCAATTAATGACACTGCACACAACCCCATTAATTGGGGGAGTAATTGATACCCTACCGTCTCACAATCTACGCCGTACACGTGGCACCATGATACTGTGTAGGACCTAGTTTTTCTTATATGGGCCCAGGGATGCAACTAACAACTCGGCCCACTATCCAGGTGGCACTCCACCACGTGCACTGTCGCAAGCAGTAGAGGCCCTAGCCACTCTTGACACATGGAGCACACCTACATATCACCAGCTGATTTAAGGTACCTGCTCTTTTTAAATAGCATTCATTGAAATTAGTGGAAACTAGTCTGCACCATGTAAACTGATTTTGGAAGTAGGCTCGTACGCCCGTACTAGGTGGAGCCCCAACCTAGCAAGGTAAGCTTAGTTAGTTTCGACTTATGATGACGACTTCTAGTTCACCTCGACGCCTAGTTCGCTATGTGCGAATGTCGATGGCTTAGGAAGTGAGAGTCTAGTCAGCGCTCTCACACCTGATGACGATGACTCGCCAAGGATCATCGCCTCCTCCGTGAACGATGATCGTCGAACCCTATCAAGTAAGCTTAGTCAGTGATCACTGACGATGATAGCTTTTGGTCAGCTCTCAAATATGTAGCTTGTTGTGCACGGGTGTAGATGGTTTGGAAGGTGAGAGCCGAGTCAATTCCGACTGATGTCGACAGTTTGCCACGAAACCACTGTTATTCTACATATCGTGTCTTCGAATTTCCAATTCCCAAATCTGTAGCAAGCTGTGTGTGGGTATAGATGGTTTGGAAGGTGGGAACCTACTCAGTTCCAACTGATGTCGACAGTTTGCCATAGGACAAATTCCAACTGATGTCGACGGTTTTCCATGGGACCACTGCTCTTCGACAGACTATGGTTGCCGAATTTCCAACTCCTAAATCTGTAGCTCGCTCCACGCAAGTATAGATGGTTAGGAAGGTGGGAGCCTAGTCAGTTCCAACTGATGTCGACGGCTTGCCACAAGACCACTGCTCTCTACAAACCATGGTCACCCAATTTGTTCATCCCAAGTTCGTAGCTCGTTCCACCCGGTCATAGATGGTTTGAAAGGTGGGAGTCTAGTCAGTTTCGACTGTTGTCGACGGCTCGACATGGGACCGCTGCTCTTCCATAGGATAGTGGTCACCGAATCTTATTACAGCTAAGTCAGCGTCTTCACACCCACATGGGCTGACATCCCATTATCAACAATGGTTGTTTGAGCCGACTCGAAAACTAATTCACTAAGCACGGACAAATGCTACACGGGAAACCAGCCCGAGCTTACGAAACCTAACTCGGGCGAAACCCTCTTGCTTAACTATACACGACAACGCATGTGCTCGACTATAACAGTTCACTCATGCCAACGACCGCAATCGACGATCCAATATATAACTTGAACCTCTGACAGCTTACCTCGAGGATGAGCTACAGCCTGGGTAAAGTAACCCACTGCCAAACCATCTACATCATACAAAATGCTCAATAATGTGCATAACTACGCAATGGAGACTGTGAGACCTCATGAAAGTACAGGTCAAAATTACTCGCGACATAAACAGTCGAGTTCTCAACAGCGGATGGACCACACCACTCCCCACTAAGCCAACAAAACTTACGTCAAAATAAAATGACGGGGTGAAATCGAAAACATGCAACAGGGGGACCGAATAGAACACGAGTACAAAGTATACTCGAAAGAAACTTGTTTTCATTAACAGTCCAAACAAAAGGTACAAATGTACAAAAGTTACTCCTCATCAGGAGAAGGTACAGACACAGGGGAACTAAGCTCAACGGGAGAAGAAGCAGGAGTTACGTCCATAAGTGCCTCAGCCTGAGCGCCATTATCCGGATCGCCCTCTTCCTCTGACAGCTCGGAGATCTTTCTGAAATCCGCGAATGACACCTTCCTGTAATAAGAAAAGTCCCAGTCTGGATGTTTTTCTTTCATCAATGCCAGCGGTTCTAACCTCCCATACACGATTCAGCAAAATTCAAACGTGCCTTGCGCTTTGAGAAGCTCTTCCTCGTGCGTCTTTTCTTCAACAAGCTCACTCTCCAGCAGCTCCAGCTTGCCTGTCAACGCTTCAGTCTCGAACTGCTCAGTAATCAAGTTGTATTTAATTGCTCTAAGTTCGTTCTGCACCAAGAGGAGCTACTCCCCAGCTTTTATCGCTTCCCGAGCATTGAATTCAACATCGACCTCTAACTGCTACCTTTGGACAGCCCACTCAAATTTCTTATTGGTATTCTCTTCAGTAAGAGACCGCAATTCAGAGCGTACTTTAGCCGCATTTTCCTACGCAACTTCTAAGCCATGGCGGACCAAGTTCAACTCTTCTCTAGATCTATCCCTGGCGTACACCGCCTCTGCTAAATCGAACTTAAGGGCTTTCAGACGAACCCTCTGGGCCTCAGCATCGGCGGCTGATTGTTCCAGTTTCCTCTCTTCAAGCAGCTTTCTCAGTGATTCAATCTCAAATAGTGCATCAGAATACGACTTTTGCATATTAGAGAAGACGCGTTCCATGGTATACACCCTCTCGCGAGCCGCCTCAACTTTCGTCCTAGCAATGGCCACTTGGCTCAGATGCGACATCCCCAACATAAAATGTTTCAGCCTTTTATCTATATGTTCTCCCAGCGCATCCTCCTCTGGCTTTAAAGTGCGATTGACCAGCCAGCTATAACGTTTGATGATATGCTTCCTCGAAGCATAATCAATATCAACCTCCTAGAGCCAAGCCTGGTTTTTCATTTTTACTACATCTGAAGTAAATAGACTCATCGGTGGGTCTGGATGAAGCTCTCCCGGATGCAAAATTACACTAGCACTGCCCTTTGCAATCTTCACCTCACCTGGGCCCTCATCCACTGCCTTCTCCTGGTCACCAGTGGTCGATCCTCTATTGTGAACCGGCTCAGTAGTATTCAAAGGGAGAAAAGGAAGTGAATTATCTATTAGGCTCTTCGTTATCTCGATATACGGCCTAGAGCGGGATGGAGGGCAATGCAGACTGCATGAAGGAGGGTCCACGCCGCACTGACCACTATCAGATGACCCACCAGCAGGACAAGAGACCTTGGGGGCCACAAACAAATCTTTATCAAGGCCTTCCAGTAAAACAAGCTTGGATTGGTCAGTATTAGCAGAAGCCGCAACAGCAGCCAGTATCCGCTTCTGTCTACTCGGTACTCAGCTTTGACGCGTCATCGAGCCCTACTAGCTGTAGGTGGTCCATCTCCAAATCAGATGCTACAACCTCTGTTTCAGATTACATGTCAGAATCATGCTCCTCCCTCAAAGGAGCGAACCGTTTTGAAGCAGGCTCAGCCCCAGTGCGAGACCTATTCGAGCCTATGAAGGAAGGAAGTGTCTCAAAAACCCCTCAGTGTCTGACAAACTGGAAACCTTACCTTTCAAGGCCTTCCTCTTCTTGGAGGGAGTTCCACCTTCAGACTAAACCTTCAACACTCTGAATAGAAAGGGAGCCACATGCCAATGGGCCCATAACCCACTGCGACTAAAATTGGAAGTGCAAATAACATCTTCCACTCTCATTCGAGGCATGTCACGAAATGCCATCATAACAACTTCCTCCTCCTCCGAGGAAAGAGGAGTAGTAGGGAACCTTCCTACAGAGAACACACGTAAAGATCAGTATACAACTGGCACAACGGAAGCAAAAGACGAAATTATACTTACGAAATGGCCTGAACTCCCACTCAAGCGGGCGACCATTGAACTCAAAATACTTTGGGTCCGAAGGAGCCAGGAAGCAATGTTTCTACCATAACTAGAAGTCATCTGACAGTTTCCCGAAGCAAGTCGGCGACTTCATCTCACACACGGTGTGATTGTTTAGTCAATGAGTAGTTAATAACTGAATCACCCTCGAAGTCACTTGGACACCAGCATCCTTTGCCCTGATCAATATAAGGAGAACAATCTTGTACCCATTTGCTACCAACTGGGCAAGAGGGATACCAAGGAATTCTATAAAGCTCCAGATCTCATCAATCACAGGAAAACGGATGCCCGTCTAAAACATGCCAAGGTGCAAACAAACAAATCCTTCCAGATGAAACATTGGCGTCTGGTCAGCACCCAATGTGAAGAATTTCAGGTCTTCAGGAACCCCATACGTCTTTCAAATCTCAACCAGGCTCGATTCGAAGGTCGACCTATCTTCAAAGAACAAGAGGCCCCTAGCAAGAAGCTCATCGACGAGTTGATTCTGGTGATCCATAGGAAAAGTGAACAAGCATTCAACTAAAAGTTGAACAGAGTGGAGTCTCTAACAATGGAGAAATGAAATAGTCAATCTCTGCAGAAAGGGAGATCTAAATAGAGATTGATTTTTCACCTTTTTCCACTAAACCGACGCACACTTAATTAATAAAGCACGTCGTTCAAGTAACGGTTCAGACTCAATCATCATGACCGGCGTATCATTTTGAAAAGTGACTTAGTGGACCGACAAGGTGGCCCACTAACTCGGGGGAGTAGCTGATGATATACTGAAACGTCCTTTCATCTACACCGTACACGTGTCATGATGATCTTTAGGAATAGCAGGCCCAAACATCAGTCTAGCACTGATCCGGCTCAAGCGGCATCAAGCCCGCAAAGTGCAGTCTGCCAGATGGACCTGAATTATTGTGTCCTGCTAAGCGCATACTCCTCACAACCATCCCCAATACCAGTAAGACCTATTGAGGCAAGTATCTTGGGGATCAGCTTCAGATGGGCAAGCCAGTAGTACTTTGTCTCCAACTAGAAAGCAAATACAAGAATATATGTCGTACGTGGAAACTTTCGCGTATGGACAACACTCCAATGGGGAAACTTCCCTCCACAAGACACTCCTAATTAGATAAGGATTTGTAGGAAGATTTTTTTCCCTAAACTACTCTACCGATGGCCTAGCCGAACCAGGACTCCAACACTATAAGTAAGACAGGAGGTTGGTGAATAAAGGTACGCTACAAATTCCCTATTTACAACTTTAAGCCTTCCTCAGAGCCAAGTTTGACTTTAGCATCGGAGTGCCATCGGCCACCACAACGGTGGTCCTTGGCTCACGTGTGTTCCTTGTGCAGGTCAGCAAGTCAAGGTCAAGCAAGGAGCGGAAATCGACTACATCTCTAATAAAATATTATTTTTATTTTATATTAAGTACACTAAGGGTGTGTTTGGTTAGCCATTTTCCTTGAGAAATGGAATCAATTTCCCTTGCTATGCAGATTTCTGCTATTTGGTTGTCTATTTAATGACATGATATTGATTCTTCATAAGACTATTGCCCTGTCTATTTTTCGTGCAACCAAATAGACCCTAAAATATATGAAACCTACCATTTTGGAATTGAAGGGTTTCTCGATGTGACTTTCAGAACCTTGTCTTACCACGTGCCTGAGACAACCTAGGTCTCTCCTTTTATAGAAAAGAACTGACATATTGTTGAAATGAAAAAAAAAAAAAAACTATTGTTAAACCTAAAATGATTAATATAATTACAAACCTAATGTATCTAGATGAAGTCTCGTTATTCTATAACTATCCTAATTTATCAAATGACTCCTAATTTTTAGTTATTTATTTGGGGGAGGAGGGAGTCAAATTTAGAACAACAATTGTAGCCAGCCTTGTTTGTTGGCCTCTTTGGACATTTTTTTGTCTTTTTTACAATTTCACCCCTTCTATAAGTGGTGTTTGTGATTGTGTTTTAAAGAAGAGGGATAAAAAGTGTAAAAAAGTCAAAAAAATGTTCAAAAAGACCAACAAACATGGCTGACTAGACTTACTAATAAAATTTTAAGATGGCGAAGATCTTAAAATAGAGTTTTCTTCCTAGATGCCCTACATCAACATCCTCTGTGGGATCTAGGACAAGGGCAAATGAACTTTCCGATCTATTTGCGTTATTGACAGCATCCTCTCTCTCTCTTTTCTTTCTTATAAGCTAAGATTTTGCTATCTTGTCCTGTTACAGAAATCAAGATTGGTGGATGTTCCTGAAATGAATTACACTTCTGATGATATTCCTTACCCTCGTGGTGAAATCTATGTCAGGGGGGGCTATCATCTTCCAGGGCTATTATAAAGATGAAGTGCAAATGTACATACCCTCCTTGCACTAATTGCAAGAAATTGAAATTATAACTATTTCCTTTGAATAACTCTAGGCATCTCTTATTTAATAATATCTTCTCAAGCACTAGACGTCTGCCTAGTTCTTATTTCCAAAGAGAAACTGGAGAGTTCATATTATAAAAGCCAAATACTGAATTCTGAAAGCCTGTTGATTCTCTAGGTTTATCTCAAATGACATTATATGGAAGACAAAGTTCGACACTTCTACGTATCTAGCATTACTAAGTACTAACAATTGTATCTCACATTCACTTTTAGAACTTCCAGTCTAGATACTGAAATTCTGATCAGCAATTAGATTGATCACCTATGATTTCTATCATTTTTTTATCTTCTATTTTTTGTTTAGATCCTAATATTCATCTCCTAAATTTTTTTAATTTTTTAAGATTATTGTGGTGTTAATACCTAATAGTTGTACTACATTAATGAAAACTAGAACTCTGAAATGTAGTTGTTATTATTCAGAACTAGACTATGGTGGAGGAAGAATTCTACAATATGGACAATCCTACACATGAAATTAAGTTTTTTCGGCCATGTCAATTAACCAACTCAACTTGTTGTTAATGATGTTTTATTGTGTTACTGAAAGATTTGGAAAATTATGGCAGAAAGAAGAACATATTTAAATTGGCACAGGGCGATTACATAGTGCCAGAGAAGATTGAGAATGTATATGCCAAGTGCAAGTTTATTGCTCAATGTTTTATCTATGGTAAGGATTTGGTGTTTCCTTATAGGTTCTACCTAGTTGATTGCTTTGCTGACCTTTCATGGGTTTATGGTAAAAGGTGACAGCTTGAACTCCTATCTGGTAGCTATTGTCTGCATCGATCCAGATATCTTGAAAGCATGGGTTTTATCAGAAGGCATCCAGGTGATTTTCTTTACCAAACAGAAATAACTTTCATATAGGTGGAACTGGTGTAGCCAAAGCTGACATGAGCATAAAACCAGGACCTCGACCAATCCTTGATATCATCATTAAGCTTTCCAAAACAGGCAAGAGAACGGAGGAAGCAAATATCCTTGGTCACCATCAGACCAACCACCGATTGTAGAACTGGAATGCCAGAGATAATGGCTCTCGCATAGGTAGAAACTTTAACCCTCCAAACATTAGGACCCATTTGGGTAGGAGGAATGCCCAAAAAATCTAGATATTCCCAAAACAGCTCTGGAACCGGGAATCGAAGGCCGAAAAGGAACATGCATGGATAGAGCGCAATATACCCAGAACCTTGGACGACAAGAACTATCTTTCTGCCTAGGCAAAATGATATCAAGGTCGAATAGCAAATTATAGTCAGAACGAACATTGTCCAATGTCGCTTGAGAAGTTTTCTTGGGTGAAAAGTAAGCTTCACAGCAGCAAGCGCCTCATCGCTTAGTTTATCACCAACAGACATCGTTAAATAATGGAACAACAAGGAAAATGAAGAAGAAGTGATAAGAAAGAACTCTAATTTCAAAGATAGCGTAAAAAGGGAAACAAACCCGACAGACCCTCTTTTATGGAGTCAAGCAATAAAGGCATTGCTCATAGGACGACGTGTGAGATATGATGGCTATGTGGAATCCCAAAATTGTATGCAAAAATGAACGGACGAGCGAGAGATCGAGACACCAACTCGCCAAAAGTTGTTGACAACATTAAATACGAGGCAATGATGAAATCAAAAGTTCAACCGTCACGAAGTTAGTGGCCACGTCAGTATATCCACTAACTGGGGGGATAGCTGATGATACAAAATAGACCGTCATTACAGCCACACACATGGCAGAGACCATCCATCATGGGAATCACATATCCCAAAACCAGGCCAATTCATGAAGCCCAAAAAGGGCAAGACCAATCATGAAAGCCCAAATAGGGCCCGTCATAATAAATCATAACCAAGACCCAGATCCAGACCCGAATGAACACTCTCATAAATAGGAGAAACGTTGCACAAGAAAAGAGTCGTGGAGGTAGTTACACCTCCACGGACGTGTTCATAAAGGAGGAGACTGTTAGGAAGAATGTCTCCCCCAGTTGTGCCTCACATGCTTAAGTCACGCAGAGAATTAACCGCGACCATTATATAAGCTAAAGGGAACAATCGACAAATGCAACTTTAACTGAGTTTTGTCCAGATTTATTTTCTTCTCCAATAGACTTGTTGATTTAAGCATCAGAGTGCCTTCGGCCACCAAAAAGGTGGTATTTGGCAGTCTAACATTTGTTTTGCAGGTCAAACTTATAAGAGGACGAGATTTGAACGCATCAATATTTATTTCACAAAGAGGTATTTTAACTAGGAAAGAAAAAAAAATTACAATCCTGATTAATCCGCTATACCTATTTTTACAATTAATAATTATAAATATGATTCACACTTACAAAGTTGAAGGTGACATGCATAAGCCATCTACTCCACATAGACAGTTATGGTCCTTCCTACAGCTGGAACCATGCATGCAATTCAGGTTCAAGTTTATGTTGTCGATGAAAAGGAACTCCTGCCCATTCATCCAAGCTTAATGTAAATGTTTCTCAATTATTTTGAGGAGATATATTATGGAGCAGGCGCCCCCAAAGCCCCTCCTCCCAGCCAGCAAGAGAACTACATTAATGTTTGATCCTAAATGGGTAGGTAGGCAGAGGTTACATGCAGTTCAGCATAAAAATTAAAAATAAAACTACTCGGCCCTTTTGGAAGTTGCATGAGGTTCCAGTATTCAGTGAACATTAACGTGAATTTATGATTCAGTTAGATGCTTCATTTTTTCAGTTTTCTATGTCAGTGATCTTTGTTAATGATTCCAACTTTTAGCTGTGTCTGGTTTTGATAATTTGTACTTTGTGCCTTCCCTAACAACTTGAGCTTTTAACAAGAAATATGTAATGAAATGTAGGGAAACAGGACACTTATAAGCATCAATTGGATAGACAAAAGTAACTTTGAAGGCTTTGCTAACTCTAGTTACCCCAATGAAGAAAATGAGATTTAGTTTCCTTGTTAAATTTTGTGATCCAAGTTTTCCATAGGGAATATAGAAATTCGCGGTCAAACTCTATAATAGAGCACTATCAAAAATATTGAAATACAATTTAGGTTCCTTCTTTCGATCTGTCATCAATGAAAATAGCAGTAGTAAGTCACTTGTATAAAATATTCTACTTGACTAGATTTTGTTTGACTCTGTTGCTCTTGAATGCAGCTCAAATGTAATAAATATTGGGTCTAATGAAATTTCTACATGAACATTATATATCTTTTGATGCGTTCAAATCTAGTCATCCTGCAAGTTTGACCTGCAAAATAGATGTTAGACTCCAAACTCAGTTAAAGTTGTATACCTTTGTCGAATGTTCGATTTACTTTTTATAATGGTCATGTTCAATTCTCTGCATGACTTAAGCATGTGAGGCGCAGCGGAAGAAGATGTTTTACGTAACAGTCTCCTCCTTTATGGAGATGCGTCTGTGGAGGCGTAACTCCCTCCACGACTATGTTTTGTGCTACGTTCCTCTTTTTTATGAGAGAACTCGTGTTGGGCCTGGATTTTGGCTTTGGTTCGTGCGGGCCTGGATTTGGGTTTCGATTATGTCTTCCTTTAATGGGTCTTGTTTGGGCCTTTATGATTAGTTTTAACCTGTTTGGGTTTTACGAGCTGGCCCAGTAGATGGGGCGCCAGATCCTCGTGATGAATGTTCTCTGCCACGTGTATGGTCGCGTTGTCAATCTATTTTGATGTATCATTAGCTATTCCTACCCTTAGTTAGTGGCTATGTTCATGTATCCATTAACTGTGTGGCGGTTTGGTTTTCAATTTCAACAATTCGGTGCATTTAGTATTCTTACTATCTGTTGTTGTTGTCTCTCTGATGTTTCATTCGCCTGCTCGTTTCAACGTGATTTCTGGGATTTTGTGCGACTGTCATATCTTGCACGTTCTCCCAAGAGCGGACATTTCACTGCTCGTCCTTATAAAAAGAGGAGTTGAGTTCGGGGTTTCACCCTTTTACACATTTTCAATTTCAAGTTGTTGATTCATTTATTTCTTGATTTTGCTTTGCAATCATGTCTAGTTTCAAGGTTTTGAATGGCAATGTTCTTGATGCTTGTGAAGCATTCTTTTCGCCTAAGAGGGCGACACATGCGAATTTGGATAGCATTCGTCACGATTATTCGTTGTCGGCCTATCTAGAAATCATTCACCCCGAAGAGGGCGATAGTCCTTGTCGTCCAAAGCATGGGTATATCACTTTGTACCCTGGTATGTTCCATTTCGGCTTTAGGCTTCCGACTCCTGAGATCGTTTGGGAGTACCTAGACTTTGTGGCCATCGCCCCCGCCCAATTGGTTCCTAACGGTTGGAAGGTGATGATTGCGACCTTAGCAAGGGCTATCGCATCCGGTGTCCATATGAATGTCAGGGTCCTGCATTCCTTGGTGGGGTTTAGTGTAAATGCTAATCGCACTTGTTGTCTTCACTCTCCATCTCGTTTCAAGGGTCTGTGAGAGGAGTACGGGGGTTGGCCGAGGCCCTAATTTTATGCGTCCCTTGCTTCCAATTATTTTAGGTTGCGGAAATCAAATTCTATAGTCATTCCAAGAGCCTAAGAGGGCCGAGTTGTCACTTTCATTGGAGGAACAGGAGTTTTGTAGTCGGTTTGGCAAGCTTCCCTGAGTCTTAGTGGAAGATTTCCTTACTATGGATGCCATTATCCGTAGTGGCTTGTATTCGTCGGGTGAGGCGGGTCGCGTGGAGCCTATTGTAGGTCTTGCCTTGGATGTGACTATTGCACGTGCTGGTGATGTGGGTGTCGGCCACATTGAGAGTTCTGTTGACGAACCTGTAAGTCGAATTGCTTTTGTCGCTGTCAGAGGTTATAGGAGTACCGGCTCGATTGTTAGGAAGAGGAAATATCTCAGGCCTCCCAGCCCTTCTAAGATGTTGGCAATTAGTTATGTCGTGTCTCGAAGAAGAAAAAGCTCGCCACATCGGTTCGTGATGCCGCTAGGGCTCCTTCCCTTCCTATTTTTCCCCGAAAATGAGGTCATGGTTCGGATGATGACTCTTCAGCTCGAGAGGATGAGAAGTAAATCGAGTTCTTGAAAGGAGCAAGAAGGAGGTTTCTCGTCCTTTAGATGACCATGAGAAGAGTCTTGGTGCCTCGTACGGTTTGCCCGTTTCTGCTGACCTGATTGATGATACATCAAAATAGATCGACTATCACGATCGTACATGTGGCATAAAGTCCCATCACGAGGATACAACGCCCAATCCATTGGGCCAGCTCGTAAAGCCCGGAAGGAATGAGGCCAATTATAGAGGCCCACCACTAGGGTGGTGTCAACAGGATCTGAATCCTGACCTAGACAAATCAAAACCCAAATCCAGGTCTGATACGCGTTCTCTCATAAAGAAGAAGAACGTTGCACTAAGAAAGAGCTGTGGAGGGACCTATGCCTCCACGAACGCATCTCCATTAAGGAGGAGATTGTTACAAAAACATCTCCTTCTGTTGCGCCTCACATGCTTAAGTCACACAGAGAGTTAACCACGACCATTATAAAAGGTAAAGGGAACAATCGACAAAGGTATGCAACTTTAACTGAGTTGTATCCAGATTTGCATCATTCTTCTAACAAAGTTACTGACTTAAGCATCGGAGTGTCTTCGACCACCAAAAAGGTGGTTTGTGGCAGTCTAACAGTTGTTTTGCAGATCAAACTCACAGGAAGACAATTTTTAGACGCATTAGTTTGGCGTCATCCTTGGGGAACGACGAGTTTCCTTTTTACAAAACAAAC
Organism: Berberis vulgaris; assembly: GCA_963556465.1. Taxonomy (NCBI): domain Eukaryota; kingdom Viridiplantae; phylum Streptophyta; class Magnoliopsida; order Ranunculales; family Berberidaceae; genus Berberis; species Berberis vulgaris. The sequence continues at coordinate 51,318,027 of OY747136.1, forward strand.
AGCGATAAAGTTCACCATAACCTAACAAAAGATCCACAAACCATCGGAGGAGATAATGCAGACTACAGATCCCTAATCCGGAAATGATCACGACAACTCTCCCGCCGACGCATCACTAACGGCTCAAGGAGAAGATACAACCTAAATCACTAGACCAATAGAATCCAAGAATGAGGATTCGCTGCATGCAATAGTCCAGAATATTATCGACACTACCACGGATCCTCGGGTAGATTTGCTCATAACCCAGATGGCACACGTAAGAATGATGCTAGAAAGGATTGCACAGAAGCACACTCAACTAGCTAACCCGATTTAGGCACAGCCACACCAATCGAACTCAAGAGAGTGACGAAATCCCAGCAAAACTCCAACAAGGAAACTTCGAAAACAGCGAGCTTCCTCGAGGCAGAAATCTACTATATGAAGGAACACTTACCGAAATCCCGTTCAGAATAGGGTCACAGATCCTACTGTATTATACGAATTGGCAAAACTGCCATTTTTCGACGCCCTCATGAAAACATCTATGCCAAAAAATTTCACTCCACCAAAGTTTGAGGTGTATGATGGTACTTCCGACCCGACCGATCATTTGAGACACATCCACCACATGAAGGCCCTGAAAGAGACCACGAAATCAATTTTATGCAGAACGTTCTCAATCATCCTCACTTCTACAGTGATGAACTGGTTCAATAGTCTACCGCCAAGATCGATAGATTCCATTCAGGCTCTGGCCACCGCTTTCATCACCAGATTTAACGGGAGCTAACGGATGAGGAAAGGGCCACACTACCTCCTGCATATCAGAGAGAAACCCAAAGAAATAATGCGGGAATATGTCACCCGTTTTACCAATGAACTAACAATGATCGACGGATGTAGCGATGACACAGCCACTGCAACCTTCGTGGCTGGATTAAAGAGGGGGTCCTTCTTTGACGCTCTTAACCTGGAGCCTCCAAAGGGCATGGCAATCCTACTAAAAATGGCACAAAAACATATCTCCCTAGAAAAGATGAAAACAGCCAGGAAGAAAAAATGATCAAGAAAGAGAAAATTTCACAAGAAAATGAGAAAGAAATGAGGAAATAATGGAAGACAACATAAAGGCAGCAACTCGTCAAAGAAGCATCGAAGTAGCCGGAGGAGCAATTTACGACGACAAGAATTCGGGAAGTTGCAACCGATGCGAGCTCGCACGAAAGGGTAACAAACGTAATGTAGACCGCATACAAACCATACACAACTTTGAAGACAACTCGAGCAAACATACTAAAAATATAGAAAAGTGGGATAACATTAACTGGTCGCTTCAGATGAGAGGGGGCCCAGAAGGGAGAGACAAAAGCAAATACTGCTCATTCCATAGGGATCATGGGCACGATAGCGAAGAATGTTACAACTTAAAAAATGAAATTGAACACTTGGCTCAGAAAGGACTACTTGATGAGTTCATTGGGATGCTAGAAAAACAAATTGAATGGAAGGATAAAGCAGACAGTGTTGCGGGATCAAAAGAACAATCCAGAGAATTGATATACACCACACACTGCATAGCTAGATGAAGCAAAGCACAAGAAGAAACTAGGCAAACCCTCACTTGAACCGGTCTATATCTGTTACGGGTTTAACTGGCCTAAACAAACAGGCTAATTTGACCCACTTGTAATAACCGCAAGTGCACGGTGTCTAACTAGTAGACAACGGCAAGTACAGGTCGATCCCACGAGGAAGGTGGATTAAATTGAATTTAATAATTTACCTAAACTAATTTGGAGAAAATGGGGGTTACAGTGTTTAAAAATCCGAGTTAAACAAAAGTAATAAAGATAACAATAAATAAAAGAAAAGAGTTGGAGGGAAACCACAATTTGCAAAATATTTTTCAAGCTCCTAAAATTATATTCAATTTTTCTTATTATTCCAATTTCAAATAAATGACTCTAGCAATGTATAAACTCCTAGCATTAATTGTCTTGTTAAGGCACAATTAATCACAAGTTTAATTATTCAATTAAAACATGCTTGATTTATAACATAATATTTTTCTAACAACCTAAGATGCATGACATATTAGGTGAAAGTAAAATATTATAAATCGCGAATCAATTAATATTAATCATGAAATAATAAAGTAAAATGAAATTAATTCTAGAGTTTTAGACTTAATTCACTGTGGTGTTACAGAGCATTCAACAGGGTGCAAACAGGAACAGGTCCAGTGTGGCTCAGCAGATCCCAGTGGGTGCAAATAGTTCTGATCTTTCTTAGCCGAGGTGCTCTTAGCAAGGTCCACTGGGTGCCAGTAGCGTCAACTTGATTTAAGTCTCTGTGGTGGTACTGAGTTATAAGGTGGGGTGCAAATAGTACCCCAACCTTTCTTCCTCAATTTGAACAGAGAGAGAGGCGGGAAGACGATGTGGGCGATCTGCTCCTGTCTGGTGGTGATGCGACAAGAGCTGATGTGGTCTTCCGGCCAAAGATGTTGGTGGTGGTTGATGGGCGTTGTGATGAAGAAAATGAATGAGAGATGAGAACCGAGTGGTGAGTGGTGAGTGGTTGTGATACCCTTATGTGGGCAGACCTGAGTGGGAGGGTGAGGGTTAGGGTTGGAGCCCAATAGGCCCAACAGGCCTGTGGATCCCAAGAGGGGTTGGATGAGCTACTCAAGGGGGATCATAGTCCCACATCACCTGGGTGCGGGAAGGTGATGTGCTTTATATGTACGAGTTTGGCTCTACATGATACAACGTGTTTTAAAGCCGTGCGGACTGGTTTGGGCCCAGAGCGGACAATATTGTGTCATGTGAACCGGGTCGTTACAGAATGGTATTAGAGCTTGACCCAGCCGAAAGTGTGCCGACATGGACGTTGGGTCGGTGTGGCCAACGAGGACGTTGGGCCCTAAGGGGTGGACTGTGAGACCCTTGTGTGGGCGGACCTGAGGGTGAGGGTTGGAGCCCAATAGGCCCAACAGGCCTGTGGATCCCAAGAGGGGTTGGACTAGCTACCAAGGGGAGATCATAGTCCCACATCGCCTGGGTGCGGGATGGTGATGTGCTATATATGTGCGAGGTTGGATCCCCATAGAAAGAGGCCTTTTAAAGCCGTGCGGGCCGGTTGGGCCCAAAGCGGACAATATCTTACTGTGCGGATCGGGTCGTTACAGTGGTGGTGCAGCCGGTGATGGTGGTTGAAGATGAAGTGAAACAGAGTTGTCATGCCCCTGTTTCGGTGGAGTGAATGAGAGAAAACAGAGATGGATAGGCTGTGGGTGGTGATTTTGCTTGGTTGGGATGGTGATGAGAATCACAAATTGTGAAGAAGAGGTTTTGGTATTCTGTATTTTTTTTTTTCTTTCCCTTCGCTTCTTCCCCTTTCTTATTCATTTCTATTGTATTTATAGAGAATTAAGAAAATGAACTTGGACAAGTTAAGGGGAGGGTTCAATGAGTGATTTAAGGCTTAAATCAAACTAGAATCTTGGATAATTAAGAGAATATGCTTTGGGTTTGATTGGGTTTGGGTTTACGGATTTGGTTTTGGGTTTGGTTCTGAGTTTAGGTTATGGGTTTAGGCTATTCTCACCTCCACTTCCTCTGAAGTCACCGTCTGTGATTTATTCATTGCATTTTTCTTTGATTTCTTCGTTATTGCTCCGAATTCTACAAAAACACAAACATTTAATAATTAATTTAAAATAAAATAAAACAAGGATTAACAAAAATATAATAAGAGGTAAAAAAAATGTTATAATTATGTGATTATCAAATACCCCCAAACATATATTTTGCTAGTCCTCGAGCAAAACAAAGAAGAAAACCGAAAAGAAAATCCTAACTCACTTTCACAGGCATCGTCGATTGCACTTACCATTGAAAACATGCAACAAGGCTTTGAACCCCTAGATTACCTCTAGGGGACGAGTTATAGTCTCGTGAGGGTTTCCAGAAAATTTTACCCACAAACATTACTGACTCAACAAAACTTGGTCAAACAGTGTTTATTTTAAAACTTCAAGATATGCAAGAAACCAATAGTGTCATTTTCGTGTATCAACAAATCTCCAAATAATTTAATATTCTCCAAAAGTTAGAAAAAATTCATAATCATCCTCAACTCAATGTGTGTGTGTGAAAAGCACTATCAACATAACTTTTCATTTCAAAGTAAAATAATGACTAAATCTCCTGTAGAAAGTTTGTTTTGACTTCAAACCTCTCATGTCACTCACAATAAAGCACTCAGAGATTTGGTATTTCACTCAGTTTATATGTGAGGAAAGAGTAAATAATGGAAAACAATCATCTCACATATAGTATTATGAAGAACAGACTTTTCAAGAATGGAATGAACATGATCTCATGGACAGGAATATCAATTACTTTTGGGAATGTTGAATCAAACACCATAGGTCTTGGTTATTAAATCTCCACATCTACGGAACCAACCTTTACCTAAGATCAACTAGGATTTTGTTGGGTTGTAACGGTGCTTAAGTAATGGTTAATAAGGAATGTCAAAGAATTCTAACAAAAATTTCTAGGAATGTATACACTCATTCACGAACAATTAGGGCTGTCAAGAATAAACCAATGTTGCGCACCATCAATTTTTTTTTCATTCTCACATCTTTATCCTCATTGAGGAATCATTTTTTTTTCACATAGAGGATTTATGAAATATCTCATATTGCTTTTACACCAAGTATATCCATCCATACACATTCCCAGAAAAGTTGGGTAAAGGTTAATGGGTTAACAAATAAAAGTTATTCTAAGGCTCAAAAGGCTACAAAAAGATTAATGTTATGGGTAAGTTAAAAGGCTAGTTAATGGTCTAAAGAAGGAAAAAAAATGCCTAGATCATTTCCTAAATTCGGGTCAGTATTATGACATCTCAATTGAATAAGCCAAGAAGTTCTAGTGTAATAATTCAATTTTGATGTCATTCCCAAAGCAATTGATCAGAAAAATGAGAATAATGAGATCATCAACGATATAATACGGACTCAAGAAAAATCAGAGTTTATGTATAACCCTCGGAAAAATAGAAAGGTTCAAAACTTTCAGGGTTAAGTCTCCACTATTATTCTAAGGTTTTCTACTAGATACTTCACTCATCAACTTCAAGTTATGCTAACATGGCTCATGGTGCAAAGATAATCGAGTTGAAAAATCTTATGAACTAGATCTAACTTAAGGATCTTACTAAACTTTCTGTCTTTATCAATATACCAATATGTCAAGTTGGCTTGCATTTTCTTGAGCATAAAACATTTAAAATCCATTTTCATAATCGCAAAAGACCAAGTTTTCTTGACAGAAAAGCACAATTATTATTTTTTTTTAATTTTTTTTTTAAGAATAAGTAAAGAAAACACTACGAAAAATTCACCGACTCATGAACCCTACCCCCAAACCTAATCCAAACATTGTCCTCAATGTTTAACAAAATAATTCTTACAAATGAATGAAATAAGTACATGAGAGGAGGTTAGAATAGTATTACCGCGGTGAAGATTTTACCAATTTCCACAAGTAATCCACCGATGAGAGCTCAGAGACAAAAGAATTGTGGATTAGTTAATAGAAATAGATAAAATACACACTCAACATGCACTCTTACAACAAAAGGTGGGCTGCCTCCCAGTAGCGCTTGGTTTAATGTCATCAGCTCGACAAAACCCAAAAGATCCTCAATTCTGATACACAGGGTCCTCTAATAGAATCACATCAACCTCGACTTCTAATCGAGGTAACTTTAAGAATGGCTTAAGTCGTTGACCATTTACCTTAAATACATGGCCATCCTTAGGGTTAACGATCTCCACAGCTCCATGTGGGAACACTGCTTTCACAATATAAGGTCCAGACCACCGAGATCTCAACTTTCCAGGAAAAAGTCGTAACCGAGAGTTGAACAACAAAACTTTTTGAGACGGTTCAAAGGACTTACGAAGAATGGATTTATCATGAAATATCTTCGTTTGTTCTTTGTAGATTTTGGCATTGTGGTACACATCATTTCGGATCTCTTCCAACTTATTAAGCTGGAGCTTACGATGTGATCCAGCCTTGACCATATCAAAATTGAACGTCTTGATGGCCCAATATGCACGATGTTCCAATTCCACAGGAAATGACATGCTTTTCCAAAAACAAACCTATATGGAGACATTCCAATCGGGGTCTTAAATGTTGTTTTATAAGCCCAGAGAGCATCACTCAGACGTTGAGACCAGTCTTTACGATCTGGTCTGACTGTCTTCTCTAGAATGTTTTTAATCTCCCGATTGGAAATCTCAACTTGCCCACTAGTTTGTGGATGATAGGGGGTGCCAACTTTATAAGTGATGGAGTATTTTTTTACTAATAGCTCGAACGGTCTATTGCAAAAATGAGAACCACCGTCACTTATAATGGCACGCGGAATACCAAAACGAGAAAAGATGTTATCTTTCAAGAATCTTACCACAACCCTGTGGTCATTCGTTTTACATGGTATCGCTTCTACCCATTTGGACACATAATCCACAACAACAAGGATGAAATGATTGCCAAACAAAGGCGGGAATGTCCCATAAAATCAATACCCCAAACATCAAAAATTTCAACCACAAGAATATTAGGAAGGGGCATCATGTTGTGACGAGAAATGGAACCCATTCGTTGGCATCGATCACAAGTGGTGCAAAAGGCATGAGTATCTCGAAAAAGGGTAGGCCAATAAAAACCACTCTGCAAAACTTTTGCAGCTGTCTTTCTAGAGCTAAAATGACCACCACAAGCTTGCTCATGACAAAATGAGATGATGCTGTGAAATTCACTCTCAGGAACACATCTCCTGATAACCTGATCAAGACAATACTTGAACAAGTATGGATCATCCCAGAAGAAATGTCTAACCTCAGCAAGAAATTTGGATCTATCTTGTTTAGACCACTTAAAAGGAAGTTGACCTGTAACAAGATAGTTCACGGTATCTGCATACCAAGGTAATTGGGAGAGATCAAATAATTGCTCATCAAGAAATGACTCATTCAATGGTAAATATTTGCTAGATGACTCTACCAGAAGTCTAGATAAATGGTCAGCTACAACGTTTTTTGAACCTTTTTTTGTCCCGAATTTAAATATCAAACTCTTGTAGCAATAAGACCCATCGAATTAAGAGAGGTTTAGCATCTTTTTTAGAGAAAATATACTTTAACGCCGCATGATCAGTAAAAATAATTACTTTGGATCCTATAAGGTAAGACCGAAATTTGTCTAGAGCAAAGACTACAGCTAATAACTCTTTCTCAGTGGTGGAGTAATTAATTTGTGCGTCTTGTAGAGTTCTACTAGCGTAATAAATGACATGTGGCTATTTGTCCAATCGTTGTCCTAGGACAACTCCGAGTGCAAAGTCGGAAGCATCACACATAAGCTCAAAAAGAAAGTTCCAATTAGGAGATTGGATGATTGGAGCTGAAGTCAATAAATGTTTAAGCTTCTCAAAAGCTTTCAAACAATCTTCATCAAAAACAAAAACCGCGTCTTTAGCAAGTAAATTGCATAAATGACGAGCGATTTTGCTAAAGTTTTTTATGAATCTCCGATAAAATTCAGCATGGCCTAGAAAAGATCTAATTTCCTTAACCGTCTTTGGAGGCGAAAGACTCGAAATTAAATCAATTTTGGCTTTGTCGACTTCAATTCCCTTGTGTGAAATTACATGTCCAAGAACAATGCCCTGTCGTACCATAAAATGACATTTCTCCCAATTTAAGACAAGATTTTTCTCCACACATCTATTTAACACTAAAGTTAAATGATGTAGACATTGATCAAATGAATCACCAAATACTGAGAAATCATCCATAAACACCTCAAGGAACCTCTCAACCATATCGAAAAAAACACTAAGCATGCACCGCTGAAAAGTAGTGGGTGCGTTACACAATCCAAATGGCATTCTCCGATATGCGAAAGTACCAAAGGGACAAGTGAATGTGGTCTTCTCTTGATCCTCGGGTGCAGTGGGGATTTGGTTATAACCGGAATACCCATCAAGAAAACAATAGTAATCATGTCTGGCTAACCTTTCAAGCATCTGATCAATGAAAGGAAGAGGAAAGTGATCCTTCCTTGTGACCAAGTTCAACTTACGGTAATCAATACATACTCGCCACCCCGTGGTCATGCGGGTTGGTACTAATTCATTCTTGTCATTCTTGATTACCGTTACCCCTGACTTCTTTGGGACAACTTGAACAGGACTGACCCAAGGACTATCCGAAATTGGGTAGATTATACCCACATCCAACAATTTGAGCACTTCGGCTCAGACAACTTCCTTTAGATTATGATTAAGTCTACGTTGCATTTCACGCGATACTTTGGCATTATCTTCGATATGAATGCGATGCATGCAAACGATTGGACTTATTCCTTTAATATCCACGATAGTCCACCCAAGTGTTGTTTTATGTTCTTTTAAAACATCTAACAATTTTCCTTCCTGTTCTTCAGTCAATGCAGATGAAATAATAACAGGTAAGGTATTGTCAACACCTAAAAATGCATACTTGAGGTTGTCAAGTAATACTTTTAGGTTGAGCTTGGGTGGTTTTTCAACGGAATGGACTTGTTTTGACTCATTGAGTGGAAGATGTAGGCTTCCATTTATAACTGGTTTCGATTATAGAGGTAGAGTCAAGCAAAGCATTGACTTCCCTTATGGAATCATTAATATCGAAGTCTAAATTAAAATGAGTCAAACAAGCCTCTAAGGGATCATTAAACTGAGGAAATGAATGTTCCGCCAAACTCTCAATCATGTTAACCTCAAAGGAATCCTCAAACTCGGGAGGTTGTTGACTTACATTGAATACGTTGAGTTTGACGGTCATGTTACCAAATGATAATTTCATGATTCCATTTCGGCAGTTAATGATAGCATTGGATGTGGCCAAAAATGGACGACCCAAAATAACTGGAATGTTACTAGAGGGATTGTGAACAGGTTGTGTGTCAAGGACTATGAAGTCCACAGGGAAATAAAACTTGTCAACCTTAATGATCACATCCTCTATCACACCGCGGGGGACTCGGACAGATCTGTCTGCAAATTGCAGTGTCACTTTAGTTGGTTTCAACTCACCAAGACCCAATTGCACATATACTGAATATGGCAATAGATTAACACTTGCCCCTAAATCTAATAGTGCCTTCCCAATCATATGATCACCAATCACACATGAAATAGTCGGGCAACCAGGATCTCTGTACTTAGGTGGGGTTTTGTGTTGAAGGATGGAGCTGACTTGCTCAGTTAGGAAGGCTCTTTTGTGCACATTCAGTTTTCGCTTTTGTGTACACAAATCCTTCAAAAACTTGGCATAAGAGGGAACTTGCTTAATGGCCTCGAGTAATGGAATATTGATTTGAACTTGTTTAAAATTTTCCATTATATTGTTGGCATTTGTTCCTTTCTTCGCCATTATATCGGGAATGGGCTTTGATGATGATGATGATGATATCGTTGGCATTTGTTCCTTTCTTCACCGGAACTAACCGCGATGGAAATGGTGCTCTAGGCATATAGGATGCGTTGGTGGGATCAGAGTCAAGATGATGATCCTCTTGAGAAGATGAGGCTTTATCAACCTCCTTCTCAGATGGAGGTGTGACTTGCTTTAGCGTGGATTGGGATTTAGGATCAATCAAATTAGGCATTCTAATTTGGTTGTCAACTAGTTTTCCACTCCTAAAGGTGATGATAGATTAGACATCTTCATTGCGTGGCTGAGATGCACTGCCTATTTCGAATTGGCCCTTAGGATTTTGAATGGGTTGACCAGGGAATCTTCCTGCTTCTCTTTCAGGAAAGGATTTTTCTATTTGACTCACAGTCATCTCAAGCTTTTGGATGGCTTGAGATTGTTGTTGAGAAGTAGCTCTTAGTTCGGTGATAGCCTGAGAGTTCTGTTCGAGCATGGTTCATGCTCTCTGCATAAATTGGTTCATTATATCCTGTAAACTCAGAGTGTTAGAAGGAGGTACATCTTGATTGAATTGATGCCTATTAGCAGGAATTGGAGCTCGAGGAGCTTGAGGGATAACAACTGGGCCTCCTTGATGTTGACCATGGGCCCATGAGAGATTAGGGTGTTTGGCTAAACCTGGATTGTAAAAATTTGAGTGTGGATTATAACCAGATTGCCTAAAGGTATTGAATGCATTGACTTGTTCAGCAAAATAAGCAGGGTGCTCATTTTTCAAGTGACAATCTGATGTGGAATGACTAGAACTTGAACATGCAGCACAAACCTCGGATGGAACATTGGTTTGGACTGATAGCTGAGACTTTTCCAGATATGCATCAATCTTCTGTGCCATTGTCATTACAACTGCTTCCAACCTTGAAGAAGGAGGAAGATGAGGAGTAGATGATGTATCCCTTACTTCATACAAACCACCCTTTCGCCTATCCGAGTCTTTTCTTGAATAATCCCATTGTTGAGAATTTTCAGAAATAGCTTCAAAGAATTCCCAAAATTGTTCCAAACCCAAAACTGTTAGTTACACCAATTCTTCTTGTGGATCGTAGCTTACTTATGACTCGGCGTACCGGGTAAATTACCCTTGTGGTAGTGGCCTCTCGGAGCTCATTGAATGATTAAACCCATCGTCACTTTTAGCTTTGGTCAACACAAAAATTATTGGATTCACCTTGGTCTTGGTTGTCCTATGAACACCGTACCTAAAAGATGGCTCTATCTAACTTGCTAGCTGATTTTAATTATGTTTGGCTATTGGTTGCACACAGCTGGAGTGATGAGGTGGGGATATCAAGTCCCACCAGTTTCTATTTAGAAGCTAGGTCTGCTTATTATGAATTACTAAAGTTTAGCATCCACAATTACATAAATTAAACAACCAATCACACAATTTCAAACAATTACACAAAGCACCCGAGTCACTAATACATTGCCTGTGATAGAAGTACTTACAGTGTGTGTATTCCGTTCTGCACAAAAAGTTAGCACAATTAAAAAAAATGTTCGACTTCTTTTTATCCGTTTCAATCAGCACACAAGCATATGCAATCAAATTACTGATCTTGGTCTTAGAAGTCGGATTTCTAAATCATAAAAAAAAAAAAAAAAAACTATTGGGTAACAATTAAAATTGTTTCCCTATAATTTCTTTTGACTTGGAAAATTTTTGGTTTTTTTTTAGGTGATTAAAAATCGAAAACAATAGAGTTTACAAAAATTATTACACCACACACTCGTAAAACGAGGTGAAAATAAAATTAAAACTTCCCTCACAAAATAAATAATAAAAAAATATTTAAAATTAAAATTAAAATTTGGTTGATGTTCGCAGGATCGTCCAATTTCCTCGAGAAGCGTGTATTCTGCAAAATCAAACAAATAACACGAAATGAGTGTAAAAAGAACTTAATAAAAATAAAATTTTGTTTTTTTTCTGAATTTATTTTTTAAAATTAGTGAAAATAAATCTTAAATTCAATTACACCGCTACCCTCCTTGGCAACGGCACCAAAAACTTGTTGCGGGTTTAACTGGCCTAAACAAACATGCTAATTTGACCCACTTATAATAACCGCAAGTGCACGGTGTCTAACTGGTAGACAACGGCAAGTACGGGTCGATCCCACGAGGAAGGTGGATTAAATTGAATTTAATAATTTACCTAAACTAATTTGGAGAAAATGGGGGTTACAGTGTTTAAAAATCCGAGTTAAACAAAAGTAATAAAAATAACAATAAATAAAAGAAAAGAGTTGGAGGGAAACCACAATTTGCAAAATATTTTTCAAGCTCCTAAAATTATATTCAATTTTTCTTATTATTCCAATTTCAAATAAATGACTCTAGCAATGTATAAACTCCTAGCATTAATTGTCTTGTTAGGGCACAATTAATCACAAGTTTAATTATTCAATTAAAACATGCTTGATTTATAACATAATATTTTTCTAACAACCTAAGATGCATGACATATTAGGTGAAAGTAAAATATTATAAATCGTGAATCAATTAATATTAATCATGAAATAATAAAGTAAAATGAAATTAATTCTAGAGTTTGAGACTTAATTCACTGTGGTGTTACAGAGCATTCAGCAGGGTGCAAACAGTAACAGGTCCAGTGTGGCTCAGCAGATCCCAGTGGGTGCAAATAGTTCTGATCTTTCTCAGCCGAGGTGCTCTCAGCAAGGTCCACTGGGTGCCAGTAGCGTCAACTTGATTTAAGTCTTTCTGGTGGTACTGAGTTATAAGGTGGGGTGCAAATAGTACCCCAACCTTTCTTCCTCAATTTGAACAGAGAAAGAGGCGGGAAGACGCTGTGGGCGATCTGCTCCTGTCTGGTGGTGATGCGACAAGAGCTGATGTGGTCTTCTGGCGAAAGATGTTGGTGGTGGTTGATGGGCATTGTGATGAAGAAAATGAATGAGAGATGAGAACCGAGTGGTGAGTGGTGAGTGGTGGTGGAGCCGGTGACGGTGGTTGAAGATGAAGTGAAACAAGGTTGTCACACCCCTGTTTCGGTGGAGTGAATGAGAGAAAACAGATATGGCCAACTCCAGTCTTCTATCTTCATGGCATCTTTAATCCAACTCACACACAGTTCTTGAACTATGTTTAACTCTTCTACTATCTCCAGAAATGTCTATTTCTAGCATTATACAGACACTTTTTGCAACAACTGAGAATCCTCCAATCCACACTATGTGGTGCTCTTTCAAACTGCTTATTCTGCTTTTCTCTCTACCTTCTCTTCTTTCTCACCCAATCACCAATGGCCAAAACAAGAAACCCCCACCTCCACCTCCACCATTCACCAATAATTTTATGACAAGAAATCACCTCCACCACCACAACAACAACTACAGCCACATCCCAAACAAAATTTCCAGCCAAATAACATGGATAGTTTTGAACTAGAAACCTTGTTCATGATCATGGAAACCATGTCTTCTGACAGAAATTGGATTCTCTTATCCAAACCCATGTAAACCAGGCTCTTCATGGCCTGTATAGAGTGCAAACAAGGTCCAGACAATCACCTCCATGTCTCTAGGCTTGATTTTGGGTCATATCCTAACCCAACCTGCAAAAACACTGCCACGTTTCCTTTCCAAATCTTTGATCTTCCTTACCTCCAATCTGCCTTCTTCTTCCACTGCTTCACTCACACAAAAACAAATTTATCTATACTTCCACATGGTTCCTCTGCTTCTTCTCTCCAACAGTTAAGTTTCAAATCAAACCCATCACTTATAGGACCAATACCACCTCAAATCTCCTCACTCAAGTCATCACTTCAAATCCTCACATTGTCACAAAACCAACTTCATGGGAAAATCCCAAACCAAATGTATAGTCTCACCTCTCTCATACACCTTGATTTGAGTTATTATTTGTTGTTCTCTCTGCGATTCTTTTGGTGGGTATCATTTAAACAGTGAGAAAAAGAGTGTGTTGAAGTCTGCCATTGAAGAAACAGCTCATATGAGTTCCTCAGCAGGTTCTACAGCACATCCGTCATGCACTTCGGTGTCTCTGTGCCTAGAAAAATCCCTAATAGCAAGCCTATTTCAAGCCAAATGGTGAAATATGAAAAAAAAAAAAAAAAAAAAAAAATACCAGTATTGCTAAGACTAGAAGTGAGAGAGAGAGATGTGATGTATGATTTAAAGAGAGAGAGAGAGTGTGTGTGTGGGGGTGATGTGTGATTTAATGAAAGGGAGAGAGCCATTAGATTACTATTAGTTTAATCCAACGGTTCAGGTTAATGCACATGAGGGGGTCCTGCGCTTTGTGCGCATGTGCCCCCCTCGATCCGTACAAGAAACACTCACGTACTCCTTCATTTTATCAGATTTCTTAAAAACTCCCAAAAAAAAAATATTGCAATGGCTGATGTAGTTGTTGGACCGCTCGTCCAGAACACCTCCTTTCCATGCATACTCGAAAAAGAGTTCACTTTGATTAGGGGGTGAAGAAAGTCGTGGAGTAGCTCATGGGAACGTTGTCAACCATCCAGGCCGTCCTTGAGGACGCAGAGGCTAGGCAAATAATTTAAAGGAGAAGTCAATTGTAGATTGGCTAAACAAACTCAAGGATGCAGCATATATGACGCGGAAGATGCCTTGGACTTGTGGTTAACCACAACGTTAGGAGATTATTTAGGTGGTTTATTCCTTTATTATTTCCTTTATTCTAGGATAGACTATATATGGGTACTTGCTTTGTTATAGGAAACTACTTCCTCAAAGAAGTTTAATATTTCCTAAACTATTGCTAGGTATTATGTGAAATTAGGGAAGCTACTATTGTGCTTCTTGTATAAATATCTTTCATTGGGTTAATGAGAAGAAAGAAACAATTACCCTAAATCTTTCATGGTATCAGAACAAAATTGCTTCTTCAAAAAAAAAAAATTTCCTAAACCATGGCCGGCGGCGCTACACCTCCACCACCGGTAAAAATTGATCCCAATTCGCCTTTCTACTTAGGGTCGCAAGATCGACCAGGCGACTTCATTACCCCAATTCGCCTCAAGCTTGACAATTTTGATGATTGGTCTCATGCAATTCGAGTAGCCCTTTCCTCTAGGCGCAAATTCGGATTTCTTGACGGGACAATCACAGATATCATCCCACCTTGTACGAAAAATGATTGGGTCACGATCCACTGCATGCTTGTGTCATGGCTCACAAATACAATTGACCCCGAGGTACGTTCTATGCTATCGAATTATGACAATGCCAAACGCTTATGGGATGACTTGCATGAACGATTCTCAATCGTGAATGGTCCGCGTATTCACCAACTTAAGGGAGATATTAATCGCTGTGAGCAAAATAAAACTATGCTCGTTGCTGTTTATTTCAGTAAATTGAATGTTTTATAGGATGAACTAGATAAACATGAGCCTTTGATTTCTTGCAAGTGTGGTAAATGTACTTGTCAGGTTGGTAAACAACACGAGAAACGGCGTGCAGATGATAGGTTGCACCAATTCTTTCTTGGCTTGTGTTCTGAATATTATGCCCAATTGCGCTCGACTATTTTGTCGCAAGATCCTCTACCTTCGTTGAATCAGGCATTCCAACAAATTGCTCAAGATGAGCGAGTTTGGGGGATCACACGCATCACCGAAGAGAAACCCGATGTGGTAGGTTTCGCGGTGCGTATGGAGAATAGACCAAAACCGCGTCTTGATAGAACGGAGAGAGCAGCCTTGATATGTTCTCACGGTCACAAATCAGGCCATGACATAGCTACCTGCTTTGATCTTCATGGTACTCCAGATTGGTACTTGGAGTAATATGACAGATTTGAAGGGCAAGCCAAACACTGTGTCAACAAAGTTCACGACTGGACGTGGACGTAACGGAGTGCGTGCTAATGCCACCAACCCAGACATTACTCACGGCGCATCTCTTGGGAAGCCGAACCCCGCTCCTGCTGCGCAACCTCTTCCAGGTTTTACTGCCGAACAGTGGGCGGCGTTAGCAGCCGCATTTGGTACTCCTCACACTCCTTCTAACAGGTTGCATGGTAAGTTGGAAATGGATTCTTGGATAATTGATACTGGATGTTCTCATCATGTTACTAGTGATGAATCTTGTTTAGTGGATACTAAAGTAGTTTCGCCATGTCCCGTGGGCCTTCCGGATGGTCAAACAGTGGTTGCTACTAAGGAGGGTGTCGTGAAACTCACGGACAAAATATTACTCCAACGTGTTCTTTTTGTTCCTAAGTTAAACTGCAATTTAATTTCGGTTTCACAACTAAATGATGATCTAAATTGTTCTGTCCAATTTAATTCTAACTTGTGTGCTATACAAGACCTGCATTCGAGGGAGGTGATTGGCACGGGTAAGAGACGGGATGGACTTTACTATCTACGGCAAGGATTAAAGGTGCAAGCGGTTTCGGTTGATAGTTTGAAGTCCTTGGAGCTATGGCATAGTCGATTGGGTCATCCTTCCGAGACAGTAGTGAAGTTGCTTCCTCTTTTTTATAATTCTAGGGGTCATTTGAATAAAGGATGTGAAGTTTTTCATCGTGCTAAACATTCTAGAGATCGTTTTCCTTTAAGTGACAATAAATCAACTCGGATTTTTGAGTTAATACATTGTGATTTATGGGGTCTGTATGATGAGGTTTCTTCGTGTGGTGCTCGTTATTTTTTAACTTTAGTGGACGATTATTCACATGCTGTGTGGGTTTATTTATTGATTGATAAAAGAAAAGTTTTGAAGATGTTTATGTCCTTTATTGCCATGATTGACCGTCAATTCTCTCAAAAGTTGAAAATTGTACGTAGTGACAATGGAACAGAGTTTAATTGCATGAAAGATTACTTTGTGGCTAATGGAATTTTATTTCAAACCTCTTGTGTGGGTACCCCTCAACAAAATGGAAGAGTGGAAAGGAAACATAAACATATTCTCAATGTCGCTCGTGCATTGAGGTTTCAAAGAGGGTTGCCAATCTATTTTTGGTGGGAATGCGTTTTGGCCGCTGCTCACCTAATAAATCGTACTCCATCTAGTATTCTCTTAAACAAAACTCCATATGAAATGCTATTTTGTTGTACACCTTCTTTTAGTGACTTGCGAGTTGTTGGTTGTTTAGCTTATGCCCATAATCAACGAGCTAAAGGTGACAAGTTTGCCAGTCGAAGCCGTAAATGTGTTTTTGTGAGATATCCGTTTGGTAAGAAGGGATGGAGTTTATTTGATCTTGAGAAAAAGGAGTTCTTTGTGTCGAGGGATGTGAAGTTCTATGAAAATGTCTTTCCTTATTTGAATGTTGAAGTCACAAATCATACTCATCCCCTTGACAGTGATGTGACTTATAATGAGGGAGTCCAGGAGGAGTTTATTGAAGATATGGGGGATCATCGGGTGATGCACGAGGATGCCATCGTCGGTCCTCAAACGACCTCTACCACGACTAGCGTCACACCTAGTCATGCTGAGCCACAGTCTTCCACCTCCGTGCCGAGTCAAAATGCTCGGGATGTGCCACCAGTGGCCGCTTCATCCTCGGATGTCGGGGGGTAGATGGTGCTCCCGACGGATCGGGGGGGACAATTTGGGCTGAGGGTTCCGGGAGAAGTTCCCATCAGTAAAATTGAGAGACTTCGTGACACATACGGTTATCAAGAAAAGTCCATCTCTCGTTCCATCTGCTCCGCCATATCACACTCCCTCAGGTACGCCTTTTCCTATAGCACATTATGTTAGTTGTGATCAATTTACTGTGAAACACCGAAATTTTCTTGCAGCTGTAACTGCAGGTGTTGAGCCACGGTCTTTTAAGGAGGCTGCAAAAGATATAAGATGGTGTACTGCTATGCAAAAGGAGATTCGTGCTTTGGAAGATAATGGCACTTGGACTATGGAAAAATTACCTCCTGGAAAGAAAGCTCTCGGAAGTATATGAGTGTACAAAATTAAGTACAACTCAGATGGTAGCATTGAGAGGTTAAAAGCCAGATTAGTTGTTTTCGGTAATCATCAAGTTGAAGGAATTGATTATAATGAGACATTTGCCCCATTCGCGAAAATGGTGACAGTTAGAGCTTTTCTGGCCATTGCAGCATCAAAGCATTGGGAGTTGCATCAGATGGATGTTCATAATGCCTTCCTTCACGGTGATTTAGATGAGGAGGTGTATATGAAACTTCTTCCAGGTTTTAGCTTCACTACTTCTGATTTGGTTTGTCGTTTGCGTAAATCGCTGTATGGTTTGAGACAAGCACCTCGATGTTGGTTTGCAAAGCTTGTGACAGCTTTAAAGGGGTACGATTTTCTTCAATCCTACTCCGATTATTCCCTCTTTACTTACTCTAAAGGGTCTGTACAGATCAACGTCCTAGTATATGTTGATGATTTGATAATCTCTGGTAATGATTTCGCTGCGGTGACGGCTTTCAAAGCCTATTTGAGTCAATGTTTTTATATGAAGGATCTTGGTGTGCTTAAATATTTTCTTGGCATTGAGGTGGCTAGAAGCTCTTCAGGGTTGTTTTTATGTCAAAGGAAATATGCCCTTGATATTATTTCGGAGGTAGGACTATTAGGCTCGAAGTCAGCTTCATTCCCGATTGAACAGAATCATCAGCTGGCGCGTGCCAAGGGGCATTTTCTTACGGATCCCGAGCCCTATAGGCGTTTGCTTGGGCGTCTTATCTATTTGGCGGTTACTCGTCCTGACTTGGCATACTCGATTCATGTCTTGTCACAATTCATGCAGGAACCGAGACAAGAACATTGGGATGCTGCATTACGGGTTGTTCGCTATTTAAAGAGATCCCCGGGTCAAGGCATTCTATTACGTTCAGACAGTGAGTTGTCTTTGACAGGTTGGTGTGACTCGGATTGGGCAGCCTGTCCCCTTACTCGGCGGTCTCTCACTGGGTGGTTTGTGTTTTTGGGGCATTCGCCAATTTCATGGAAAACTAAGAAGCAGCATACTGCAGCTCGTTCTTCGGCAGAGGCCGAATATCGCTCTATGGCTTCTGTTACTTGTGAATTAAAATGGTTGAAGGGTCTACTTTTGAGTTTGGGAATCCATCATCCAAAGGCAATTCCTCTTTTTTGTGATAGTCAGTCCGCGTTGCATATAGCGCAGAATCCGGTATTTCATGAACGCACGAAGCACATTGAGGTTGATTGTCATTTCGTGCGAGATGCAATCCAGGAAGGTCTTATTGCTCCGTCTTATGTGCCGACGACGGACCAATTGGCGGATATTTTTACCAAGGCTTTGGGGAAGAAGCAATTTGATTTTCTCCTTGACAAGTTGGGCATTTTAGACTTGCATGCTCCAACTTGAAGGGGGGTCTTAGGAGATTATTTTGGTGGTTTATTCCTTTATTCTAGGATAGACTATATATGGGTACTTGCTTTGTTATAGGAAACTACTTCCTCAAAGAAGTTTAATATTTCCTAAACTATTACTAGGTATTATGCGAAATTAGGGAAGCTACTGTTGTGCTTCTTGTATAAATATCTTTCATTGGGTTAATGAGAAGAAAGAAACAATTACCCTAAATCTTTCAACTTGACAACGCAAAGTAGAGCTCACAGATGCTGATTCTAGCAAACAAGTCAGTTGTTCCATCTCAACTTGTTTAAATTTCAATGAAATTATATTTCATCATAAGATAGCAAAAAGGCTGAACGAAATCACAAGTAAAATTGATGATATTGCTGAACAAATATCCAAGTTCCACCTTAATTATAATTTTGTGCCACGGACTGAACACATCGGCTTAGATCAAAAGAGAGAACCCATGTCCACTTTAAGTGAACCTAAAATTTATGGGGGGGGGGGGTTACGGTGCCGAGGAATTTCCTGCTCGAATATTCCAAAGAGGAGGCGTCCTCATCAAATACTACTCTGCACTCTTTAACAATTTGGAAATGCCCACCCATAGAAATCGGGGATCTCGCATCCCTAAAATCTTTGGAAATTCGCGATTGCAAGGAATTGGTTTCATTTCCCAAGGAAGCTCACCTCTCTCACAACATTAACTATCGTTAGCTGTAATAGAGTATCAAGTGCTTGCCAACAATTGGAGGAGGAGTAGAGTCAGAGAACAACTCACTTCTTGATTTTGTGGTGATTTCAGAATGTGAGAGTCTAACATCTGTGTCAGAGGGGTTGCGGTATCTAACATCCCTCAAACAACGATTAGAGATAAGTGATTGTCCAGAGTTAAGAGTTGGAATTGCCAACTCCAGCACCTCGTTTCCCTTGAAACTCTAAAATTGATCAACTTACCTAAGTTGACTGCTTTACCTCAACTGATAAGACACGCTCCGACAATTACAAATACAAAGATGTCCAAAGCTGGCAATTGACTTTGGAACCTCGTTTCCCTAGTACGTCTGGAATTGAATGACTTACCCAAGTTGACAGCTTTGCCTGATGCGATACAACACCTTCTTCCCATGCTTGAAAAACTAGAGATTTCAGGTTGCAAGAATTTGAGAATGTTGCCAGATTGGTTGAAGCACCTCACCACTCTTCAATCTCTGGAGATCAGCTTCTGTCATCCTGATCTAGAAGAACGATGAGGGCGAGGATTGGCACAAGATTTCTTTTGTTTGATTGGGAAGGTATCTGATGCTGCACTTGACAAGTAAATAAACATTTCCAAGCTTTCTGCCCCTTCCAGCAGATGAGTCAGTCATTTAGATTATTATTTTGTTTTCACCTTTCTTTTATTTTCCATTCCATTACTTCTCTCTATTTCTTTGTGCTAATTCTAACTAACTTTTTTGTTGCATGGTTCAGTAATGCGTATACAAATAAACAAAAATCAGATAAGCAGTTAAATAAGAAACGAAGCAAGCTTCAAACACTTTTCAAGCTAGTCCACTTCCTCCATGTTTCAAGACTGTGTGTGACAAGTTTTTGAGAGCACAGGTAACTCTTCCTCTATCTCTAATCTATGGTATTATACATGAGAGTGATTGTAACTTGTCCTTACATCTTTAGAATACCAATGTGCATGTACAACTTAAAGGAACAGGTTGGTTCTATTATGAAACTCTCAACACAAGTTTTCCATAAAAAATATATCAAAGCCGAAGACCTCACTGTGTAGTTCACGAAATTATTTTTTGAGATCTTTCCCAGAATAGTTAAGCAATATTACAAGTTAAGTCTACTTGTTACATTCTTCTTTTACTTTGTTTCTTCAATACAAGTATGTGAAATAAGACTGGAATTACTTACACAACAAAATCAACCCAACTGATTGGGTTGCTCTTCTTATTTTGCAGGTGTTCGTGATACCAAATGAAGTTTTACTTTCATCAGCGACTTCAATTGCACAACATTTATGTGGAATGACACCTATTGCTGAGTTGGTTAGCTAATTTGCTGACTCAGCTTGATCATGACAATTGCCAATGTCTATAAGTAGATTACTATTTATTCCCTTATTCGATAAAAGGGTGGAGTTACAAGGCTTCTAAGTTAACCTTGCAGCCGGAATGAAATACCTATAAGGGTGTGTTTGGTTGCATGGAATCCTAAGGTGGGAATTGGAATCTCATTCCATGGCATCCCAACTTTGACGTTTGGTTGTCCATGGGAATTGGATTCCAATTCCTATTGTGAGTGTTTGGTTGCCCAAAACTAATCATGGAAATTTTTTTTTTTATTTTTTCATTTTGAAGATCCCACAATTCTACTTTTATATATAAACTAGAATATGATTTTGATTTTGCTTCCTGCACAACATCCTTACAGTATAATTTTAAACTCGACGTCTGCTTAAATCTTTCAATGAGAAATCCACGTTCAATACTGGTATTCAGAATTCTAATAAAAAAAATTTAGCAATATATATTGACTAAAATTTTCAAAATGAAATCATGTTTACTGCATAAACATAACAAGTCCTAAACCACATACTCCCAAACATCAATTAAACAAAATCCAAACTTTCTAACTCCTTGATTACTAATCAAAACACATAAAAATGATTAAAGACAAGAAGCCAATTACTTTTGCTCCAAACTAATTATCCTCCAACTCTGCAAGAATCCAACCCTCCCTTGTTTTTTCGGTCAATCCTAAAAAGAAAGTACCAAGCTCTACGTTCCCATTGAACTTTCTCATGATTTTTAAAATTTGACGTTCGGTAAGTCTAGGAACCGCCCTTACAGCCTTCTCAACTTCTTGCCAAGTGAAGGTTTCCAATCGTATAGGCATAGCACTCGCTTGCTCAAATATGCCTTGCATATACTCGATATGGCCTTAGCAAACTCGGGATCATCGTTGTCACACGTTCGCTTGCGTTTGCGAGACAATGTAGTAGAACCCGAGGCAACATCTTCCCTGTCTCCAGTGTCTGTATGGACACTTTCACTTGCTTCAACCATGGGTACATTGTCATCATCACGACTTGCTATACAGCGATCGCCAGTTGCTTGATCATTTCCTATGATGATTGCAAGGTCGCCATAGTATGGAAAGATTTTGCCACGAACTTTTTTTGCTTCCTTGTGTGCCTAAACAATGTTAAGAAATATAATTGAGAAAACAATCTAATTTAACAAAAAGATTAGAACAATCAACAAAATAAAAATAGTTGGAGAAAAGCTTACAATAAAGATTAGAAAACTAACATTATCAATAAATTCTAACTAGCATTCTCAATGAAATTATCAACACCACCAGCTGAGATCGGTGGAGAGTTCAGTGGAGAGATCAATGGTAGCTAACATGTAGAGATCGAGAAATAGAGAGGGAAGAAGATGAGAGACGTACCTGGGGTTTTTTGCAATGACGAGAGAGCTTCAAAAACTTGCTTCAGTTGATGTGAAGAGAGGTGGAGAGAGGCGAGGCAGCGAGGGAGGATTAAATCGAGAGGTTTTTAGGATCGCCAAAAGTTTTCCTTTGGTGAATCGAGGTGTCCGATTCCCATCTTTGGTGGGAATATGTGGCACGTGCTGGCCTCCCTCACCCACTAGTAAACTCTTAAACAAACACCCAAAATACTATTCCAAGTGGGAATAGGATTCCTATTCCCATGAAATGGGTGCAACCAAACACACCCTAAAAGTGGTGAGATGTCCTCATTATATGCTGAGAAATTATTACTTTTTTGTGCTATAGTAAAATTGTACTATATTAAATATTTTTTAATCAAATAGTTATATTAATTAAACAAGGAGAATTTTTTGATGTAGTTGCAAACACTACAAAAAAAAGCTTTAATAGCTACGGAAACTAGCGACGGTTTTTTGATACCATCGCTAATTATACGATTAGCGACGGCAAAAAACCGTCGCTAATTTCTTTCAATACTATTTCAACCCATAATTATAAAAATCCGTCGCAAAATATTTAGCGACGGCTTAAAACCGTCGCTAATTCTTGTATTAGCGACGGTAATTTAGCCGTCGCTAAGATTTACAAATAAAAATAATTGGTTTTTGATTTTTTTTATTAGTGACGGCAAAAAATCATGGCTAATTGGTTTTTTTTTTAATTAAACACTAAAGAGATTAACTACGGCAATTTACCGTGTCTAATTGGTTTTTATTTTTTTTATTAGCGACGGCAAAAAACCGTGGCTAATTGGTTTTAAAAAAAAATTAAACACTAAAGAGATTAGCTACGACAATTTACCGTGGCTAATTGGTTTTTGATTTTTTTTATTAGCGACGGCAAAAATCGTGGCTAATTGGTTTTTTTTTTAAACTAAACACTAAAGAGTTTAGCTACGGCAATTTACCGTAGCTAATTGGTTTTTATATTTTTCTTTATGAGATCAAAGAAGATCAGATCAGATCAAAGTAGATCATCAAAGAAGATCAAAGAAGATCAGAACAAAGAAGATGAGATCAAAGAAGATCAGATCAGATCAAAGAAGTCCAAAGAAGTTCAAAGAAAATCAAAGAATATCAAATCAGATCAAATAAGATTAGATCAAAGAAGATCAAAGAATATCAGATCAAAGAAGATCAGATCAAAGAATATGAGATCAAAGAAGATCAGATCAAAAAAGATCAAAGAATATCAGATCAATGAAGATCAAAGAAGTTCAAAGAAAATCAAAGAAGATAAAAGAATATCGGATCAAAGAAGATCAAAGAAGTTCAAAGAAGATCAGATCAAAGAAGATAAAAGAAGTTCAAAGAAAATCAAAGAAGATCAGATCAGATCAAAGAAGATGAGATCAAAGAAGTTCAAAGAATATCAAAAAAGATCAGATCAGATCAAAGAAGATCAAAGAAGATCAGATCAAAAAAGATCAGATCAGATCAAAGAATATCAAAGAAGTTCAAAGAAGAAAAAAGACTAATTGGTTTTTTTTTTTTTTTAAATTAAACACTAAAGAGATTAGCTACGGCAATTTACCGTGGCTAATTGGTTTTTGATTTTTTTTATTAACGACGGCAAAAAACTGTGGCTAATTGCTTTTAAAAAAATTAAACACTAAAGAGATTAGCTACGGCAATTTACCGTGGCTAATTGATTTTTGATTTTTTATATTAGCGACGGCAAAACACCGTGGCTAATTGGTTTTAAAAAAAAAAAATTAAACACTAAAGAGATTAGCTACGGCAATTTACCGTGGCTAATTGGTTTTTATTTTTTATATTAGCGACGGCAAAAAACCGTGGCTAATTGGTTTTTTTTTAAATTAAACACTAAAGAGATTAGCTACGGCAATTTACCGTGGCTAATTGGTTTTTGATTTTTTTTATTAGCGACGGCAAAAAACCGTGGCTAATTGGTTTTTAAAAAAAAATTAAACACTAAAGAGATTAGCTACGGCAATTTACCGTGGCTAATTGGTTTTTGATTTTTTATATTAGCGACGGCAAAAAACCGTGACTAATTGGTTTATAAAAAAAAAATTAAACACTAAAGAGATTAGCTACGACAATTTACCGTGGCTAATTGGTTTTTATTTTTTATATTAGCGACGACAAAAAACCGTGGCTAATTGGTTTTTTTTTTTAAAATTAAACACTAAAGAGATTAGCTACGGCAATTTACCGTGGCTAATTGGTTTTTGATTTTTTTATTAGCGACGGCAAAAAACCGTCGCTAATTGGTTTTTTAAAAAAAATTTAAACACTAAAGAGATTAGCTACGGCAATTTACCGTGGCTAATTGGTTTTTGATTTTTTATATTAGCGACGGCAAAAAACCGTGGCTAATTGGTTTTAAAAAAAAAATTTAAACACTAAAGAGATTAGCTACGGCAATTTACCGTGGCTAATTGGTTTTTGATTTTTTTTATTAGCGACGGCAAAAACCGTCGCTAATTGTTTAAAAAAAATATCACCGATCCGCGTGAAACCTCATCTCAACCGTCAATAACACCCAAAAATTTAGCTCAATCCAACGCACTAAACCAAACCATGTCACCGATCCGCGTGAAACTATCATAACCAATCCCCTTCAATTACCTTTCTCTATATAAATTTCAATTTTTTCTACAAACCAACTTAAACAAAAAATTTCTCTCAACAAAAAATTTTCTTTCAACCTCCAGAGAAGAAACCCACAGATGAGAAGTCTGTCGCTTCCTCGACACCGATCCCGGCCGCCTCTCTCTCCCCTCCCTTCCTCCGCCGCCTCTCTCTCGGAGATCTGAGATCTCTGATCTCGGAAATCTAATATCTGAGATCTCTGATCTCGAAAATCTGATATCTGAGATCTCTGATCTCGGAAATCTGAAATCTCTTATCTCGGAGATCTGAGATCTCTGATCTCGGAGATCTATGATCTCCGATATTCTATAGATCAAATTTTATTTTATTTTAGGTTTTTTATCATTTTTGTATGGATTCTTTGTAAAAAAAATTTATTTTTGTATGATATTCTAGAGACTGTGTAATTTTTGTTATAATTTTGATCAATTAAGTTTAGTTCTGGTAGTTGATATTAATTTTCAAAATGGACAATCATTAATAGCTAATTTCATTATAAAAAATGAATTATAATTTGTAATTTATAATTTGTAAATTTCATTTGTCAATATGATTTGCAACAAAGTTGTCCCTAAATAGCTACGGCAAATACCGTGGCTGTGTTGTCAATTAGATTTGCAATTTAGCGACGGCAAAAAATTGTCGCTAAATAGCCAAGGCAAAAAACCGTCGCTATGTTGCCTTAGTGACCGCAAAAAATCCTCGCTAAGTAGCGACAGCAAATAAATGGTCGCTAAATAGCGACGGCAAAAAATCGTCGCTATTTAGCAAAAACTGTCACTAAATAGCCACGGTAAAAATCGGTCGCTAAATAGCGACGGCAAAAAACCGTCGCTATTTAGCAAAAACCGTCACTAAATAGCTACGGCAAAAAAACGGTCGCTAAATAGCGACGACAAAAAACCGTCGCTATCTTACAATTAGCGACAGTCTTCGTTGAAATTTTCAGCAGCTTTAGATACAGAATTTTTTGAGTTAGCCACGGTTTTTTTGCCGTGGTTAATTAGCGACGGGATAGTTTACCGTTGCTGATTCAAATAGCGACGATTAAACTAGCGACGATATTGCGATGGTTTTTGTGTCGTGGCTAAATCATTGTAGCGACGGTTTTTTGCCAATTAGCAACGGTTTTTAGCCGTTGCTGAAACATTTTTTTTGTAGTGAAATGCAGCATGGTTTTTAACGCTCTGGAAGACCAGAACTGGACAAGGTTTTTCAGAAGTCGAAATCGGAATGCTCAACCTCAATGCAAAATGAAGTTTAAGGTGAATTTAACATAAGACCATCTATCTAATTCGTTGTTTATTATAGGCCCATTGCAAGGGTTACGATTTACTTCAGAATTTGTTGAGTACTTGGGTTATTTCTCTTTTTGTTGCCAATGCAGTAAGATTTTAAACATTTAGCAACAATACCATTCCCCTGCTTGGTTAGATTCTTTGTTTACAGCAGCAACTTCATTTTTAATTCGGCCATTTGAATCCAGAGACCTGTCATACAATCATCCTCAACTGCTCTAGCTAGACTTATAAAGTCCACATTGATCATGCAGTTCCTCTTGTCAGTTACTGCAGATTCATATACAATGAATCTTTGATAGCCAAACCTATATGTCATACAAGATGCCACAGAGATTGTACTGCTCCTACATCTGCAACCATGTTACTCAGATTAAAGTTCCCTCCCAATGAAAAGGAAATGCCTCACATTTGTCAAGGCTTAGATCCTTGAAAAACTAGGTAATATTTACTTTTTTCATCTGTGGAAATTACGTAAGGGTTTTCAATTATGAGGAGCCTAATCCGCCTAGATATTTGTGGTTGTTGTGAGTTGAGGAAATTGCAGCTAGTATTGGGGAATTAACAAGCCTACAGACATTAGGCTACTTCCCTGTAGCTGTAGGGGGTGATTCTACAAAAGAGATGGTGGTGCTGCTGGCATCAATGAGTTGCACGAACTGAACCAGCTCAGAGGAGAATTACAGATAGTAGAGCTTGAAATTGTTAGAAACACAGAGGAGGCTAGAATGGCTAACTTGAGGAGCAAACGATACCTCACAGAGGAGGCTAAAATGTTGGAATTGTTGAACGGTCTGTACAACGGGCAATGTCAGGAATCTTGTAGTACTATTCAGGTTCTCATCCCATCTATTAACATCGAAATAACTAGTAGCAGGTCACTTGACACTCTACCTGACTGGATTTTTGCTTCTTAATATGTTGTCTTGCAAGCAGCTGTATTTGAAAATGGAAGCTATTACTGAACTCTGTTGCGTGATTCTCATGGAAGTTCTAATTTGAGTGGTGAATTCCAAGTAAGTCAAATCATAAGTATTCAATTGTATATGGTAATATGTTTCAGTTAGGTTAATCATTTAGACATGGTTTTGAAGCACATCAATGTATGTGACCAAACCAGCTCTTCATGTACAGGGTGATGATAACTGACTTATTGGAGACTCTCCAATGTCTCTAAGTTGGATGGAAATTACAAGGCCCTACTTCGACATTGACCTTGGAGAGCAAGTGAAATATCTCTAAAAGAGGTGAGATCGTGTTCCCCTTTGCAAGATTAAAACTTTTAAAACAGTTCAAAAATTAAAGAGTGATGTTGGTGATATAATTGTAAATGCAGCTATTTTTACACTAATTAAGGAAGGAGACAAACGGAAGTCAACATATGAAAAGCTCCAAGTGCAAAATGCAAAAGTGAAGCTTAAGGTGAGTGCATACATTAGCCATCTATATATTTTGTGGCTTTCTTACAAACTTTGTTCCAAGGAGTATTCAAGTAGTTATGTGAGTTTTCTCTTTATTGCAAATGCAGCATGGTTTAACAACCTCGGTTTCTCAAGAATCGTGCAGTTCATTTGTCAACATCGAAGATTCAATGATGTGGCAACTTCAAAACCACTTTGATACATCAAGCAGGGCAAGAGTGATTGCAGAAATATCGATGGTCAAATGCTAAGAAGCTTCATGCTTTTTGCCTCTCCATAAACACATCAAAAGTTGGGGGTGAATACTAAGGTGACCGAGCAAAAGCCTTCCTCCCCCATCCATCCAGGCTTAATGTTTCTCAATTATTTGAGGACAGATATGACTGGAAAAAAAAAAAGCCCTCCTCCCCCACCCCAAGAACTACGTTATGTGTTGAAAGGAAAGAATTTGGTCCAATATTATGGTTGGGCTAATTCGAGTAAATAAATATTGTGATTGGAATGATTCTTGGATCTCGATATGAATCAACACGATTCTTGGATCTTGATTAGTATGTAATTATGTTAGCTTACTTAGAATAGCATTGTAACTCTTGTATAAATTCATGTACATTGCTTAGCAAAGGAATCAACTTCTTCCACAATTCTCATTCTATTATGGTATCAGAGCAAAGTAGATAATTTTATTTTTCTCAGTGAGCATTCTGCCGCAACAAGGTCATCTTCATTCAGTTCTTGAAGTTAGTTAAACACCATGCCCGAAGGTGATAATTCTCATGGCACGCAGCAGCAATCAGCTCTCACAAATCCCACATCACCATAATTCCTTCATCCGTCTTCTAATCCAGATGTTGTCTTAACTCAAATTAAGTTAAACAGTGAAAATTATACTTCGTGGGAACAATCTATTATTTTGGCCTTAAGATCACAGAATAAAAATGGATTTTTTTGATGGCTCAATTTCAAAACCAAACAAAAATGATCCCCAATTTGTGGTTTGGAAAATTGTTAACTCTATGTTATGCTCCTGGATTGCGAACTCTCTCGATGACCCTATTAGGGCCACCGTCTCTCGTCTTAATAATGTTAAGACTTTATGGGACTGTCTCAAGACTAGATACTCGGTTAAAAATGGACCTAAAGTCTACAAAATATGGTCTGACCTCACTCTCACCAAACAAATCGGCTCCCCCATTATGTCATACTATACCCAATTTCTTCGGATGTGGGAAGATCTCTCAAATTTGTCTCCTTTAGAGTCTTGTAATTGTGAAAATAGCTCACCAATTCTTGTTTGTTTTAATCATCTCAAGACTTACCAATTTCTCATGGGCTTAGATGAGTCGTATAACACTTTGCGCACGCAAATTATTAATATGGACCGCTTCCGGACCTTGACCGGGTATATGCTATGGTGAGTCAAGAAGAAAGCCACAGATCCGCTCTCCGGCCCCGGGATTCTACCCCTGCCGTGGGCTTTGCTGTCCAATCCCGATCATCTTCAACTAGGCCATCCTCACCACAACAACAGCAACAAGTTCAGTCAACTGGACGTCCTTTTTGCACTCACTGTCAACGACTTGGCCATGTGTATGAGCGATGTTGGAGTCGCCTTGGCATATCTCCTCCACCGAATAGAGGTCGCGGACGAGGCAGAGGCCGCTTTTCCCAATCAGGTCGTGGGCAGTCCTCCTCCGCCACCTTTGCCGCTGCAACACAGTGGGGCGTGTCATCCCCTGCTCCTGCCGAGACAGCCTCAGTCGGATTTTCATCATCCGCATCGATTCCGAGCCTTTCTCATGATCAAGTTCAACGTTTACTGGCTTTGATCGAGCACAGTCCAGAAACTGCAAAATTTACCGGTAAGCAAAATTCTGATGTTTGTTGGCTTATTGATAGTGGAGCCTCGCACCATATGACCGGTAATATTTCTATTTTATCTAATGTTCGTGACATTGCTTCGTCGCCTGTCGGTTTTCCCGATGAAGAACATACGTTTGTTGTTAAAGAGGGAACATGTGTCTTGCAACCCGATCTTACTCTTCACCATGTGTTATTTGTGCCTAATCTGGCCGTGAATTTGATCTTTGTTAGTAAGTTGATTTCTGACACCAATTGCCTCGTGACGTTTACTGATTCCTTGTGTATTTTATAGGACCGCACCACGAGGAGCTCGATTGGATTGGGTGAGTCACGAGGAGGGGTGTACCATTATCGACCAGTGGCGGTCGCGACAGCATCAGCCGCCCGAGCTCCGAAATCCTATGATACATGGCATCGTCGGTTGGGACATCCTTCTTTTTAACCTATGTCGTTATTAAGTATTGATGGCAATAAGGTCGGTATGTCCGCCAAACAGTCTATTTGTGATGTTTGTTGTCGAGCCAAACAAACTCGGTCTAGTTTTCCTTTAAGTAGTAATTGTGCTACGAACATGTTTGATTTGATTCATTGTGACATTTGGGGCCCTTATCGACAGTCTACTATTTCTGGTACAAGATATTTCTTTACTATTATTGATGATTTCAGTCGTGCAGTATGGGTTTACTTGATGCATGGAAAAAGTGAGGCTAGTTTATTATTGAGACAATTTTGCTCCCTTGCCAAAACGCAATTTGGAAAATCGGTCAAAATAATTCGTAGTGATAACGGATTAGAGTTCACATCTACACCCATGACTTCCTTTTATGCTCAACATGGCATTATACATCAAACCAGTATAGTCGATACCCCACAACAAAATGTCCGAGTTGAAAGAAAACATCGACATGTTTTGGATGTTGTCCAAGCCCTATTATTTCAAGCATCCCTACCTATTGAATTTTGGGGTAAATGTGTCATCACTTCCGCTCATCTCATTAACCATACACCCACACCTCTTTTACAGGGCTTTACACCTCTCGAAAAATTATACTCCCAAACACCCTCTCTTACCCATCTCCGGGTTTTTGGTTGTTTGTGTTATGCCCATCATAAAGATCGCTCAAAAGACAAATTTGCCCCCTCGTAGTCGTCAATGTGTGTTCTTGGGTTATCCTCATGGAAAGAAAGGTTGGAAAGTTATGGATTTGGAGATCAATAAATTTTTTTTCTCAAGAGACGTTATATTTGATGAGCAAAATTTTTCTTTCTCTCAACCCAATGCCTCACCCACATGTCCTTCCTCTCTCCTTTACCACTAGCTAATGACTGGACTTGGGATCAGTCGAGTATTGAGATATTGGTGTCCCCACGTTTGGAGTCAGGGGGAGGTGTTGCTTCCAATGGGTCTTCTTCTTCCCATGTTGAGCCAGTCAACACCACTGCTCGGTCAGCTCCTGTCACGCCTATGGCCTCGGCGCCTCTTAGGGATGAGCAAGCTCCTACCGTCCCATCTCCTATTGCACCAGATCAGGTCGTGACCACCTAGCCTATTGGTCGCGGCCAACGCTCTAGACAGTCGCCTGCCCGTCTCCGTGATTATGTATGCCACACTGCACAAGTTTTACACCCCTCTTCATCTCCTCCTTCCACCGGGTCCTCAGGTACGCGGTATCCTTTAGCCAATTATATTACCTGTGCAAATTTCTCGACTTCTCATTCACAATTTTTGGCGGCTGTAACTGCTGGGGTTGAACCCTAATTATTTAATGAGGCTGTGCAGGATTCTAATTGGCGTAAGGCCATGCAATCTGAAATCGATGCTTTGGAGCGCAATGGTACATGGACCATTACCGATCTTCCTGCAGGTAAAAAACCCAATTGCTGCAAATGGGTGTACAAATTGAAATATAATTCTGATGGTACTATTGAGCGATACAAAGCCCGCGTTGTGGTCCGCGGGGACACTCAGATTGAAGGCATAGACTATGGTGAAATTTTTGCCCCGGTTGCTAAATTGGTCAGTGTTCGGACATTTCTTGTTATTGCAATTATTAAAGGTTGGGAATTACACCAACTAGATGTTAATAATGCATTCCTTCATGGCGATCTTCATAAGGAGGTTTACATGCGTCTTCCGCCAGGATTCTCTTCTTCTCATCTCAATAAAGTTTGTCGGCTTCGAAAATCTCTTTATGGTCTTCGCCAATCACCGCGAAATTGGTTCGCCAAGCTTGCCACTGCTCGTAAAGATGATATTTTTTCATCTCAATACACTTATGGTTTTCTTCAGTCTCATGCCGATCATACTCTATTTACCTACAGTAAATATGATATTTTTTTGTCTGTTCTTGTCTATGTTGATGATCTTATTGTGGCAGACAATAATTCACAGGCTTGCATTTCTTTCAAGAAATATCTTAATGACTGTTTTCAGTTTAAATATCTGGGGCCTCTCAAATACTTCCTTGGCATTGAGGCAGCACGCAACTCTTCCGGTCTTTTCTTATGCCAACGGAAGTACACTCTTGATATTTTGAAGGAAGCGGGTCTTACGGGTGCCAAGCCAGCTACGACACCCATGGAGCAGAACCATACTCTTGCTCGTGCAACGGGTCACCTTCTTCATGACCCGGGTCGCTATCGTCGACTGGTGGGACGTCTTGTCTATTTATCTATCACACGTCCGGATATATGTTACACTATTCACATTTTGACCCAGTTTTTGCATGAGCTGCGGCAAGACCATCTCGATGTTGTGTTTCGAGTCCTTCGCTATCTCAAAGGGACCCCGGGTCAGGGTATTGTACTTCGCTCCGATAGTTCTCTCCAACTCTATATTTTCTGTGACTCGGACTGGGCCGCCTGCCCACTGACACGCCGTTCACTCACGACTTATTTCATCCAACTCGGGTCCTCTCCTGTGTCGTGGAAAACGAAGAAGCAGCCTACTGTGGCTCGCTCATCTGCGAAAGCTGAATACCGCGCCATGGCTGTCACTACTTGTGAGCTCACTTGGATGAAATCTTTCCTATCGTCTCTTGGGGTTTTCCACGCGTAGCCCATGCGCCTTTTCTGCGATAATCAAGCGGCACTTCACATCGCCTCGAATCCGGTCTTCCACGAGCGTACAAAGCATATCGAAGTGGATTGTCACTATGTCCAGGAACAGTTACTCGCTGGGAATATTTCCACATCTTATGTTCCGTCTTCAAAGCAGTCTGCCGATATTTTCACTAAAGCCCTTGGTCATCAACAATTCCAGTTTCTACTTGGCAAGTTGGGTGTTCGAAATCCTCACTCTCCAACTTGAGGGGGAGTGTTAAAAAGAAAGAATTTGGTCCAATATTATGGTTGGGCTAATTCGAGTAAATAAAGATTGTGATTGGAATGATTCTTGGATCATAATATGATTTAGCATGATTCTTGGATCTTAATATGAATCAGCACGATTCTTGGATCTTGATTAGCATGTAATTATGTTAGCTTACTTAGAATATCATTGTAACTCTTGTATAAATTCGTGACATTGCTTAGCAAAGGAATCAACTTCTTCCACAATTCTCATTCTATTATTATGCTTGATCCCTCGATGGGTATGTAGGCAACTGTAGAACCTACATGCACTTAAGTTTCCAGTCCTCAGTGTATGTGCATTTCTATTTCAGTTTTTTTTATTATTATTATATAATTATTAATATCCTTCATTTTTGCAGTGTTCAATGTCATGGATGCCCCCAAGTTTTAGTTTTCTGGTTTTTAACTTTTAATTATGCCTTGTCTATAACAGCTTTTGCTTTACCAAAGGCAGGATTAGATAAAATGGCAAAAATCAGATGGAACAGTTCTGAATATAGACTTTGAAATGTTCAACAGTCCAAGAGGTCCAGTTGATAATCGCCTTTCTAGCAATACTGATCAAAGTAGATGGAACTTTATGTTCGAAGATAAGTGTATTTCTAGGGTACCATATACCATCAAAAACTGCTATGGCCTGTCTAAAAATACTTATTTCAATCTGATTAGCATTATGTTCCAAGTTCAGAAGATAAACGAAGTAACCATGCCAATTGAGTTTGTTTTCAAGATTCCATCTAATGTGCAAAGAAGAAAATGACCATGACTAGGCAACAACAGGACATGTGAAAGACAGATGTGCAATGGATTCAGTGTGCACATTTTATTCAGCAGGGATTTGAGAAGTAATTGAATGATGATCGAATGTTGTGATATATTATTATAAGGGCATTTAAGTCGTCCTTCCTTGGTCTTCTAGTTATATTAGCCAGGACACAACTTTAAACCAATAGAGACCTAGAGGCGCGCAAAGTCATTTGGTGCAACACTTTTCAGTTTTTCTTAAGTGCACTGGTAAAGTGCCTGGTAACTTGTCTGGTGGCTACCAGGCACCGTAGGATTGCATCGAGATAAGTGAAAAGTGCACTGGTAAAGTGTCTGGTCACTTATCTCGATGCAATCCTACGGTGCCTGGTAGCCACCAGGCAAGTTACCAGTCACTTTACCAGTGCACTGAAGTATCACTCACACTTTTTGCACAAGAACATGCACGTCTTTGTGATACCGAGTTTGGCAGCATCTCCTTGGTCAAATCTAAGTTACTAAGACAAAGATATTTTCTTGGTTTCAAACTATTGGAAAGAGAACAACATAAGACAGGCCTCAACACACTGCACTGAGTGAACTCCCATTTCGAAACCAACCCTTTGATATCTCTAACCAGCTGCACCAAAGACTTTTGTTTGTCATGGAAGATGTGTTGATTATGTTCTCCATATAAACACAGAAGATGTATAGATCGAATGGCTCAGATGATTAGCCTCAAATGCCAAATTCTGTCTCAAGATGATTAGCAAATGCCAAATTCAAAGACTTCGATTTCTTTTTCTTTTGGCTCAAAATTTTTATAAACTTTATCAAGAGAAAATGCAGTAGAATAAACAAACATAAAAATTTCACTAATCTGGGTAGGTGAGATCAAAGGGTTGGTTTCGAGGTGGGAGTCATTCTCTCAGTACGTGATTGGGTGGGCAAACTTGCCAACTAATCAGTGTTGAGGCCTTGTTTCTGCCCTTGTCTTATGTTGTTAAATTTCCAATAGCTTGAAACCAAGGATTGTGATTTTGTTTTTCAAGATAATTTCCATCACCTGATTTTAAGAAATACTTCAAAAAATATACAGTGTA
The DNA here is from genome assembly GCA_963556465.1 of Berberis vulgaris. Taxonomy (NCBI): domain Eukaryota; kingdom Viridiplantae; phylum Streptophyta; class Magnoliopsida; order Ranunculales; family Berberidaceae; genus Berberis; species Berberis vulgaris. The sequence continues at coordinate 51,352,827 of OY747136.1, forward strand.
TAAAAAAAACGAAAAACTTTCGAGGATACATGAAATATATATAATGAATTTCAAGGGTATATGAGATGTGTAGAAAAAATAAGATGCAATTAAATAAATCTATTAAACATATTAAATGAAGCCTAAATATCAATACATGAAATCAATATATAATTGAAGAATCACAAGTGGTTTCAAAAATCAATATATAAGTAGAAGAAATGATAATTAGAAAATCAGGGTGGTGGTTTCAAAAATCAATAAATAATTTGAAGAATGATAATTAGAAGAAAAGAAAAAATCCAAAGTTTTATGTGTGCTCTTGAAACCAAAGAAAATAGTTGGAACAATGAATATATGTGTGCTCTTGTCAAGGAGTATTTAATAGAGGGAGTCTAATCGCACTAATAGTTCAAAAGCCTTTCCAATTTTGGGAGCTACTAAATTTATGGATGAGCAAATATTATATGAAATATGAAACGTCTCCATGCACCACAAATTAGCGGCCTTAAAGATGGGCTAGGCCAATAGCTGTCTGATCATCTTTAATAGAACATACATTCCAGGAAAAACCCACCTACATTCCTAACCAGAGATAATATGAAAATAGAAATCCTGCAACTACAATATGACCACAAAATTTCATTATTTTGTATGATGCAACTCAACAATGATAATCCAATAAAATTACTTTCTAACTTACTAGGGTTCTCTATCTACTGCATGGATAATCTTCCAATAAAATTGACTACGTCAAATCTTCTGTTTATGAGAATCCAAGACCATGTGACAAATTCTTCCGTTGAGGTGTGCAGAAAACTCTGCAATTAAAAGCTGACTATGTCAGATAATTCGGAGTACTTAATCATATTAATTTGCTTTCACAATACATCTACCATCTGAAACTTAATTCTATCTCATCAGGCTGTATTTCGACATCCATGGAGTAACCATAAGAACATTAGGTGATCCAAGCATTGCACAGAAAAATCATAGGGACGGTTGCTTCAGATTGACACACTCGAAATGAGCAATCTCTAGAAAATGATATTAAAAGCTTGTCATATGCCCAAATACTGATAAGGATAAAGAATTTCATTCAATAAAAGTATAAATTTCAGTGTCTGTGAAACAAGGGTGAAGATTAACAATCACCATCTCCATATACAAAAAGATTAGGGACCATTATTGCATCCCAAATCTCACAAATTCAGAACATACTGTACTCAGATTCATTGTTCATTTGAATGAAACAAAGTATGGCTAGCACAAAAATAGTAAAGGACGAAAGCTCCATTAGCATGGCTCCCCAACCAATGATGTTAGCATGCTTTAAGATGATCGGTATGGCAATGCTACCTACTGCTGAAAACCCAGTCAAGAACTTGGTCGCATTTTCCCAGCTGTTTTTACAGGTGGTCAGGGCAAGAAAAGTTTTCTTCAATATGCAATTTCATAGTCACAAGAAAACAACTTGCACAACTAAATGAATCAAGAAAGAAATGCTAACCTGGTGCTGCTTTCAGAATAAAAAGATGAGGTATCAGACCCAACGAAAAACATCAAAGGCATGGGAAGAAGTACATACATTAATACTGCAGGAAAATGACAATCCAACATTAGTTCAACAAGTGGGGATTAAAAAAAAAAGAGCCCGTTAAAAGTAGGATACTTCATATACGTTTTGGATATTAATTGATGCTTGCACTTCCTGAAACAATCATCTGTTGTCCCCACGTGTGGGTGGGATACATATAAACATACATTACTAACACTCTAATAAGGTATCAATGTTATCTTTCTATTTTCTATTTATTTATTCTTAGGGTGTGTTTGATTCTAATAAAATTTTGTCATGGAAAAATACAGAAAGAAAGAAATAGGAGAGGAAGTGGGAAAAAAATTCTTCATCTAAAGGTTGAATTGGGGGTATAGTCTCACGTCGCCTAAGTTACATAATGGTATTAGAGTCGAACCCAGCCGAAAGTGTGCCATCGAGGACGTTGGACCTTATGAGGGTGGATTATAACAGCCTTGTGTGGGTGGGCTCTGAGGCTGACGGGGTGGCGAGCTCTGAGGCTGAGGCTAGCAGCTCCTTGTGTGGGCGGGTTTAGATGCTGGCATGCTACCTTGTGTGGGCAGAATCAGAGGCTGGCAGACTACCTGGATGTTATAGTCTCACATCGCCTGGGTGAAGCAAAGGGATGTGCTATATATGTGCGATGTTAGATCCCCTTGGTACAACGCGCTTTAAAGCCGTGAGAACCTTGGGCCCAAAGCTGACAATTTTGTACCATGTGGATCGGGTGGTTACATTGTTTTGTGAAAATTTTCCTTGTACACTCTTAATGGCACAAGTTTTTTGGAGTGAGATGCAGTTAAAACGGATAACGGACCCATAACGGTCCAAGAGCGTTATAGGTTATAACGGGATATACCGAGATATAACGGTATATAACGGAATAGTTTTTTAAATATATATTTTAATAACCCCACAAAATATTAATATATTATAGTAAAAAAATAAATCATGTTCATAACATTAAATTCAAAAATAAAAAACCTTAATAAAAAACATATTCCCTTAGTATGAGAGTGAGATCGCAAGAGAGAGTGTGATCGACTCATCTTTTTCCCTTCTTATCTCATTCTCTGTCAAACTAGTTCTCTGGAGATTGGCGACGGCGAGCTCTAGTCCTTCTTTTCTATAAGTCTAGGGTTCAGGTTCGATCGAGAATGAAATGGGTGAATTTTTTTAATGTATTAGAACAAAACGTTAAAACAGCATTATTGAAAAAAAACGTTATCTTAATAACTGCCACATAACGTCGTTATATCGAAGTTGTGATACCATAACGTGATAGTATCATAACGTAACGGCTCACCCACGTTAAGAGTTATATCGGCATTATAACGTTGTTTTAACTACATAGAGTAAGAGTTAAGTAACAAAACTATAGTTGTTCAAAGTTCGAATCGGTTCAGTTTTTGGTGAAAACCGTCCCCCAACCGAATCAGTCGATTTGATAAAATGGCAAACCAAAACCGAATCGAACATCAAAAAAACTGAACCGATCTTAATTGATATAAACTGCAAAAGGAACCAACAACCTAAATGTTACTAAATCTGACATAAAATCAAACCAACCGATTAAACTAAACATATTATATTATTTTCACATATCATATTTTATTTATTATATATTATATATACTCAGTCGGTTCGATTTTATCGGTTAAAATCACTTGAGAACTGAAAACCGAACCGACTATATCGATTTCAAATTTTCAAAAACCGATCGGTTTATTCGGTTTTTTGTTCAGCCCTAAACACCCTTCCGCCAACAAGAGACTAGAGAAGTGAATATGTAAAAAGAAAGAACAATGATCACGATGATATATTAATACTAGTATAATAGCTTTATGGTACGGTAAAATAGATCCTTGTTTTGTTCTAAGTTCCAGTTTAGATCTTCAAACAAAACCCCTTTGTGATCTCGAGGATATATTTCTTGGAAATAGTCCATGAGGCACAATAACTTCTTGTTATTGTTTTAGAGCCATAGGGTTTCCGTTTTGTATGTTTCCAGTTTTGTTTTGAATCTTCTCTAAAAGAAAAACGAAAAAAAAAAACAAATTCTCATATGATTAAGGTGGTTTACGATCCTAGCCATTTGATGATTACGCATTTTCTTGCATTATTGATTCGGTTATGACTTTACATCATAAAGGAGAAAGAAAAAAAGACTCATTTCAATAACTTCTGGCAATCCATGTCATGGACCTAGAATTATGAGCATGACTTATAGTTTGATGCATAAACCACAATGAATTACATTTGTCATGGACCTCATGGTACAACACACCTGGTATGTGACATGACAATCTTTCTTAAAGACGAAGTTATGGAAACAATGAGAAATTCTTCAAGAAAGTATCATTTAATTGTTCTTTAACATTTTCTATCCTCAGGAAATCAAAAGGGGTATTTGGGGTAAATAGTAAATCAATATAAAACAAGTATTAAGGCATTCTTCTTCTATGTTCTTGATTAATTGTTTCCGCTTTCCAAAGTTCTAATCAACACCCCACATTCATTTCCACGGATTCTCAATGAAGAAATCTCATATATAAACAGCCTCTATATTTTGCAATTGGAAAAGAATAAATCTTTCAAAGACACAAACCCAAACTATTAAGCGGCCATCTCAAGAACTCAAAATTCTTGCAGACAACTAAAAAGTCTATATAGCAAAACTTTCTTGGACAACTCACAGAGCACCACTTATCCACCCAAATCGCTTTCCACATTCAAGGTTTACCATTCATAAAGTCCCCTTTAGAATTTGAAATACTCCTACAATGAGCAGTTCCGTAAGGCTCCATAGGATGGGGAACGGCCCTCCAAACTCTTTTTTTCTTTTGTCAATAAAACAGCACCTTTCATTAAAACAAGCAAAGGGGAAATACAAAGCTAGTGATTGAGGGAATCAACTAGCAGGGGCTAACAGGAAAACAAAAATCAAACTACAAGAAGAAGATGATAGCCCAATTAAAAAACAAAACTCACTTCCACACCCTACAACGATGACATTCGCCAAAAAAGACTTGTTCACGGGCTTATAGGCAAAGTCAAAAAATTTGAAAAGGCCCTCATAAAAAAAATGGTTATGGAGTTCTGATAACGAGCCAGACGCGTTTTGGAGAAAGGCGATATTGGACAGATCTCAGTGTTTAGGAGACAGGCACACAAGTGCATTTCTAGGAGGATAACTGGAATTCCACAATCCCACTCATAGAGAGGTCTGCTGTGAGTTGTGCTTGAAAAATAAAAGAGTGTGTGGCTGATGTTTTGGCCCAAATTCAGATTACCAACTTGCAATTTATGCCTAAGGAGAGGGATAAATGACTGGGTAGAAAATTTTGGGGGATTTGGACAAAGTAAAAAATTTTAACAAGGTTCTTAAGAAAGTATGGTTAAGGCATTTCAATAACGATCCGGATGCGTTGTGGAGAAGATGATTGTTGATATGGATAGAACAGAAGGTAGTGAGCTGCTTATGGTTGTACAGTGTGGAAGGGTAAAGGGAAAAGGAACTGACTCAGTTAACTCAAATACATAGATCAACTGTGGAACAGGCACACAATTGTCTTTCTGGAAGGATAGCTGGTGCTCTACAGTCCTCCCATAGAGAGGTTTGCTGATATCTATGAAAAAGGGATGGTTGCTGATTTTCTGTTCCCAAATTAAGACTGCAACTTGCAATTTATGGCTGAGGAGAGGGCTAAACGACTGGGAAGAAAACTCCATCATGCAACTGGTAGACATCTTGGTAAACAAAGTCATAACATATGATAGGGAGAGATTAGTGTGAAGGGCTTTTCAGTGAATGATTTCTTCGGCATTTTTGTTGCCGGCTCACACGCTGTTAAATCCCATGCTTCGTATAATTACAGAAGCTATCTGTTTCTTCTGATCTTGACCTCCAACAACTTGGGGAAAAAAGTAGTGGTGGACAGTAAATGCTGCATTTGTAACCTAGAGGATAAGTCCATTGAAACACGTGTTATTACAGTGTACAGTTATGAGGTCCCTTTGGCACGTATTCTTGGCTGTGTTTGGGTTGGTCAAGGTGATAGTGGGCCTGTTGGGAGAATGGTTGGCTAGTTGAAAATGCAACAGGTTAACTACAGGTGGGGAATGTCTTTGGAAACGTCTTCTTCATACCATGTGGTTCATATGGATGGAAGGAAACTCAGATCTTTGATCAGAAGTCAGAGAGGCAGATCTTTTTGGGCTTATAAAGGCCCTTTCGGGTAACTCCTGGAGCCTTTCCATTTGACACTCGTACATTTAGTTGGCATAAAACTGTTTTTGTCATTTGTAGTTTCTTCTAACTCACTATTGTATGCTCTTTCTATCCTTTAGTCCATTTCTTGTTTTGCCAAAATAATAAAGAAAATTTGAGTAATGTGAACAAGCTAGTTAAGTGATCCAGTACCTGTGAGCATTGGCCACCAATTATTGTACAAAGCACATGCCTGCAACATTGCAGCAATATGTAACAAGTTAAAAGATAAGATTACACACTTAAAAGTAGATTATCTACTGGGAAAATTAATATATTAAAGATCTGCAATGGGAATACTGACCAAAATTTGTAAAACAATTCCAGCAGAGACCAAAATTGCCAAACAAGCAAGGCTTCCAGAATGCAAGCACGCAACAATATAACGAGGTAAATCAGCCATCACTAAAGTGGCTCAACAGTTGGAACGTTCCGAAAGGAGTCCTGAAATGAGAAGGTCTTGGGTCATATAAACCTAGCTACATTATCGGAAAGCAGCATTCTGTTCAGACCATAAAAAGATTTGAAAACCTAGCCAAACAAGTAAGAAAAGAGACATAATGACATGAAGAAATCAAAACAAGAAATGCATTAAGATGTACCGTGGATGCCAGAAGAAAAAATAATAATCAGGTTGATGCCCCTTGATGCTCTATTTGAGTTTGATTGAAAGAAAAAACACCATGGAAAACAAGGAAAAGAAAAGGAATTCCATGGCCAAATACTAGTAAGCACCGATACTTAAATAAACCTATCATACCTGTATTGGATACCAATACCGCAACGATCTGGTCCTGGAAGTATTGGACAATCAACAGACATGTCCCAATCTAGATGCGGCCAAGATATGGCTAGGACATGGTCTTATGACTTGTGTTATTGTAAGTGTTATGACTTATGATGTGGGATGTGTACGTATGAGTTATGATACTTTTTAGTCTATCAAATGAATGATCGAATGATTATTATTTTTTTACTAATGTAATGTTTATGAATTTATGGTTTTATGATATTAATTATATAGAAATAAGACCTCAAGTCTCTCATTGCACTATATGCACTCTGCATGACAACCTACCAATTTTTCCACTTCAAGTCCCTGAAACAACACATGCTTTGTATTGTACAAAATACATTTTTTTATTTTATAGCCTTCCACTATTTTGTTTGAGCTGAAATTTTGAGGAAAATTAAATACCAACAATGAGAATAACGTGTGAAAGTATCAGCTCATTCCGACACGAGTGCATCGAGATCCGTACTAAGTGGAATTAAGGAAATTTCTCTATTAATATCACAAAGCAAGCGAGGGCGCAACACAGGTGGGCCTCTCTAGGCACGCCATCACCCATTGTCCAAGACCACCCGCTTGCAAAGGTCCTTAAACACTCATAAAGATTGTTATTCAAGATATTTAATGTTGGACCTAAGTACATATCTCAAGGAACAGTGTCGAAACAGTCCAAAACTTTGACACGTTGTTTCTATTGGTAATGTATAATTTTCCTAGAAATTTCACCTCAAACAGAGCTCAAATGAGTTAAAAAAAATGTTTTTTTTTTAGTTTGCCCGACTCGAAATGTAAAATATGTAAGGGTGTCTTGCTGGGTATGAATTAGGAGTTTGAGCGACTCCGAGCATAATCCCCCTTAATTATATTAAATATAATTTTAATTAATATCTAAATTTATTATTTTAACATCATATCCTCCCCTTATGCCTTGCCAGTATCCATATCCGGGCAACCTAGGTTATATCTTCTTCACCATATCCCTGAGTGTTTCTATTGGGGTTTTGTAAAAAAATGTGACACAAGCGATGACAAAAAAAATTCACGCCTAAAATTAAGAAAAATAATAATAATAATAATAATAATAATAATAATAATTTAAATTTTAAAATTTTTAAAAAAAAAAAAAAAAAAAAAAAAGGTCACATAGTTCATATCCAACTAGGCCATGTTTTGACGCACTCTCCTAAGGAGCGCTTGCCAAATCAAACCAAATTGCTCAAAATTTTGGCTAAATGGATTAGCTAAAAGCATAGTTCTTGTGCAAGTTGGTCAAGATCAAGTACTATAATGGGTTAAAACAAAAAATTTAATGGGGTTTGGGCATTATCTGAAATCATTTTATTTTTAGATTAAAATCTTTCACTCTTATATTTCCCTCTTTCTCTGCTCTCCTAACTTGTGAACTGAAAGAAATTTGCAGAATTTTACGAATTTCCCAACCTGCTAGAAAGAAATAAATTGCAAATTCAATCGAATTAGAAAGTAGTAGTAACCGATTGCGAAGATTCATCTCAAAACTGTACTGGAAAACAAAATTTCCACTCCCAAACCCACCATAGTTACCACAGAATTTATTTATTTTCCCAATTTTCATACCCAAACACTAAATTTGGTGGATTCCAATTGGGGTTGAACGTCTGTAAATGGATGACCAAAACCCAGAGTTCTAAAGAAACAGAAAACGCATATAGAATAGAATAGAATAGAAGAAAGTCATCACTCACCTACACTTCTAATAATGGACGGATTATTGCCCCAACATCAACTCTGTTTTGCTTTGATCGATTTCTGGCTGCTGCTGAGACGACTGATACGAGAAGACTCTCTCTCTCTCTCTCTTGCTCGCTGGCTCCTCGACGATGCTCTTCTTTTTGGGGATTGTTAGTAGCACCCGCTACTTAGATGAAAGCAACCCCCATTTCACCATTTAAGTTGGTTTCACCACCAAATGATTGATTTGATTGGCCCACCCATCCCAACAAAGTCAAGATTTGTCAATTCCTTTCAACTTACTTAAACGAGTAAGGCTAGCTGTCGAGGAAATCAGTGAGAGGGGGGGGACTGTCCATCCCCCCGGGATACGCACATGAAATCAGACAGCACGCATCCCAGGGGGATGGACGGTCCCCTCCCCCGCCTCGCTGGCTTCCTCGACATTTAGAATTGTTGTACTTAAACTTACCATTCTTCAATCCAACCTCTTCTCTTCGTATCATCCATGTTTCTCACCATTTTTCTTCCAAAGTTTTCTTAAACAACTAAACTAAGACTCCCATGTTCATTTTTCTCTTCAGACTATATTATTTTCTCACAATTTCATTTCGATAATATTTTGTGATTCCAACACAATATTCATGTATAAAGTGGATGAAAATAACACATTGTTCGATACAATTTTTGTTATTCGTGTATTGTTTCTTTTTTTCTTTTTTAAATTTTCTTCCATTAGATAACTAATTATATTTGTATTGAAAATTACTGAATTTGATGCATGATCCGTATGCAACAAGTATTTCATTCGGCCAACCAAAAAGTATGTTAAAGCACACATACGAATATGTCGGAAGTATCTGTGAACAACCATACAGCCAGGCTGGCCGTATGTGTGTCTTAGTCATCAAACCCACCGGTGATACATTCGTCCAGATAGAAAGTATGTTAAATCATACATACGATTGTTAAGGAAGTATCTTAGGATAACCATACGGCTAGCTTGGTCATATGTGAGTCTTAGTGACTGGTGTCTTGGGCACCAACACCGTCATTGTTACACAAAAACTATGTTTAGCCAAACATAAGTTGGGGAAGAGCATCGTTGAAAAACAATACGGCCAACTTGGCCGTACGTGTGCCTTTGTCACCAAAACCAACAAGGTTCCATTTGAGAATATGTCTCAGTCCATTCTAATTATGCAAGATCTTATAATATTATATTTGTTAATAGGAAAAAAATTATACAAATTGAAAATGCACATAATAAACTTCATATATTCCCATTAATAATCCAATATCTTGGTGTTAAACTTGTCAAAATTATTTCAACAATTAGGTGTTCAAATTGTTTATTCAAATGATCGAATAAGCAATTAGTTTATTCGCTCAAGGTAATCATACATACTTACTAACAGAATAATTAGTACAGATTTTCGTATTATGATAGGATCAATGTTTTACACTTTTTTTCCCACAATCACACTCTCATCCTGTGTTTAGCACACCTCATTCAATTTTGTCTCCCTTGCCTTTGAATCCATAGCAAGAATATCATTATACGTACATCCAAACTTACATGGAACGACATATCCAGTATCCAAGCAAATCTTTGCATACTAAATCATATATCAAGTATACAAGCAAGTTTGTATACTAAAATTATATTTTTTTTTTTCATTTTTTTCTTTTCACATTTTTCAGAGTTGTGGAAAATAGCAACACTAATTATTTTTCACATGTCACATTAACAGTTATTTTCCCAAACGATTAATATTACAATCATAGTCTCATTTCAAGAATAACACACGATCAATAATTTTTTCACATTTAAGGCTTTACATTAGAAACTATTCACAAAGGATCTCCTAATAAATATACAATGCGTTGCACTAGTTTTAAAGCTTCAACTATTTATAGTACCTCTCCTCCAATGAGATATGTATTATTAACTTAATAACAATTTGTTAAATACAAGAAGTGTGGTATGTATGTCTTTATTATGTTTTATAATGTAAGTTATTAGGGATTGGATAAAGATAAAAACAAATTTAATTCTAGGCGTTGCATTTGAGATAGGGGTGGGCATCCCATCTTGTGTCGTCCCGATTTTTTTGGATCATTTTGGGATTTATCAATCTCATCCCAATCTTGTCACATCATGTTCTAGATCGGGATGAAGATTTTCAATCTCACCCATTCTGTCCCATCCTGATTTTTTTTTAGTAGGGTGGCAGGGTCTGTATTTTCTAATTTACATTGCCGCAATTTTTTAGTACTTGTTCATCCCATCCCGAACTCGTTGGGGGTGGGACGAGGTCGGGAAGAGGGCATCTCGTCCCATCCCTCCCAACCCCCCCTCCCTCGTGTGCCTACCCCTAATTTGAGAGCAAGTCATTAGAGCATATCTAAATGCTAATCTGAGCTTGTGAATCATTTGTTTTATAAAAGTTATGTTTTCTTTATCTTTCTCCACAAATGATCTGAAACATATAACAAGTTATGGTTATTTTTGTTGTGACCCTTTTTGTTTCCTCCAAGTTGAGCTTTTGAAGACAACAATTATAATCTGGGTGCTAGTTTTATTCCAGTAGGGTACTGAAATTTTAGGAAAATTGCATGAGAATGCAAAGGTGCTAAAAGAAAGTCCAAAGAAGATGGGTCGATTTGAAATCATGTTATTTTAAAATTTTACCAATCCTTTAAAAAAAAAAAAAATCATGTCCAAAGATATTCTTGTATCGCTGGTAGATTTCACACTCAAGAACAGTAGCAAGCACACAATGTTCGAGATAGCAGAAAATCTAAGGAAGTTTTGATGGACAATACCAACCTACACCATGCCAGCAGATGTTGAACATGTTGCAGTTCTTTGTGTTATTATAAGAGAGGATTTTAGTCGTGGTTTGGAAGAGAGACTTGTATCAGATATCAACAAAGTCCTAAAGGAGCTTGATTGACTTCCAAGTAGAATACCAATCAAGGTTGTTCGTATTTATCTATTAACCCCAAGATTGCACAACTTTCTCTAAAAATCTATCCCAAAATAGTAAAATCATCACAACTGTCAACTCAACTAATGTCAATAAAATCAAGAACCTACCTTTACATTTCAAACTTGCATGTAAGAGATTAAGGGAATAAAAATGCAATCAAAAGCACAAGTTGAATGGTTAATAGAGTCTAATTCACATTTTCGAAAAATCCAAAGTTGGAGGAAGGCTTTATCTTCTTTTCACCCCTTTCACCCTCTTCTTTTATGTAGAGTTCGCCCCTCCCTTTGTTTTTGTATATACTAGATAATTTGGCTAGGTAGTTCACCCTATGGTAAACTCTTTTATGAGTTTATATTTTCGGTTTCCTAATTTTTGTTAAACACACATACACACACACTTTTTATTATCTTTAACCACTATAAAAACAAATCTTTCCTTGATTAAAATTGTTTCATAGTCCTTTTGGGGAGCTCTACAAAATAGCATCAACAGAAAGGGTTCTAAGGGACTTTTGCCCTATTTTATCCTCAGATGTCAGTCTCATTACACCACAAATCATCATGTATAGCATGCTAAAAACACTGTAACTTGATATGAAAGCGTTAAATGATACGTTACGATAGCCGACGCTATTAAAAGCCTTGCTCTATGATAGCGTTTTTGGAAAGTTGTTACAAGTGGTCATTTAATAGCGTTTATGACAAACCGCTATAACTCCTTTCATAGCGTTTACAAAATGTTGTTACATAATTTTCTACCGCATTGTTAGACGGCTATTAAATTAATTACTCATGACACCTTAAAATGTTATTAAAAGATTTTACCATTTTTTTTTTTTTTTGCTCATTTGTTTTTTGCTATGTTGGTATCATTTGCAATGTTCTACCTGTTGTTAAAAGTGCTACATTAAATAGAATCCAACCATGTAAGAAAATCTCATTTCTTGATGATCATAATAGTTCAATACATGGTAGAAACATAAATCACCATAAGTACAATGCATAACAAAATAAACGTATAAAAATCTCATTTCTTACATAACATGTAAACATAAAGGTATGAAAACCCAACGATAAGTTTCATTGGTCCTTACATAACATGTAAACATAAAGGTATGAAAATCTCATTTCTTCATAGTAAATAGAATCCTCTTTCAATCCCGTCACTTTCTTCTTCCTCATCTTCATCATCATCACATACCATATAAACATAAAGGTACATTAGAGCAAACTCTTGCAAGACAAAAATACCACATGCAATTTCACAAGGTCAAATTCAAAGCTATTACCAACGAAAAATCATAATAACATGGATAGACCCTAATAACTCTATCTTCAAGTATTGCATGGGACAATGGATGAACCATATTACTCAATAAGGAGGCTATGGGACGATGGTATCATAGACCCAGCTGACACAAAGAAAATAATAGACCCAAATTTTTTAAATTAACTATCACAGCAGTCACCAGCCTCTGTTATATAACTCAGGCTCACGGCACAAGGGTCGTGCATCTTATATTGTAGAACTGACAAAAAAAAACCTATAGTGACATGCTTGTCAAAAACCAATGACATTTAGCTGCATGCTGAAAGCATTTTGAAGAGAAAAAAAAAGTATTTAAGAGGAATCTCCACTCCTTAAACTCTATAGTAATTGTGAGTAACCTCGTTGATTAGGACCTATAGACCTACAAATAGAAACAACTTATGTGAGGAAAGTCCACGTTGCATTTCGAAACCAAACTAGAATTAGTTTTCATTCAAGTTGATTAGTCATTTTGGTAGTTTGGAAATCTAATATTTTCAACCACTCTTAGCCACATTGATCAGAATTTGTGGACTCCATTGTTAAAATAAACAAATCAGTTTGTCATGTAAACTAGTTTGTTAGATAATCTGTTCAAAGTCTACTCATAGCTAGCTGTCAATCTGTTTTCTATTTCTAGGTTCTGTTGACTAGCTTTTCTGTATTCTAGATGTCTATATATATCAAATGTACAATGGACAATATAATGTAATATTGAATTCATTGTTAGAATTGATTTAGAGTTTCAACATGGTATCAGAGCGCCATTATAGCTCTTCATCTTATCATCTCTATCAGTTCTAATTTTTTTTTTTCTTCTTTTCTCTTTTCTTTTCTCTCTGCTTCTTCAACATTACTAATGGCAGATTCCAGTTCTTCCAATGCTGCCTCTGTCAGTAATTCTAGTTCTACAGAAGGTAAACCTGTAATGTTCACTCATGTCTTGTCTGTTAAACTGAGTGAGAGCAATTACTTGTTATGGAAGCAACAAGTGTTAGCAACCATTAAGGGTCATAAGTTGCAAAAGTTCATTGAAAAAGATGCTTCTCCACCTCGATTTCTATCAACTGAAGATCAAGCTCTAGGTCGTGTCAATCCAGAGTTCATCAGTTGGGAACAACAGGATCAATTGCTATTTTCTTGGCTCCTTTCATCCATGATGGAATCATTATTAACGAGGTTAGTTGGATGTGAATCTTCAGCTCACATATGGAGTTTACTTGAGGTGTTCTTTAATTCTCAAACCACTGCAAAGATATCACAGTTTCGAACACAACTTCAGAACATCAAGAAGTGTGATATGAACATCAATGATTATTTACTCAAGATCAAGACTATCATTGATCAATTGGCTTCTGTTGGCCATTTACTGTCACCTCAAGAACACATCAATGCAATTTTTGATGGTCTTCCTCAGTCTTATGATACCTTCATAGTATCTGTTTCTTCAAGATCAGATACTTACAGTATTGCTGAGATAGAATCTCTTCTTCTGGCTCAAGAAACACGGATTGAGAGACATCATAAACATCTTGATGTATCTAGTTCTGTCAATGTAGCTCACAGTACCTATAAGCCATCTCCTAGGTCCTTTGCTTCAAATCCTTGGCGTCCACAGTTTAGGTCACCTACCAATAATGTCTCATTCAGAAGTGGTGCACGGTTTGGATCAGTGAGAGGTTCTTGACCTCCTACCTATCACAATGCTCGACCTCAGTGTCAAATTTGTGGTAAGACAGGTCACATGGCTTTCAAATGCTATCATAGATTTGATAACAACATTTCAAATCCTTGGAGTTCAAACACTGCATCTCAGCAGTCAGCAGTCTCTCAGCAAGCAAATGTGCAAGCACATCTTGCTACTAGGAATGCTTTATCAGCTTACTCCAATCATCCTACTGAAGAACATTGGGGAGGTGGTTCAAAATCTCAACATTATCAGCCTCAAGGATTACTTTCTGCTTCTAGTTCATCTGATAATAGATGGTTTCCTGATTCTGGTGTAACAAATCATTGCACTCCTCATACTCATAACTTGAAGACATCTTCTCCTTACTATGGAAATGACCAGCTTTTTATTGGGGATGGTTCAGGTCTGCCCATTCAAAATGTTGGTGAGTCCACATTACCTACTTTCAATTCTTCCAGAATTTTACATCTGAAGAGTGTTCTGCAAGTACCTAGGCTTACTAAAAACCTTTTGAGTGTCTCCAAATTTGCTCAAGATAATCATGTTTATTTTGAGTTTCATCCTAATTCTTGTTTTGTTAAGGATCAGGTCACCAAGAAGATCCTCTTGGCAGACACACTTAGCAATGGGCTGTATGTTTTTCCATCTTCATCTCTAGCTGCTCCAGTTCATTCAGCATCTGACTCTTCTTCAACTTCCAGCAAGTCAGTGCATACAGCATCTCCTAAGGCTTCATCACCCTTATCTCTTTGGCATGCCCGTTTGGGCCATCCTTCATTTTCTCTTGTTCATAGGATTTTAAGACAGTGTAACATTTCTGCTCCTAGTCCAGATGCATCTATGTTTTGTTCATCTTGTTGTTTAGGCAAAATTCATAGACTGCCTTATACTAGCTCTTCAACTGTCTACCACAAACCTTTAGAGCTTATTCACACAGACCTATGGGGTCCTACATCAACTGTATCTTCTTCAGGGTATAAATACTATATTCATTTCATAGATGCTTATAGTAGGTTTACTTGGGTCTATCTCTTACAAAACAAATCTGATGCATTTCCTACTTTTCTCAAGTTTAAAGCTCAAGTAGAACTTGAATTTGATCTTCCTATTAAGTGTGTTCAATCTGATTGGGGAGGTGAGTACAGATCTTTCTCCAAGTTTTTAGCTCAAAATGGAGTTCTTCATAGATTAGCTTGTCCTACTACTCATCAACAGAATGGTGTAGCTGAACGCAAACATAGGCATATCATTGAGTCAGCCCTCACTTTGCTAGCTCATGCATCTATTCCTTTACAATTTTGGGATGAAGCTGTCAGAACATCTGTCTATCTTCTTAACAGAGTTCCTACCTCAGTCTTGAATGGGATTTCTCCTTTTGAATGTCTTTATCACAAAGCACCAAATTATAGTCATCTCAAGGTGTTTGGTTGCTCATGTTATCCCAATGTCAGGCCTTACAATGCTCATAAGTTGCAATATAGGTCTGAAGAGTGTACCTTTCTTGGTTATAGCATTCAACACAAAGGGTATAAGTGTAGGTCTCCTAATGGTCGTATATCATATCCAGAGATGTTTTGTTCAATGAGAATTCCTTTCCATTTCACAATATAAACCCTTCTTCTATCAAACCCAATTCACTCTTTCCTGATTTTACACCTGCTCATATTCCTATGACAGTTCCATCCATAGTTACACCCACAGTGCCTTCTGCAAGGTTTTCTAACCCCACACTGCAGAGTCCATCTATCACTCAGCATCCTACTTGCAATGCTAATCAGAATTCATCATCTAGTCAATTACCTCTTGCTAATACATCTCCTAGTGCTCATCAGACTCCATCATCTAGTCACTTACCTCTTGCTAATACATCTCCTAGTACTGAATCTCCTTCAGTATCTACTCTACCTACTGGACATCAGATGATCACTAGATCTAAATCAAGAATATACAAACCAAAGATTTTTCTGGCCTCTGCAGAACCATCCAGTTTAAAGGAAGCATTGAACACTCCTCATTGGCTTGCTGCCATGCAAGATGAGTATTTTGCTCTTCAACGTAATCACACTTGGTCACTGGTTGATTATCCTCCTCATAGGAGCATTGTTGGATGTAAATGGATTTTCAAAGTTAAGGAGAACTCAGATGGGACAATACAGAAATATAAAGCTCGCCTAGTTGCTAGGGGCTTTCAACAAACTGAAGGTTTTGATTACAAGGAAACTTTCAGCCCAGTGGTTAAACCATCTACTATCAGAATCATATTGTCAGTTGCAGTTACTTATTATTGGTCAGTGTTCCAGTTAGACATCAATAATGCCTTCCTAAATGGGGTATTACAAGAGGAGGTATATATGATGCAACCACCTGGATTTGTAGATCCATCTCGGCCTGATGCTATGTGCAAGCTCTCCAAGGCCATATATGGTCTAAAACAGGCCCCTAGAGCCTGGTTTGACAAGCTTCAACACACCCTTCTCAAATTTGGTTTTACTGCAACAAAGTCAGACTCTTCTTTGTTCATCAGACACTCACCTTCTCCCATCTTCATTCTAGTATACGTTGATGATATTCTAGTGACAGGGTCAAGTACATCTGATATTTCTCAGTTGATATCTCAACTACATGCTCAGTTTAGTTTGAAACATATGGGATTGGTTAAATACTTTCTGGGTATTCAAGTTCAACACACAACTACTGGCATGTTCCTCTCTCAGACCAAATACATTCAGGACCTTCTTTGTAAAGCGAAAATGCAAAATGCTAATGGGTTGCCTACCCCTATGTCAGGTGGTGAGAAGCTGATGAATACAGGGAGTGATCCAGTCCAAGATGTTCAGATGTATAGGAGTGTTGTTGGTGCCTTGCAATATGTAACTATCACTAGACCTGATATAGCTTATTCTGTTAACAAGGTATGTCAGTTTATGCAAAACCCACTTGAAGCTCACTGGAGAGTTGTTAAGCGAATCTTGAGATACCTGAAAGCAACATCAACATATGGTCTTCACATAGTTCCTGTTTCTTCATTCAAATTCACTGGGTATTGTGATGCAGACTGGGCATCAGATGCTACTGATAGACGTTCAACTTCAGGGTATTGTGTGTATTTGGGATCAAATCTAATATCCTGGTCATCAAAGAAACAAAGCATTGTTTCTCGAAGTAGTACTGAAGCTGAGTACAGGAGCCTAGCATCATTAACTGCTGAATTATCATGGTTGCAAACACTCTTCTCTGAGTTAAGGATTGCTAGTGTCACTCCTACTGTCTGGTGTGACAACATGAGTGCTGTTTTCCTCAGTGCAAATCCAGTTCTTCATGCTAGAACCAAACATATTGAAATTGATATTTTCTTTGTACGAGAGAAGGTTGCCAGGAAACTCATCAATGTGCTTCATATTTCTGCCAAGGATCAGATTGCAGATGTTCTCACCAAAGCTCTAAGTACATCTAGATTTCTACTCCTTCGTGACAAACTCAGTGTTGTCAATGAGACTACACTTAGTTTGCGGGGGAATGTTAAAATAAACAAATCAGTTTGTCATGTAAACTAGTTTGTTAGATAATCTGTTCAAAGTCTACTCATAGCTAGCTGTCAATCTGTTTTCTGTTTCTAGGTTCTGTTGACTAGCTTCTCTGTATTCTAGATGTCTATATATATCAAATGTACAATGGACAACATAATGTAATATTGAATTCATTGTTAGAATTGATTTAGAGTTTCAACATCCATGCACAAATTTACAAATAGAAAAATACTTGAGGAGTTCCCAAGTTGTGTTTAGGAACCAAAATAAAACTTACTTTTCAATCAAGTTTGAATGGTTAAGTCAATTAGGTAGTTTGGAATCTAATATTTTCAGCTACTCTCTACTTATTTATTACCTACAATTATTTTTTATGTTCTTAAGGGAGAATGAGGAGCAAATACTTCGCTGTTGAGGGTAAGAGAGGAAGCTTATTACCCATGCTTGAAAAATGTTATCAGAGAGATATTTTCAGATATGCAACGTGTTTGATAGGTGCAAGACATCACCTTTATCATTTTGTTATGTAGTTAGACCTTTGTCAAAGGGTACAATCACCAACATAGCTTTTGAAACACATATCATTAATGCTTTCACATCCTTCAATTTTTTTGTTGAAACGAGCACAATCGAATATTATCCTTGTTACAAAAGATATGCCAAAATGATAAAATAAAGAACCGTGAAAATTCAAGATTTCAATGATAAGAAATTGCATGTAAATGAGTTTGCCTTGATTTGTGGGGATGAATTCATCTTGGAGTTCTAAATCATACCAGAAGATAATATCTTTTTTTATCTAAACACATCAATAACCATATATGAAACAACTCCAACTGGGACAACACTGCGACTCAAATATTACTTCTTTGCTAGTAAATTTTCACTCATGCCACTTAAATTAACGGGAAAAAAATAAAAAAAACCAATTTTATTTTCAACCCACATCCAATGATTGTGATTTCGTTTTTCGAGTTAATTTCAGTTTCCTAATTTTAAGAAATATTCTGTGTAAAGAAAAAACGTAAAAATTTCGAGGATACATGAAATATATATAATGAATTTCGTAGGTATCTAAAATATGTGAAAAAAATAAGATGCAAGTACGTAAATATTTTAAACACAAAATGAAGCCCAAACACAACATATAATTAGAAAATCAGAAGGTGGTTCCAAAAATCAATATATAAGTAGAAAAAATAAAAAAAATAAAAATAAAAAACCAAAATTCACAAAAAAAAAATCCCAATTTTTTTTAAAAAACCCTCAAAAAAAATGTAATTTTTGGTAGTAGTTGGTTTTTGTATTCCCTCAACGTCTCGTTCTGTTTTTGCTTTAGGGTCAGCAGATAATGTAGGCCTTTCTTGATTCGTTGGCTGCCCACAAAGCATGTGAGAAATGTTGTCACCAGTATCCGAAATGAATCGATAGACCTTGGAAGGAGGTTGTGGAACCAGATCAGTGTTGACTTCTTCAGGCTGGTAGGGAATTATTGGCACATAATCGCATCAGACCCTTCCTTGAGTGTTGTAATGTACTGGAAGTGGTGCAAGTGATCAGACGGGTCTCATGTCCCGTCGTAAAACTCCAGCTTCGGTGGTGTGTATTTCTTCGACAACAGTTCGTCCATGATATGATCCATGAACGGAGGGACCGTGAGATTAAATAGTACGTATGGGTTTGTGGTCCCATTCCGGATGGGGTTGTGCGAGACATGTCTGTCAGCTCTGGACGACGGGTCTCTGTTGGCCGCTCCTCCACCTGTAGTCCACTGAGAAGCTGCTGGGACATCACGACTTTCCTGAACGTGTTATCTGGAGCTCTCTGGGGACTGTGTTCTTCGCTGCTCACGGTCTCCTTCTGTGGGTGGAGGATTCTGTTGTTTGAGTGCCTCCATTGCTTGTGTGATTTGTTGCATATGGGTTGACAGTAGATCCACCCCTGAATCCGCCGATGGTTTCTCCCACGGTGGTGGTAGCGCCGGAGCGAACGACGCTATGCTGATTCGAGTGTTCGAGGGTTTCGCAACATCTTCATTGTTGTGAGACCTTGGTATCACCATCTTTCTAGTTTTCTGGGAAATGTGGCACTACTGTTTCTTCTGAGGAACTCCGTCATTCCCCACAGACGACGCCAAATTGATGTAGTCGATTTCTGCTTTATTTCCTCGTTTTTACCTAGACCTGCACAAGTAGCACACATGAGCCAAAAATCAAAGTGTGGCGGCTGATGGCACTCTGACGTTAAGTTAGATAAAGCCTAGGAGAGGCTTAAAGTTGTAAATTAGGTTTTTGTAGCGTACCTTAGTTCACCAACCTTATCTCCTTTTTATAGTGTGAGAGTTCATGTTCGGCCAGGCTTTCGGTGGTGTAGTTTAGGAAAAAAGATCTCGCTGGAGATATTTTTCTGTTTGGGAGCTGTCTATGTAGGGTAGTTTTCCTACACGATTTGTGCTCCTAGATCTGCGGGAAAAGTTTCCCTTTTTTAGTGTTGTCCATGCAAAGAAGATTTTTTTGCCCGACTTATACTGTAGTATTTGTTTCCTAGTCGAAATCGATATATTGCTGGCCTGCGTGCTGCGTGTCTTGGATCGATCCCTCATATACTTGCCTTATCATGACTTACTCTTGTCAGTATTGGGCTTGACCATGTGACACATGGGCTTATTAAGGCGCTACAAGTCGGGTCCAACATTTTGGGATCTGTCAATAGTGTGCTTAATGTTGTCTGGGCTTTACTAGATTGGGCGTGCAATCAGACCTCCTTTGTTCTGTTAACGAGATTGTCATGACATGCATACTGTTTGATGTATCATTAGACACGATTTAGCTTTTTTTATTATTTTTGGATTAATTTACATTTGGGTCATATAGTTTGTACTAGTTTTGAGTTTAGATCCCAAGTTTGTTCAACTTTAATTTTGGATTCAAAGACCACGTTGACCATCAAGTCATTGTTACAAATGTAGGACCTAAATGCAAAATTGGTATAAAGTGTGGAACAAATTATCTACACGAAAGTCAATATTATTTAAAAAAATAAAAATTCATGCATGACGAAGAATTAACGATCAATGTGGTCTCGAAACTCATACTCAAAGCTAGACAATCTTGAATTCTAACCTAACACAAATTAACCCTATTCTTTATTACATTGCATGTTCACAAAAACCTATATCTCCAAGATACATCCCTAATACATATCCTATAACATTTATAGTATTCTTCCTCTTGGCAAGCTCACACACTATGGTTAACAAATGAAGTATTTAGAGTTTACGCCATAAATAGTGAATGCCTCGATCGAACTTGAAAACATGATATGGTGATTTCATCACATATTCGACATGAACTACCTGGTTGATCCCTTTATAGTTTGTTGTCAGTGTTCATGTTGGTCGAAAACATGTTCCGCATTTAATAACTAAAAAAAAATGGAAATCGGCATAATAATATTTTGCTGACCCCAGATTGAAAGCCATTCTCCCTTTTTTCTTTTAAAAAATAAATAAATAAAACGGAAAGGGGGGTGCATTTTAACAATGACCCCAGGCTAAAGCCATTGATTGACCTTTTTCCTAATTGAGGAGCACTCTTCTTCAAGCCCACGTCTCTGCAACTCTCACTGATGACTCTTCCCCACCTTTCTCTTCTCTCTTCTTCTTCAAAATTAATATAAAATCCCTCAAATCAAGCCTTCCAGATCCTCTCATCTCTCCCTTCAAGAAACCCTAAATCCGCTAAAAAAAAAAATTCAATCTTCATCACTCCCATCGATCTCCCCAGATCCCCATTGATCCGAATTCTCTGCACATTGCAGTCGAATTGTTCAGAAACTATGTCGTTCGACGAAGAGGATTCATTCGAGCACACCCTTTTGGTGGTTCGTGAAGTCTCCGTCTTCAAAATCCCCCCTCGAAGCACGAGTGGGGGTTACAAATGTGGGGAGTGGTTGCAATCTGATAAGATCTGGTCGGGTCGGCTTCGGGTCGTTTCTTGTAAAGAGAGATGTGAGATTCGATTAGAGGATCCCAATTCTGCAGAGCTCTTTGCAGCTTGCTTTGTTTTGCCTCACCAAAGGGAGAATTCCGTCGAAACCGTCCTCGATTCCTCGCGGTATTTTGTGTTAAAAATAGAGGATGGGAGGGGGAAACACGCTTTCATTGGATTGGGATTTACGGAGAGGAATGAAGCCTTCGATTTCAACGTTGCATTGTCTGATCATGAAAAGTATGTCAAGAGGGAGCATGAGAAGGTGGCTGGGGAAGCTAGTGATGACAGTCATATTGATATTCATCCTGCTGTCAATCACAGATTGAAGGTATATTCAGCTGCTTCCCATTGTAGAATTTTATTTGGTGCTTTCCAAAGTTTTCAACCTAAACATTTATTTATGTTTTGAGTTTAGAATGTTTTGGTAATTTGGTTAGAAGAGCTTCAATGAATTATGGGTATAGTACCATAGTGTGAATTTTCTTACCATGTTTGATCTTTGATATTGTTGAATTTTCTTACCGCGCGTGATGTCATGAATGGGGATTGACATAAAATTGTATTTTTTGAATGGGGTATGCGACTTGTATCAGGCCTGATTTTGTGTTGCATCTCCTGTTCATTGATAGTCTTTGTTATGTGTTGTTTCATTGTCTTTGATTTAAATCTTCGCATTGACGTGTATTTTGACTTTTTTTTTTTAAGTTCATACTTAAATTTGCAAGTAATAAATACTCACTTTAAGTAGGACGAGATATTTTAAACAGTGGTGCCTTAAGCAGATCGTATTATTACTTTTTGAGGTTTTTAGAAGGGCAAGATTAAGTGATAGAAACCAAAAGAACAACAGCTGTAGGATGAGAAAAACTAAAACAAAGTAAGAAAGTGAAGCCTCTAGCAGATCCAAATGAAGACTTTGAAAGACATCTCACTTAGCAAAAAATTTCAACTTACTGACATGACTCAAATGAGATCCTGTGAAAATCAAGGCTTTCATTTATACAACTATTTAACAATCCTCTACTATCGTTGATGCAACCAGTTAACCTTCTGGATTATCAACACATGGATATTTTCTGTTTGAGCCTTTCAGCAAGCATTAAATTTCATGATGCTTGAAGATTACATAAATCGGGTAAGTTTCAGAACTGAAAATTTCATATTTAGGCTGTGTGATAGTGAGATAACTGAGACGACATCATATTGGTGTGAAGTAGGATCGACAACCAGGTGCCCAAATGAAGGTGTTGTTCGGCAAAATCTGAGACAGACCACCTGAATCTTAAAAGCAGTGTTTTAATAAGTGCTAGGCGGTGGGCGGGCGGCGAACATGTGCCTAGCGCCCAGGGACCGCCTAGGCAGTCTTAGGTTTTGTATTATAACTTTAATAATTTACAAAAGTTAAGCATAATACCTTATCAATTACCCAATTTAATGCCAAGATACATATGCAAAATTTAAAAACATGAAAAATTAACAATCATGAACAAAATTTATTAAAACTCAAATGACTGAGTTGGTCATGATGGGTACTTTATATAAAGTTAAATTTGTGGACAAATATCCAAACCTACTCTTTTATTTTTCTTCAAATTTCATGAATGACCTCAGTTATGTTTGATAAAATCTACATTACTAAAATTGGTACCAACAGATCCTTTGAAAATTACATTAAGTAATCATCATTTGCTACATTCAGACATATACTGAATAAAAAATAATTAAATTGTTTATTTCCAAATAAGAGGAAAGAAAAATAAAATAAGAACACAATCAGCCTTATAAAAAAAAAAAAAAAAAACTCGCCTAGACCGCCCAGACTCGCCTAGACCGCCCAGCCATTAATCTGGGCGTTTCTCTAACGCCTAGCGCCTAGGCCGATTTTTAGAACACTGCTTAAAGGAATTTCTGCTATATGCTTTTGCTATGTTATATTTTAGGTCTGTAAATGTAAGAAAACTTATTAAAAGAAAGCACAAAGGTAAAAAGAGTGCCTGACATAGTAATTTTTTGAATTCAAACCCATTTCCCTTGATTTCCATGAGAACACCAAACCACAGACCAGTCATCTTCTTCTTATCCTTCATTTGTTTAATCCACTCATTGTCTTTACTTTATTCTTTATAATAACAAACTAGAAAAGGTTACCTAATGGACCCTTATAATTGTATATTTTGTGGTAGGAACAAAGAATGGGATGTTGAGGGAAACTGAATAATTGAAAAGGGACCATAGTGCAGAGTCGACTTCACGGAGTTGAGAGATGCCAAAAGTAGAGCATGTACGTGACAACATATACCCTTTAATGGATTCTTGGAGGGAATCCGTCAATTTGGGCTGTAAATTCAAAATATGACATTAAGGTGGGGAGCAAGCAAGATTTTCCTATTAAAACTGGCATCAAAATTACTAGTTAAATTTTAAACACCTTGGACATGTCATACCATGACACGTTGATTGCATGCCTTATTTCAAAGTGCTTGCTTTTCATCAGTAACTTAAAAATCAACAAGATAAGGCATATATCGTGGTTATGGATTGGATCCACTTGTTTGATGGTTTCCTAGTAACAAGTTGCCAATGTGACACACAAACAATTAGCAATTTTCTGAGGTGAAATTGAGTTTCGTCATGCATTCTTTGACACATAGTTCCAACTTCATTTTGTTATAGCAACGTCTTTCATGATATCCATGTGGAGTAGTATCGAGCAACCAGGTGCCATCATCAAAACCCAAATGGAGATGTTCCGTGGGGAAATCTGAGACAGACCACATGAATGTTAAAAGGATTTTGAACTTACATTCTTACTATATTCTTTTTTGGGTTTGCAAATGTTAGAATTATTAAAAGAAAAACAAAAAGATAAGAAGAGAGCCCGAGATAGTGAAATTTCTTGAATTCTTACCCGTTTCCCAGGATTCCCATGAGAGCACCAAACCACAATCCAATCATCTTCTTCCCTTATTCCATCATTTGTTTAATCCACTCATTTTCTTTACTTTAAACACCTAGAAAGTTCCAAAGCCAAATTCCATGAACTCATAGTTGTTTTGTATGCCAACAAATAGATGTAACTTAAAAAAGTAAGCAACTAAGAAACATATGATATTTAAATAGATTCAAGAAAAAAATGACATAGCAATGCAGAAAGGCTACTTAATGGCTCACAATTGCCATCACATTTTATGGTAGAAATCCAGAATGGGATGTTGAGTGGAACTTAATCACTGCAAAGGGACCATAGTGTAGAGTTAACTTCGCGGAGTTGAGGGATGCCAAAGGTAGAACAGGTGCGTGACAACATATACCCTTTAATGGATTCTCCGAGGAGGGCATCTGTTGTAAATTGAAAATATGGCCTCAAGGTACGGTGCAAGCCAAATTTTCCTATTAAAATTGGATCAAAGTCAAAATTCCAGTTTTAAATTATAAACACCATAGTTATCAATAAATGTATTGGGTATAGGGAACCTAAATTTGGATATGTATACCGTAATGTATCGTGTGTATCCTAAGATCGGTGCAAAAATAAATACATATGTATAAAAGTATATCTTATATATATAAGCACATAAAATAAGGCTTATTAAAGCAAGGAGGTTCCGAAAAACACTCCCATTGATATATGACTTGTGTGGTACATATTAACAAGCTATTGCCTATCATCTACAATTTAATTCATGCCCCTTGTACAAGAACGGTATATCCATGTATCGTTATATTTTATATAGTATATCGATGAGGCTTAAATATGACATGTACCATACATCGTATCATGCACATCGTGATATTTGATAATTATGATGAACACTTTGCCATGTCATACCATGTCACATTGGTGCCATGTCATATTTCAAGGGACTTTTTAGATGTAATACTGATTCATGGTTATGGATTGGATCTAGTTGTTTGATGGTTTCCAAGCAGCAAGTTGCAAATGTGACGCACAATCAATTAAACGATTTTCTGATCTCGAATTGAGTTTCGTCATGCATTCTTTGACATATAGTTCCAACTTCATTTTGTTTTAGCGATATCTTTCATGATATCCCTGTGATGAAAGCCTTCCCCAGTTCCCTCATTCCCCAAAGGACTGACATTCTGGTAGTTGGACTTTAGGAAGGTGAAACCATACACATAAATGTGAAGAACAAATCAGCTAGTGGAACCGGCATGCTGTCAGCTGCAGGGCTGTCAGGAACTGCTTCTGGCACTGGAAAACCTAAAAGTCTGGGCCTTGCACCACCACCTACTGGAGCAGGGAAAATCAGGCCCGCTCTTCCACCTCCACCTCATGATCCCGTTGCTGCTCGGATGGCTTCTGGCAGTCATAGTCCCAGACTTGGTCCAAAGGAAAATGCAAGGCATTCCCCTGATCCTTTGGGAAATCTTTCCCAACTTGAGGTATACTATATTTATCCACGAGCTTTCTGATTTTTTATATGTTCACCATAACATATGTGCAGCTTCATAATCTTTGTTTAGGGAAAAATAACTGGCACATGTAACTTAACAAGTGAAACCTGTCTTTGTCATCATCTCTGGTTTTTGGGAGAAACACTACAATTGTTTGCCATCTTGCTTCCTTGCATATAAAACCTGAAAAACAAGACCTATATAAATTACAAATAAGTAAATGGTGTTGCTTCCATATTAAGGTGTGTAAAGTTAATAATTCCTTCCCAACTGTTTCATAGATCCACTTTCTTATTCCTCCTCATTTCATTTTATGTCCTTTGTTTTGTGGGCAATTTGCATTTTTTTATTTTCCTTTTTTCTATCGTGCTTCAGTTCCTCCTCATTTTTCTTCCTCTCTTATTGTTCTTTGTTTGCAACCTTCTTCTTTTGGTGTTGCTTCCTCCATCTTACGTACTCTTCATTTGGATTTTGCAAGTTCTCTTGGCATTTAGTGAACCCTCTTAATTAATTTATAATAATAATTATTATTATTATTATTTCCTGACAGTCTTCAAAAGAAGGTTTCAACTGTTGCAATTCATAGGACCCAGTGATATTCAAAATTTGAAAAAATCACAGTTTTAATCACGATTTATATTGAATAGTAAAAAAGCCTCGGTCTGAATTGCATCATTCCTAAATCGCAAGGAATTGCATGCCATTTGAAGCTTGAATCACAAGAAATCACAATTTTCATCAACTTTTGTGAGTCAAATCTCTGTGAAAATGAAATGAAGAATAAATAATTTACCAAATTTTTTCATGTCTATCAAATATGAGTTAGAGGAGATCCTTTTCTTTTGGTTTTCTCTTTCTCTCTTCTTCTCAGGCTTTCTACCAGCAACAATAGCGCTGACCTACATTTTTTCTTCTCCGTCAAGCTTTTAATTTATTTTGTGGTTGCGGTAGAGTAAAGAAGAATCACCACTTAGAGATTTTTGTCTTCTTTGAGAATTTCTCTCTTGTTGGAACTCTCAGCCTTCGAAAGGTTTGAAGATAGCCAAAGAGTTCTTACAGCACATGGGAACACTAAAAAGGGTCACATCATTATTATTGCTCACTCATGCTATTAAGCACATTTGACCACATTCAACTTATTTATTGTATCACTTATTTGTTAATCAACTTTTTCTAAGCTCCAATAATGTCCGCATTTATAGATATAATGCCAAAACTTGAGGCTTCTCTGATCGTCAAAAGTTTTAATTTCCATAAAATACCCCGTAATGCAAAAATATTTTTAGGGACAAAAGTTGTCCAAATCAATTTTTTTTTATTGTTTCTCCCACTTTCTTTTTATATATTCTACTTTCTCCAAAACTTTCTAGAAACTCTCTAAACTTTTAGTGACTCTTAAACTTCCCATTATCTTTTATTATCTAAATAACCATTTCAACACTCAATAAAAATTAAAGGTAAATAAACCATAATATGAACACCTATTTATTATTGTTAGAAAATATGAAAATAAAAAACTGCTACCCACTTAAATATTTGTGTAATTTAATTTCATGGCTTAATTTATATGCTAATAGCAATGAAAATTATTTAAAGATCTCACATAGGTAATAACCATGCGGAATTCAATATCAGGATAAATACTTTCAAAATCTTACTCACTTGAATAACATAGAGTAAAATAAAAATAACAAAATAATTTAATATTTGTGCAATTATATATTATGGTCCCATGTAGATAATGAACATGCGTAAAGAACGCATGCAACGCATGTGCAGATCGCTAATAATTATAATAGTTGTTCTCCATTTAATTACTATTATTCTTTCTTACATGTTTAGTTTTTTCATTTAATTTTATACTAGTAGAATGTTAGTGTTTTGCACATGTTATTTTCATGGGATTCAAAAATCCTTTTTAAAGAAATTATCATATGATAAGTTATACCATGAAATAAAATTACACAAACATATATCATTACTTTTTAATTATCCTTTCTTTCATTGTTATTCAAGTGGAAGATTTATGTATTTTTATATGTAAATTTGCTTATATAATGATGTATTTATTTCTTTACAAAATTTTAGTGAGATAATATTGATACATTGAAATACTTTGTATATATATATATATATATATAAATAGGGATAATTCTAAGGGTGTGATTAAAAACTTGGATAGTTTCAAAGAGACAATGGGGAACATATGAGAGAGAAAAGTGGGAGAACCTTTTCGGTATATTGTGGACTAGTGTATTGCCCTTGCCGTTAGCACAATGAAATTTTGATGTGGAGTTTTAGAAATTTTTTAATAAATAGAGTTTATTCTAGGTTGTTTTTTGGCATTAACACCATTATAACTTGTCAAAACTTCATTAAAGCCAACATATTTATACTCTTGATCACCCTTAAGTTTTCATCATTCCATACTTAAATGCACAACCACCAACCACCAACAATTCTAAATGTTGAGTATAGGAATCGAACCCACGCACTTTTATTGTGGATTGTTTCGGGGTAAACATAAAGACCAACATTAAGTCCCAACCATTGAAAGCAATAAATCTCAACCATGAACTATACAAACTTATATTGGTGCCTTGAGTTCTATTTGATTTGTTAGATAGATTTGGAAAATTTTAATCCTTAAAAGATTTAATTATTTTTTATTCTCATTTTTATTCCATTGAATAAATTTATACAAATATTTAATTATTTTTTTGTTTCCCTTTTTATTTGATGTTATTGAAGGGAGTATAAGACCTCTTCTACTGGTATTTTCAATGATGAGACAACAATTAATATATGTTGAAATACTTTTGATGGTTTAATAAGGATGTCATTAATAACTTGGAGAGTTTCTAGAGTGTGTTTAGAGATATTGAGGAAGATGGAGAGAAATTTTAAAAAATATTTGGACTTTGACAGTTTTAACCCGAAAAAATATTTTATAGTGTGGGTAGCTTTTGGAAAGCCAAAAAATTTCATGGCAAGTGAAGCCAAAGTTTTGGCATTATATATGGAAAATCTTGTGAATTATGATTTAAGCTGAATCTTAAACTTTCCTAGTTAGGATGAGATTCACGATTCACCAACATTTGTGGGACAATCCATTTTGCTTTGAAGAAAATCTGCTTAGTTAAATTGACAATTTACTGAGACTTTAATACATTCATTGGTTTCAGTTTATGGTTCTGAGTTATTGCGTCAGTTAATAAAATAATATGCTGTACTTATTGGCTGTCAATTTATTGTGATCATGGGGAGACTTTAAAGATTACATAAATTACAGAGCATGTAGTTCATTTGATTTCTGGTTGCTTGATAGATTTGTATAATTTAGTTATGTTTGTTATGAGTTTCGTGATGTTTAATTGAATAGGTTGTTCTACTTTCATTTGCTTTAAGCACTGTATTCCTTTTAGCTTGGAAATGTCATCTAAAGCATCAAATAGAACTATGTACACCTTATTGTTGGAGGAGATTGCCTCGTTGGATAGAAAGGAAGAGATGGTGGCATTGACATTGTTTGGGAACGAGTTTGATAGTAAAGCAACTATGAAGGTAGAAAATGAAAGTTTGATGAGAGAGGAGGCTAAATGGAGAGGGAAATATAGGATCAATTAGTTCTTGGAAGGTGACAAACATTCCAAATTATTTCATGCTTTCTGTCTCTAAGAAGGGAACTAATACCCTTTCAAGGATGGTAATTATTGGGCTGTAGATGATCAAGAGATTGTCCTTGGGCACATTTGTTTCGTGTTTGAAAAAGCTTTATTGCGATTCTAAGGAGTGGAAACAGGAATTGGGTGGGTGGTTTGGAGTTTGACATTATTTCTGATGGTGAGTTTAGTCCAGAGGAAATCCTTTCGGCAGTTAACAGTTAATGTAGCGATAAGGCTCCAAGCCCGATTGTTTTTCCGTTGGTTTTTTCCAACGAGCGTTGGGGTTTTGATGGTGGTGAAATTATGGAGGTAATGACAGATCTCCAAAATTTCTTTCTTACTTGATTTGTGGTTGAGTGCTTATTTTATTTGTTTGATTTCCGAAAGGAAGGAGTTGCTTCTATTCGGGTTTTTAGGCCTATTAGTCTTGTAGTTGGGATATTCAACATTATTACCAAGGCTATGGCCAGGAAGCGGGTCAAGTAATGTATTTCTACAGTGGATTGTTTTACTTGTTCATATAGGTGAACATTCCAAGGAACCTATATTCTAGCCTATAATCTCTCCTGATTCTCTTCTCAAAGACCCACTTCCTCTTCCAAAAGCCCTTTTCTCTGAATTCAACCATGTTCATATGGGTGAACAGTCCTTGGTTCTCAATTGAGTTCTGGGACCTGAGAATCGTCATAGCCAGAACAATGGATTATTGGCAACAGGGAGAATAGGGAAAATGGATTGCTGGCAAGGGTTTTCATAAAATGTGTATTAGTTTTGGTATTGAATAATTGAAACACAGAAGAGTTGTGAGTTCAACTGGAGAGAATTAGATTCTTACTACCAATTCTATTTCCTGTTTTAATATAACTTTTATCATAATTTAATTAAACCAAATAATTAAACTTGTATTTTTGAAATCTGGTTCGAAGTGGTCACGGGCCTAAAGGTCATTTTCCAAGAGAATGTCATTTCATTTCATATATCCAATAGGAGAGGTTTGCAATATTCAAGAGTTAGTAGAGATTTTGCGTTGCGAATCCGAGAGTATCCCATGATACCTGGGAATGCATCTTGTAACGCATTCAAGCTAGATTTGTAGTTTGGAAGGGCAAATACCTCGCTAAGGCTGGTAGACTCACTCTAACCAAGACTATACCCTTGCAAGCATCCCAGTTTTCCTCTTATCTCTTAGCACTGTCGTCTTTATAGCTCAAGCCATCAAAAGTTTGTACAGGTTTCCCTTGGGGTACTTCGTCCTCATATATCGAAGACTATCTCTTCAGTTGGGACATGTTTTGTCGGCTGAAACAGAGTGGAAGCTTGGAGGGATAAGGAAATGAACAATTGCTATCAAGCTCTCCTTTCCAAATAGTGGTGGCGATTTGGAGCTGAAAACAATGCTCTTTGGAGACAGATAGTTCAAGAGAAGTATTGTTTTCAAGGTTTCAGGCGGTTATCTAAGGAACTCCTTAAGGGTGGTAAAAGGCACATAATTGATTTTGGAGGGCGAGTTACTTGTTGACCAAACCTCTATCCATCAAATACAGAGGCATCTTCTCCATAACTGGAAGAAAAGAAGGATCGGTGGCCGAGTTAATTATTAATCAAAATATCAACACAACTTGGATTTAGCTTTGAGAAGAGGGTTGAACTCTGGCATCAACCACACCACGAAACTGGTGGATGGCAATGATGACAGATGGGTTCGAGATGCAAAAATCTAGTAAATTTCAGTGTAAAGAATTTTTTTTGAGAAGAGTTGTGACCAACCTTGCCAATACCCAACCACCACTGTCTTCTTTCAGTTTATCAGATAAATGTTCCGGTGTAAACAAACACTCCTTGACAAAATTTCATTTTTTAGGACACTTGCCCATGGGAGAATCCTCTCCATTGACAATCTGGCAAGAAGAGCTCTCATCATAGCAAATTGATGCCCTTTGTGTGAATTTCAAAGTGATTACATCCCACATCTTTTCCTAGATTGTAATTACTACAAAACTCTTTGGACAAACATTCCAAAGAAATATAGTTAAACATTACAAACAAATATAGTTGGAATCCTCAGTCAACCAACTCCCTTCACAAGTGGGTCCAAGTTTGGATCAACATAAAGTTGCCAATCCAAGGAAAATGGATCTGGGCTAGGATGTTCGTAATTATCTTCTGAGCTCCATGGAAGTAAAGAAACTAGCGAGTATGAAGGAAGGAACTAGGAGGTCCGATCCATTTGCAACATTATAAAAGTTGGCTGAATATTGGGACATAATAAAAGTCGAACCCATTTTACAAGTTTCACCAGTAAGGGATCCAACATTACTAACAATTATTTGTCGCAACTTTTCTATCATTTTTATGTTTATGCTTGTGTATGGAAATATTTTTTATTTTTGTCTCTGAGCTCATTCTGTATTTCAGGTTATTTTGTTCTTAAAAAAGTAATAGCATGTTAAAACCAAGGTTAAATGAGACGTGAGACATAAATCTTTTAGAAATGTATATGCTAAGTAAAGAAAATATGCAAATAACACTTATAATCCTAGTTTTGTTACGAGTATAACGAGTATCGTATGTGTATCGGAAATCTAATATATAGTTAAGCATATAATAGACAAATAAGATGCATTCAAGCAAGGAGGTCTTAGAAACACTTTCGTTGATATATAGCTTGCATAACACATATGAGCAAACTATTGTTTATTATCCGGTCATTCGTTAACATCACTTGTACAAGCACATTCATGTATTGTAACACATGTATAAACCATATCGATGAGGCTTATATAAGATACGTATTGAGTCATATTGCGTGAATCATAACTATGCTTATGATCAATTGAAGTGAAGTAGATTTCACAATTCCACCTTCAAAACGAATTTGAATATAACATCAACATAAGTTGGTGTCACTTCATTTCTAGACAATTTTTTTTAATTCACCCTATTATTATCACGACATTGCAATAAAAGAAGGGGTGTGAGGGGCCTACGACGCCTCTAATTGAGCTCTAGCTTTCATAGATAGTTTAAAATATGACTTATAGTATTACTTGACAGTTTCATCTCGATTGGTGCACTATCAAAAGCTCAAAATGTAGCACTATCAAAATATGTTTTTCCACAATACATGCGTATCACACTGTTGATGCGTATTTATAAGAACCACAATCGATGGGACCTGCATAGTGTAGGAGACACAATCGATTGGACCAATTGGGGGCACTTCAAAACTCGTTGTTTGGCGGATCAATAGAATGGTGTACTGAGGTCCAAACCTGGGACCAAATGGGTTTTTCATAGACTCTAGCTGTTGTTAGCCAGGTTGGGGAGGCGCTCATTTAGACCATTAATGGCATGTGGTATGTCATCCAGAGGAAAGGTTCTCTTAGGTCTCATGAGCTATAAACAATAATTGGGTGATTATAGAGACCAAAGTTTTCTGGATTCATGTAGCTCTTTCATGCTTTGGCTCTCCGGTTCGCCTTGCATCTTGTAAAACACTCACTGCATCATCTCACCATCACGATGTTTGACTTCCCTTCTCAATTATTGACTCACATGACTTATTAGAACTTTAGAAGCATCATTCACACTCGAGCCCTTATCACTTTCGGGCAGACAGACTAAGCCATGAAAAAAAAAAAAAAACTTCAGTCAGTACACCAATGAATTAAACAGAGGAGTCTGATTGACTCTTTAGCGATTTACTCAGTCCGAGTAATCTTATCAGATCAAAATTTACTTTGCCATAGGTGCTATTCAGAACTTCAAAGTACTCACTGACTAAATAACATAAGCTGTGAACACATGATTGTTGATGGTTGAGATCTACGGATTAAATCCTTAATTGACTGTTGATGGTTGAGATTTAGGGATTAAATCCTTAATTGACTGCTAATTGGTCTAAGGAGCGTTATGTGATTACTTGGGATTAATTGAGATCAATTGGAATCAACCGCTTATTTTTGTACGAATATATTTCTGTACCCCTCTAAAGTAATGTGATTAATACAACAAAATGATAACATATACAGGTAGATAACCATTAGCTATCCACATATCAACATTTAATTTAGTGTCATTAATGGTAACATAATAATATTTGTAATAAATTAAATAGTAAGGAACACACCACATGAGAGTATTGAGTATAGCAAAAACTAATAACATAAAAGATTAAAACATCTCTCTTTAGGCCTTCGAGCCTTTCATCCTCCCCTCCCATCTATCAGATTCCAATGTTCACAAGCCCTCCACCACACAAGGTGCTTCTTCTTGCCTTGCAATGTCTTTATACTTTCGACTCCGAAGAGGGTGCTGCCTGCCAAGTTTTCAAAGCCTCACAACTGAAGAGGAGATGAGATCCATACCCAACTTCTGTCCACAGGAGATCAGTGTCTAACACGCTAAGATTTGTGTAATTGTGGTTGATTTGGTCATGTGTGGTAAAAGCTTCAAGCCAAAGTGTACTTTTAAACCTTATTTTACCTAGAGTTGGGTTAAGTGCCAATTTGCGTTGGTAATTAATTTGTAACTCTGATATAAATTTGGTCTGTGTTTGAACCAAGAGTTGCTTAATTGCAACTCAAGCCAATTAATGGCCAATATAACTAGCTACTCCCTCAATTAATCAGCCCAATTACACTGGAGAATATTTTTGTAAAATCGTGTGCCACTTGAAGTCCGAGTAGCAGATAATCACTGATTAATCTGGGATTAATCAACGAATTGGTTTAACTGTCCACAAAGAGCGATCCTACATAATATTATCCCAATGACTATGTTTCAAATATTAAGCTTTTTACTTGTCCTCGTAAGGATATTCTGAGTGATCATAGTGATGTTAACTAGTGCATCATCTATGGTGCTTTCCTTCATAAGTACTTAGTTCTGTAAATGCCATGCAATTTTGTGATTACTGGATCTTCTTCAGCTTTAGATTGTTTATTGGGTCATTTGTTTCGTCTTTCTTTGATGGCTGACTTCCATTTGTCAGGTTACCTTGAGGTGGTTTGTTATCTGTCCAGGTTTTTTCTCATTGGTATATGTGACATCCATAAGATTTGTCTGGTGAGCTAGTTTGTCGTATGGTTGAGATTTTGTAAAAATCAAAAAGTTGGTTTGTCTACTGTTTCTGGTGGTACTGGTACCATGGTATTTGAGCAATTAGTTTGTGTATTAGCAAACTGTGGTTTACTGGCCATCACGAGCTTTAGGGGAGTTGTTAAAAATATTTCTAACTCTGCAAAAGCTAGATATTTTAATTTGCAAAATAAAGAGGAATGGGCCCAAGCTGTGTGAAGCTTTCTGGAAAGTAATTTTGCTCAACTTAGTTGTTATTAGTTGTACTTGGTTTCTCATTATTAGATTGTCGAGCAGGTATTTCTTTTTTTTTAGGAGTATCTAGAAAGTAATATGTTTGTTTCTTTGTTAACAACTTCTGCCTTAAATAAGCGAGGCTTTGTAACTCGTTTGGTACATGATTTCAGCCATTTGGTAATTTATTTTCCGTCTCTTTGATTTGATTTGATTGAATTAAACTGAGGATAGATAATACTTTGAAGGGTCGCTCAGCCAACTTATCATACAAAGATTGTATTGGACCGTTTCCATAGGATGGATGCATACTTCACACCACTATTTTCTTTCTAATAGTAGCTTAAACAAAAGTAGATTTATCTTGCTAGCTTGAGTAACATTTTGATCTTGATGTTTGATGTACATGTAAGTACGAGGTTGTTTACTCCTCAGAATTTATATTCTTTGGTTCACAAGGAAATTCCAGAAAGTATTCTAGTGAACTGTTTAGGCATTTCAAGTTCAGCAATCACATCGAAATTCGTGGATGCTTGTTGATAGGAACTTATACAGGTCTGGTGTAGATATTTCGCTTTTTTTCCTTGGAACTCTATCAAGGTTCACATCCTTAAATATAAGGGCTAAGGGCTTTGATTTACAAGAATTAGATGTTAGATGTAGTTACATTGCTGAATGTTGAGAAACATTTTGTTTTCTTTACAAGTATTTGTTATTTTTGTTTAGATTTGTTTATTTGTTTATGTGATTTTTGCACTTGTCCTTGCTGCTTAATATGTCAATTTTGATTCTCGAACTTAAACTGATTGCCCTTTCGTCTGTCATTGGAGTTCTCATTTGTGAGATGGCTGTTCATTTGTGAGATGGTTCCTTAACTATCCCGGAGTTCATTTGTGAGGTGGTTGCTTAACTATCCCCGTCTTATAATCTAAGTACCTAACAAAAAGATAAAGATATGTTTGTTGCCTGCCATTTCCATTCGTTTTGGGTTGAAACATTGAGATAGTGAATTTGAAGAACAGTTTGAGAAATATTAGCTTTTCAGCTGAACTTCATTGCATGCAGCTTTCACATAATTATACAAAGGTTTAAACACTCAATTTGTCATTCTGATATGCAGAGAAGCTTGCCTTCTGCAGCTGGGACTGGTGCATCGAAGAGCTCTGCATCAAGCTGGGCAGCATTTTAGATCCATGTCAGGTGTTTGTTGTGATTGTGTTTCTTGTTATAAAAAAAAAAATGAAATGTAACAAATATAGAAAACAAAGGTGAGCGAAGTATCATGGTGTACTTCTTAACTTGAGGGCAATAAGGTCCAAGCATGTTTCTGAAAGTGTTAATTAGTTTGAATATGAAATTATCATCATAATCATCATCAAGGTCCAGTTATTATTATTGTCATTGTCGTTGATGCCGTCATTGTTATATACTACTTTCCTGTTTTACTTCTTGAGAAGGGTATATTGGTGTGGAGGTGGCCTGAAAGTATGAAGTAGCTTTTGAATTTTGGTTCATTTGAATAGGTGGTTATGTAAAAAGTTTGTTTGCATTACTAGCCAATTCAAAAGCCATTTGATAAAATTGGCAAGGATATGTATTAGGTGCATCGTGAATGCTATGGCAATTTTCTTGACGCTTTTGGGCTAGATTTGTCAACCTTTAAAAAAATACGACTGTAAATTGATTCCATATCTTCCACCCAGGAACTATGAAGCATCTCCCCTGACCATAAGCATGTAAACTTTGTAATGAATTTATAGGGCTCAACATCTTGGGATATATAGTCTACCCAATGAGACTCGAACAAAGTAAAAATTGCTGCATATCCTGGCATGATTAAATCAAATCAAATCAAATCTTGCAGATTGTGAAGGGCAGAATCTGGAAGCTACACTACCTAAAATCATGCTAATAAAGGATAGCATAAATAAAATATTGGGTGAAAAACTAACAAAATCATTGCTACCTTTGTTTCGTGTTTTATATTTCAAGAGTGTAACCTCCAAATCCTCTCTCACTGAATAAGGGGGTGTCACGAGTATGGTGACAAGACACCTTCAAAAGACAGTTTATTTTATTTTACGAGTATGTATACAGTGCCACCAGGCACACCACCAGTGCACTTAAGAATTGTGCTTATTTTACTATTTCAATGTACTGTAGACCAAATGTCTAAATTTTACTTTCTATTTTCCAATTTATCTTAAACATTTTTATTTGATTTGCACCAATATTAATAATAATATATTTAAAAAAGAAAAAGAAAAAAACGACAGCCTTTTGGGTGTCTGATGACAGTGTTAGGACTAATTTCCAACTTTATCCAATACCTACTAAAAGGAATTCAAATGGTGAAGTAAAAGAAAAAAAAATGGGAAACAAATTTGCATAGTACTCAAGAGATGGTGAACTGCAATGTGCAAACATTCCACTCATATGGAATGTGCTAACTTGTGATCAAAGCCAGAAACAGAAGGATACTACTCAACCAGAAGATTTGGAGCTTCATTTCCACTTGGTTTTCCCCATAGTTTCACCATTATAATTATCCACCAAATTATTAAATTTCTAAAGTTCAGCCTCTAATTCCATTATCCTCTAATGTTAATCCTTTTGGCCACATGATCCTAGCCCGAATTATTCAAGGATTTAAAATTTCGTGTTTAATGCTTTTTGGACCAAAAAAAGTCGCGAACAAATCCGTACAATTGAAAAATCTGGAGTACTAAACGGTTTATTCTAAAAATGAATAGTTTGTGAATTGTTTGGAGAATTGCTAAGTATGATGCCAACAATACTTCCTCGTTAAAATGTGTTCAAGCACATAATAAGACAGACTCGACTGTGTCCAAAAGCACAAGATGACATAATCATGCTATTGTTGAGAGTGAATCTCCGCCATTAACATCTTCTCAAACTTTTAATCCTAGCCATCATTTGTCTTTGTACCTATGACACGTAGGACAGATGCTTGTGAATAGTGAAACATCACTTGGTTCTGTACGATAGACTAATATATTTCCCGTGCCATTGACACTACCCTACCACATACATTTAAAAATAAATAAATAAAAATTAAAGACACAAAATTCAATTGGAGAATAAGATATTAAAAAATATGATATTGGCATTAAAATAAAAAATATATTATGTTTCATAAGTTCCATGAACTACATTCGCAACTTTCTCCACTAAAATATTAAAAGGAAATTTAGATGAAAATCGATCCTATGTTTCCAATAAAAAATAAAAATAAAACACTCAAAATTGGCTTTGTGATGAGCAAACTAAAAGAGTCATTTGAGTTTGGCCAACACCAAACCCATAAAATAGACAACCTATCAAGGGACTTTCTAGTTTTTTCAAGATCCATTTTTCATCATCATCATTCAATACACCTTTGAGAGATCTATTGCATTGAAAAAAAAAAAAAAAAACGTTCTCACTCTCTCTAACTGTCTATCATTGGAAGCCACAACAACAACCACTTTTTTCATCATTCCGTCATTTGATCATCCACCAAACCAAAACCCTTTTCAAATTTCGTCCAAATACTTCCTTCAAAACTCATCACCCAACTACATTTCCTCCATGGCTACAAGCACCCAATATGATGAACTCAACTCAAATTCTCAATCGTCCCAACCAAAACTCTGAGATCCCCATCTACTCTTTCATTGTGATTTGATTGGATTCATAAATGATTTTACACGTATCTTTGGGTACACAGAGTCTTCTCATCAAGAGAAGACTACGACCGTACATAGTGTGTTCTACCACAATTGGACCGTAGAGAATGCGACGGGATTGGGTTTGTAGGGATGAGTTCAAAATGGATGAAATAGTTTAGATAGATTTCAATTGGATTTCCAACTCATTTGCAATGCGTGGAGAAAGTGAGCATGAAAAAAAAAAAAAGGCTGAGAGGAAAGCACCAGGCTTATATATCAATTTGTTTAGTCAAAATCTTAGTGAAATCTGATCCCTTCATATATTGTTTGTTTAAAATGTCTAAGAAATCTGAGTCGTAAACTAAGTAGACATAAACTTATCTCTTTTGGTATTGTCAATCAAACTGTTTTGTTCAATAGATTAGTATATTATCCAGCAGTTTGCATGATAGAAAGCATGTTGTGATATTAGGATCGAAATTGGTCAAAGTTTTTATTAAAGGAATAAAAGTTTCAAATAATGGAAGTGGAATTGGGGTTATTTGTTTAAACATGTTTTGAGAAACCTTTGTCATTCATTTGAATACTCTTGGAGTAAAATAAGAGTGATTCTACACAGCGAGGAAACGGGCGAGGGAAGTGAGGTGGTGGGGGTGGGAGCCGTTCATCCTGCTCGGGATGCGTGCGCAAAAAGTCAATGCACGCATTCCGAGCGAGATGAACGGCTCCCACCCCCGCCACCTCACTTCCCTCGCCCATTTCCTCGACACTTAGAATTTCTGGTAAAATAAATGTGGGTCTTGACAATAAGTCAAACTTTCCAAATGCTATGATTTACAAAATTTTCTCTTATATAAAAGTCTTCATATTTTTTTTCTAAATAACTTGAATTCTTCCAAAATCGACTCCTTCACAAATTCTTGCATAACCCAAATTCTAACCAAACATCGAACCTGCTGCAAGAAAACTTGATATAATCACGCAGTAGAAGATCAATTTCCCAACAAAATAACTAAAATTGAAGACACAAAATGGAACTCCTGCTTTGATTTCAACTACAAATCAACAAACATGATTGCTTCTTTAATGAAAAATCTAGAAGTCCTGACCTCAATTGTTTTCTCTATGAGGTTCTTCCTCTGTTGAGCATTGGATACATGACAAACTACTCCCAAAACTTCAATTCCACGAGCTCTAAGTTTCTCAGCAGCTTCATCTACGTTTTTCTGAATTAAAAAAAAAAAGGATATTTTCAAAGCTTATGTGGAACTGAAAAAAACAATGTTTTTTTCTTCTATCAAGCATTTAATCAAACAATTGGTGTGCAAACTATCAGGTGAGCAAAAAACCATCATCCTATGCTTCGAAACAAAGTGCATAGGAGATTGTTAAGAGCAAAAAAAATCATCCTATGCTTCGAAATAGAGTGCATAGGAGATTGTTAAGAGCAAACTATGTGAAAATTTTCCATTGTGAAAACATACAAAACGATGGGTAAGGGAAACTCACCAACGTCGTCGGCAGGGAATGTCTTCGGCAAGAAATCTAGTCGGCAACGATCGTGGTCGACAATGAGCGTCGGAAGGAGAATGGCGGAGATGAAAAACTTTGCTAACATAATGAAGAGAGGGAGACGTGAAGAGGAGAAGCTTTGTTGAAGTTTTGTCTTAGGGAGGAAACGTACTGAAGAGAGGGAGATGGAAGCTTTGTTTATTCTATCCTAAATAGGGTTTATTTAAGTTTAACAAAAAAAAAAAAACTAAAGGGGCGAATAGATTAGGTCGATAGCCCATACAAATGCCGTAATGAACTCCACAACCGCAGGCACAAAATTTTGTTAATTTTTAATGAGTATTTGAGCGGGGAATTTCCCTCCTTATCCCACTTTAGACGCTTATGGCGGATATAAACTCCAGTTTAGGATTTATAACCGTCGGCACAATTTTATTGAATTTTAATGAGCATTGGGGCGGGGAAATTTCCCTCTTTTATATTGTCGTGGCAAATATAAACCCCAATTTATGATTTATAACCACCGGCAAAATTTTTATTGATTTTTAATGGGCATTTGGGCGGGGGAATTTCCCTCATTTTATCTTCGTGGTGAATATAAATGCCAGAAACATTATCCTGATGGATAAAGGTGTCAAGATTTTCCTTTGCCCGGCGGATACCCTTAATCCGCCGGGAGTATGCCTTTAGTGTCATAAATCATCCGCCAGAATTGCCCATTTTTGTAGTAGTGTATCTCCAACCTCAAACCTCATTCTCATTTGTTATATAGACTAGCATATTATCCTTGTCATTGGTACTCTACATACACATTTTTCTACTAATTACCATGTACTGGACACCATCCCCACCGTTGCCCTCAATCAGTTTCATAAAAAAAAATCATATTTTAGAATGTAAACTAATTTTTTTAGGTGCAATCCTAGTTTATGGTAAAAAAAATAATTTTTTTAGAGTCAAACTCGGTTAAAATTAGAATTTATTGAATGTTTGAGGTCTTTGTTTGAATGCTCTTTAAAATATTTTTTTGAAAAATATTATACCTAGGCATGTAAAAGTTAAAAATACTTACATAGTTTAATAATAAAATACATATTTTGAAATTTTAAGTGTTTATAATAATGATTAGTTTTGTTGGAAAGATCTTCAAAATTGTATTCCAATGATACCAAGTTTACCAAAATCCAACAACTGCGTACATAGTTATGATAATTTTCATTTTAAAAAAATGGAAAACATAATATTTTCTCTCCGCCACATGTACATTCCACCAACCTTTTTCAAAAACAAAAAAATCATTTTCTTTGGTCTTCTACATTCTTTATATGTATTTACAAATGGCAAAGGTGTACCAACTGAGTTGGTAGAGGTGCGGCGGATGGAATCACACATCATGAGTTCAAACTCGGCCGGCTACATGAGGTGGGTATAGTTAAGGGTTATATGTATATATATTTACAAATATTTCATCATTGAAAATGATTCACAACCTTCAACACATTTTTCAATTTTCAATCCTAGCCATCTTTTATCTCTAATCCTCAAGTTTGTCCCAATCAACAATAAATAGTAAAACACCACTCTGAATTGTAATATAGACTAGGGTATTTCTCGTGTCGTTGGCACTCCACATACAATTTTTTTTTCCAAAATATGGAGTTCAGGGTCTTTATTTGAGTAAGCCTTTAGATATTCGTCTCATACCTTGATTAATATTGACAACTACAACGTGAAATGCATTAGAATTTTTTTTAAATGTTGAGACGTTAAATGCATATTTTGAAAACTTAAGTATTTGTATTGATCATTGATTTCATTGGAAAGATCTTCAAAAATGTATTTCCAACAATATCAAGTTTATTAAAATTTGACAATTAAGTAGATAGTTATGACAATTTTAATTTTGAGAAAATAAAACAAAATTTTATCTCTTCGCCACATGTACATTCCAACAACTTTTTATACCATTTTTCATTTTATTTGCCTTTCTACATACTTTATAATTACAACACATGTCATTATAGAGATAAAATCTCAACCGTCAAGATCTTCCCAACTCTCAATCATAGCCCTTTTTTTTTTATCTCCAACACCATTATGATTTGGTTATATTTTGTGACACGCCTCATGTATAATATAGCCTACAACATGTGCAACAATCGACCCGTATTCGACTATCGCTTAGGCCCCACCTTTTATTAGGCCAACAATGTTATGGTGTCATATAAACAACATCATCATCATCATCATCATCATCATCAAAGCCCATTCCCGAGATTTTCGGGGTCGGCTACATGAATTTTGGTTCTCCAAGCAATGCGATCTTCCCACATTTCCTCACATAATCCAAGCTCAATGATATCTTCATTCACCGTCTTCATCCAAGTTTTCAACGGTCGTCCCCTCCGTCTACACCCTCCATTAACTTGCCAATCTAAACATTTTCTAATTGGCGTCGTGCTTGGTCTCCTCCGCACATGACCAAACCAAGTTAAACGTCTTTCTCTAATTTTTTCCTCTATGGGCGCTACACCTAAGTATCTCCTAATTCTTTCATTTCTAATCTTATCCTTACGAGTTTTACCACACATCCACCTTAACATACGCATTTCTGCTACTGCCATCCTATGCGTATGTTGTCCCGTAGTAGCCCAACATTCTGAACCGTATAGCATGGCTGGTCGAACAATTGTCTTATAGCATTTCCCTTTTAGCCTTGCAGGCATCCTTCTATCACACAATACTCCTGACGCCATTCGCCATTTCAACCAACCAACTTTAATCCTGTGGTCTACATCCGCTCCAATAGCCCCATTCTTTTGAATTATAGACCTAGATATCGAAAAGCCTCACACTCCGGGACCTCGACACCTTCGATCTCAATTGCATGACTTCTCCCTCTTGGTTCACACCCAAAGTTGCACACTAGATACTCCGTCTTCGAACGGCTAATTCTAAAACCTTTACTCTCTAAAGCCTCTTGCCACTTAACTAATTTCTGACCTAAACCTGCACTAGTCTCATCCATTAAGACAATAGCATCTGCAAATAACATGCACCAAGGTACATCTTCTTGCAGATGTCTCGTCAACTCATCCATGACCAAAGCAAAGAGATATGGACTTAACGCCGACCCTTGATGTAGTCCTACTGTCACTGGAAATTCACTAGACATCCCACCTACTGAGCAAACACTTGTTACAACCCCTTCATACATATCACATAAAATAAGGTTATATTGCGTGACACACATCAACTATAATCCAACCTACGACATATGCGACAATCAACCCGTCATTAAAGTTGAGCAACTTCTTCATTGTACCAACTGTCATTCATAATTAAAAGAAATACATATATTGATCTCTTAGTTCAAGATATTACACTATTTAATAAAATTTAAAACTTTGAAAAAACTCATAAATTGAATGTACGTAGCATCAGGCTCATCGTAAATACTAATAACAACATGTGCAATGTAGACAATTACATTGTTTGTCATGTGGTGCCTAAAGATGAGAATCTTAGACAACGACATTTTGATTGTCTCAGTCACGAAAAACCTGATAGTTAGGACTATTGTATCTTTATGACAAATGAAACCTCGGAGTGCTCTAAGAATGTTCATGGACAAATTAAATTATCATTTAAATTAGCTTTAAAAGACTAACAAAAATATTTGAAAATGAAATTCGAAGGCAATTTGCATTGTAGTTGCACATATTAAATTATGATATTCATAAATATATACAAAATTATTAGTTTTCTAATCTCTTTGAGATATGGGCCCCGTACTCGACTATCGCCTAAGCGCCAACTTTTATTGGGTCAGCACTGTCATGGTGTCAAATAAACAACACTAGGGTATTCTCCGTGCCATTAGCACTCCACATACAATTTGTTTTTTCAAAATATGGAGTTCAGGGTCTTTGTTTGAGTGCGCCATCAAATGCTCGTCTCATACTTTGATTAATATTGAAAACTATGACGTGATGAAATGCATTAGATATTTTTTTAAATGCTGAGACGTTAAATGCATATTTTGAAAACTTAAGTTTTTGTATTCATCATTGATTTCATTGGAAATATC
Source organism: Berberis vulgaris (assembly GCA_963556465.1). Lineage (NCBI taxonomy): Eukaryota > Viridiplantae > Streptophyta > Magnoliopsida > Ranunculales > Berberidaceae > Berberis > Berberis vulgaris. The sequence goes on from OY747136.1 coordinate 51,397,341, forward strand.
TTCAAAAATGTATTCCAACATTATCAAATTTATTAAAATTTGACTATTAAATAGATAGTTATGGCAATTTTAATTTTGAGAAAATAAACAAAATTTTATCTCTCCGCCACATGTACATCCTAACAACTTTTTACTCCATTTTTTCATTTTATTTACCCTTCTGTATCATTTATAATTACAGCACATGCCATTATAGAAATAAAATCTCAAGCGTCAAGATATTTCCAACTCTCAATCTTAGCCCTCTTTTTTATCTCCAATACCATTTTGATTTGGTTATATTGCGTAACACGCCTCATTTATAATCCATCCTACGACATTTGCGGCTATCGACCTGTAATCGACTATTGCCTAGGCTCCATCTTTTATTGGGTTAGCGATGTTATGGTATCATATAAACAACATATTACATAAGAATAACTTCAATAAAAAAAAATTTAATACTAAAATAAATTTATATTGCATGACACACATCATCTATAATCCAACCTACGACATGTGTGGCAATCGACATTAAAGTTGAACAACTTCTTCATTTTACCAATTGTCATTCATAATTAAAAGAAATACATATATTGATCTCTTAGTTTAAGATATTACACAATTTAATAAATTTTAAATTTTTTTAAAAAATCGTAAATTAAATGTACATACCATCAGTTACATCTTAAATACTAATAACATCATGTGCGATGTAGACAATCACATCGTCTTTCATGTGGTGCCTAAGGATGGGAATCGTAGACAATGACGCTATGATAGTCTAGTCGGGTAAAACCTGATAGTCAGGACTATCGTGTCTCTATTACAAATGAAACCTCGGAGCATTCTAAGAGTTTCCATGGATCCCTATAAATTAAATTATCATGTAAATTAGCTTTAAAGGACTAACATAAATACTTGAAGATGAAATTCAAAGGCAATTTGCATTGTAATTGCACATACGTACATTATGACATTCATAAATATATATAAATAATTATATATGAAATTATTAGTTTTCTAATCCCTTTGAGATATATGTCTCGTAGTTGATTAACGCATAGGCCCCAACTTTTATTGGGTCAGCACTGTCATAGTGTCATATAAACAACATATTACATAAAAATCACTTAAATAAAAAACGTTTAATACTAAAATAGTGTTATATTGTGTGACACGCCTCATCTATAATCCAACCTATGACATGTGCAACAATCGACCCAGCATTGAAGTTGAACAACGTCTTCATTGTACCAACTGTAGTTCATAATTAAAAAACATACATATGTTGATCTCTTTTCAAGATATTACTCCATTTAATAAATTTTAAAACTTTGAAAAATTCATAAATTAAATTTACGTACCATCAGTCTCATCATAAATACTGATAACTACATCTGCAATGCAGATAATCACATCGTCTGTGATGTGGTGCTTAAGGATGGAAATCTTAGAAAATGACGCTATGATAGTCCTGGTCAGAAAAAACCTAATAGCTAGGACCATCGTGTCTCTATGACAAATGAACCCTCAGAGCGCTATAAGAGTGTCCATGGATCCGTAAATATTAAATTATCATTTAAATTAGTTTTAAAAGATTAACAGAAATACTTGAAGATGGAATCCAAAGGCAATTTACATTACGAAAATGCTAGGAAACCAGGTTTTGCAACCATGTTTTGTAACCAGGGTGATATGGCGTGATCTTGAAATAATGATGCAATTTTCAAAGTATTTGTGTATCTCGAGATTGTAAAAAATTTCCCCTATGATGCCATATCATTTTGGTTGCAGAACCTGTTTGCAAAACCTGGTCCATAGCCTCACTCTTTGCATTATAGTTGCACACATTACATTATGACAATCATTAATATAAACATAATTATATACAAAATTATTAGTTTTCTAATCCCTTTGAGATATGGGTCATGTAGTCGACTATCGCCCAGGCCCCAACTTTTATTAAGTTATCACAGTCATAGTGTTATAAAAACAACATATTACATAAGAATCACTAAAAAAATAATAATATTAAAATAATCTTATATTGTGTGACATGCCTTATCTATAATTCGGCCTACGAAATGTGCGGCAATCGATCCGGCATTAAAGTTGACAACTTCTTCATCGTAGCAACTGTCATTCGTAATTAAAAGATATACATATATTGATCTCTTAGATCAAGAAAATAATTATTCAATAAATTTTATAACTTTAAAAAAATCATAAATTAAATTTACGTACCATCAGTCTCATCGTAAATGCTAAGAACGACATGTGCTATGTAGACAATAACATTGTCTGCCACGTGGAGCCCAAGGATGACAAGTATAGACAACGACGTTAAGATAGTCCTAGTTAGAAAAAACCTGATAGCTAGAACTATCGTGTCTCTATGACAAAAGAACCCTCGAAGCGCTCTAACAATGTTTATGGATCCTTACAAATTCAATTATCATTTAATTACCTTTAAACGACTAACATAAATACTTAGTGATGAAATTAAAAGGCAACTTGTATTGTCGTTGCACTTATTATATTATGATATTCATAAATATATACAGAATTATATACGAAATTATTAGTTTTCTAATCTCTTTTATATATGGGCCCCGTAATCGATTCTCGCTTGGACCCCGTAGTCGACTTTCGCCTAGGCCCCAAATTTAATTGGGTCAGCACTGTCATAGTGTTATATAAACAACATATTTCATAAAATTCACTCAGATAAAAATATTTTTATAATAAAATAAGGTGATATTGCGTGACACACCTCATCTATAATACAACCTAGGACATGTGCGACATTGAAGTTGAGCAACATCTTCATTGAATCAACTGTCATTCATAATTAAAAGATTTACATATAATGATCTCTTAGTTCAAGAAATTACACAATTTAATAAACTTTAATACTTTGAAAAAACCATAAATTAAATGTACATACCATCAGTCTTATCGTAAATGCTACTAACAACATGTCCTATGTAGACAATCACATCGTCTGTCATGTAATGCATAATGATGGGAATTATAGACAATGTGACTATGATAGTCCCAGTCAGGAAAACCCTAATAGCTAAAATTATCGTGTCTCTATAACAATGAGCCCTCGGAGCGCTCTAACACTGTCAATGGATCTCTACAAATTAAATTATCCTTTAAAATACATTTAAATGACCACTACAAATACTTTGAGATGGAATCCAAACGCAATTTGCATTGTAATTGCACATATTACATCTGATAATCTTAAATATACTTTGAGATATGAGCCATGTATCCGATTATCGCCTAAGCCTGAACTTTTATTGGGTCGGCACTGTCATGGTGCCATATAAACAACATATTACGTAAGAATCACTTAAATAAAAAAAATTTAATACTAAAATAAGGTTATTGCGGGAAGCGCGTCATCTATAATACAACAGACGACATGTGCGACAATCGACCCGACATTAAAATTGAACAACTTTTTCATTATACCAAATGTCATTCATAATTAAAAGATATATATATATATATATATATTGATCTCTTACTTCAATAAAGTAAAATATTTAATAAATTTTAAAACTTTGAAAAATCATAAATTAAATTTATGTACCATCAGTTTCAACGTAAAAGCTAGTAACAACATGTGTTATGTAGACAATCACATTGTTTGTCATATTGTACCTAAGGATGAGAATCATAAACAACACTGCTACGAGAGTCCTAGTCAGGGAAAACCTAATAGATAGAATTATCGTGTCTCTATGACAATGAACCCTCAGTGTGCTCTAAGACTGTCCATGAATCCTTATCAATTTGCATTGTAGTTGCACACCCTATATTATGATATTCTTAAATGTATAAAAAAATTATTTATTTTGTAATCCCTTTGAGATATGTGTCCCATAGTCGACTATCGCCTTAGCCCCGTTGTTGACTATCGCCTAGGCCCCAACTTTTATTAGGTCAGCATTGTCATGGTGTTATACTGCGTGACGCACCTAATCTATAATCAAGCTTACGACATGTGCGGCAATCGACCGAGCATTGAAGTTGATCAACTTATTTATTATACTAACTGCCATCCATAATAAAAGATACACATATATTGATTCTCATTTTAAAAAATTACACTATTTAATAAATTGTAAAACTTTGAAAAAAACATATATTAAATTTACGTACCATCAGACTCATCGTAAATGTTAATAACATCATATACTATGTAGACAATCAAATTGTTTATCATGCGGTGCTTAAGAATTAGAATCATAGACAACAACGCTATGATAGTCCCAGTCAGGAAAAACTTGATAGCTAGGATTATCGCGTCTCTATGACAAATGAACCTTTGGAGCACTCTAAAAATGTCCATGATTCCCTACAAATTAAATTATCGTGTAAATTACATGTAAAGGACTGATCGAAATACTTGGAGATCAAATCTAAGGGAAACTTGCATTGTAGTTTCACACATTACATTATGATATTTATAAATATATATAAAATTAAATACGAAATTATTAGTTTTCTAATCCCTTTGAGATATAGATGTTATAGTCGACTATCGCCTAGGCCCCAACTTTTATTGAGTCAACACTGTTATGATGTCATATACACAACAAATTACGTAAGAATCACTTAATAAAAACTTTAATACTAAAATAAGGTTATATTGTGTGATACACCATCTCTATTATCCAGCCTACAACATGTGCGGCAATTGACTCGACATTAAAGTTGAGTAACTTCTTCATTTTACCAACTGTCAATTATAATTAAAAGATATACTTATATTGGTCTATTAGTTTAAGAAATTACACTATTTAATAAATTTTAAAACTTTGAAAAAATCATAAATTAAATGTACGTACCATCAGTCTCATCGTGAATGTTCGTAACATCATTTCCTATGTAGACAATCACATCGTTTCTAATGTGGTGCCTAAGGATGGGAATCATAGACAACAACACTATGATAGTCCCCGTCATGAAAAACCTAATTGCTATGACCATCGTGTCTCTATGACAAATGAATCCTCAGAGCGCTGTAAAAGTGTCTATGGATCCCTACAAATTAGATTATCATATAAATTACATGTAAATTATTAAAAACAATAGTGAGAGATCGACTCCAAAAGCAATTTGTTTTGTAATTGTACACTTTACATTGTGATATTCATAAATATATATACAAAATTATTAGTTTTCTAATCCCTTTGAGATATGGGCCCCGTAGTCGACTATCGCCTAGGCCCCAACTTCTGTTGAGTCAACACTACTATGGTGTTATATAAACAACATATTACATAAGAATCACTTAAATAAAAAAATTAATACTAAAATAAGGTTATATTTCATGTCAGGCCTCATGTATAATCCAGCTTACGACATCTGCAGCAATCGACCCGGAATTGAAGTTGAGCAACTTATTCATTATACCAGCTATCATTATAATTAAAAGATATACATATATTGATCTCTTAGTTCAAGAAAGTACTTTATTTAAAAAAAAATAAACTTTGAAAAAATCATAAATTAGATGTGCGTACCATAGTCTCATCATAAATGCTAGTAACAACATGTGCTAGGTAGACAATCACATCGTCTGTCATGTGGTATCTAAGGATGAAAATCATAGACAATGACGTTATGATAGTCATAGTCAAGGAAAACCTGATAGCTAGGACTATCATGTCTCTATGACAAATGAAGCCTCGAAATGCTCTAAAAGTGTCCATGGATTCCTACAAATTAAATTATCATTTAAATAACATTTAACGGACTAGCATAAATACTTAGAGATGAATCGAAAGGCAATTTACATTGTAGTTGCATACATTACATTATGATATTCATAAATATATATATAATTATATACGAAATTAGTAGTTTTCTAATCCCTTTGAGGTATAGCTCCGTAGTCGACAATTGCCTATGCCCCAACTTTTATTGGGTCAGCACTATCGGTGTTATATAAATCAAACTAGGGTATTCCCCGACTGCACATACAATTTGTTTTTCCAAAATATGGAGTTCAGGGTATTTTTTTAAGTGCGTCTTTAGATGTTCGTCTTATACTTTGATTAATATTGAAAACACGTGAAATGCATTAGACATGTTTCGAAATCTTAAATTTTTGTATTGATAATTAATTTCATTGAAAAGATTTTCAAAAATGTATTCCAACAATATCAAGTTTATTAAAATTCGACAATTAAGTAGATAGTTATAACAATTTTATCTCTCCGCCATATGTTCATTCCAACAACTTTTTACACCATTTTTCATTTTATTTGCCCTTCTACATATTTAATAATTACAACACATGTCATTATAGAGATAAAATCTCAAACATCGAGATCTTTCCAACTCTCAATCCTAGCCTTCTTTTATCTCAAACACCATTCTGATTTGTAATATAGTTAATCTTTAATTTTCGTTGAAAAAACTTAGGCTCTGTTTGGTTAACGAAAAATAGACATAGAAATTGAAATCGTTTTCGTGAATTCGATTCGGAAGCATTTTCCTCGGACTTGGATCCCATTAGTAGTGGGAAAACAATTTCATAAAAAATTGATTTTCTATCAGTAAATAAATAACCAAACAACAAAAATATGCATAATAAGGGAAATAGATTCAATTTTCTAAAGAGAATGGCTAACAAAACATATCCTTAAGGAAAAGATAAAGTAGACTAGAAAGCAGCAAATAAATGGAAAATAAGGCAGGCATATTCTTGATTTGACAAATTTTGACTAAAAGAAAGACTAAAAATGAATTAATATTGTTTGAATAAATAGAAAATGAAATACCCGCGAGCGAGCGAGAGAAAAGAGGGAAGGTGTTGGTTCGACACAGTGGAAATGGCGGGTTGTCCTCCATCGATTTAATGGGGTTTTTCGATCCATTTTCTTCTCCGACGGCTATGCGGTAATCTTGCTTCCCTTTCCCATCCGCTCTTTCACGCTTTACGGTTCTTTCGATTACTTCTCTTAAGGCTTCTTGATTAATTAGGGCTTCTTAATTGATTAGTTCTTGTCTCATACTTTGATTAATATTGAAAACTACAACGTGAAATGCATTAGAATTTTTTTTAAATACTGAGACGTTAAATGCATATTTTGAAAACTTAAATTTTTGTATTAATCATTGCTTTCATTGGAAAGATCTTCAAAAATGTATTCCAACAATATCAAGTTTATTAAAATTCAACAATTAAGTAGATAGTTATGACAATTTCAATTTTGAAAAAATAAAACAAAATTTTATATCTTCGCCACATGTACATTTCAACAACTTTTTATACAATTTTTTCATTTTATTTGTCTTTTTACATATTTTATAATTACAATACACGTCATTTTAGAGATAAAATCTCAACTGTCAAGTTCTTCCCAACTTTCCATCATAGCCCTCTTTCATCTCCAACACCATTCTGAATTGGTTATATTGCGTGACACGCCTCATCTATAATACAACCTACGACATGTGCAGCAATCGACCCGTAGTCGACAATCACCTAGGCCCCATCTTTTATTGGGTCAACAATGTTATGGTGTCAGTAAACAACATATTACATAAGTATTACTTCAACAAAAAAAACTTTTAATACTAAACTAAGTTTATATTGCATGACACACATCATCTATAATCCAACCTACGACATGTGCAACAATCGACCAACATTAAAGTTGAACAACACCTTCATTTTACCAATTTTCATTCATAATTAAAAGAAATACATATATTGATCTCTTAGTTCAAGAAATTATTAATAAATCTTAAAACTTTGAAATAATCATAAATTAAATGCATGTATATCAGTCTCATCGTAAATGCTAATAACAACATGTCCTATGTAGACAATCACATTGTCCGTCATGTAGTGCCTAAGGATGGGAACTATAGACAATGACGTTATGATAGTCCCAGTCAGAAAAAACCTAATAGCTAAGACTATCGTGTCTCTATAACAATGAACGCTCGGAGTGCTTTAACAGTGCCAATGTATCTCTACAAGTTAAATTATCATTTAAATTACCTTTAAATGACCAACAAAATTACTTTGAGATGGAATCCAAACATAATTTGTGTTGTAGTTGCACATATTACATCTGATATTCATAAATATAGTTTGAGATATGGGTCCTATATCCGACTATTGCCTATGCCCGAACTTTTATTTGGTCGGCACTGTCATGGTGTTATATAAACAACATATTACATAAGAATCACTGAAATAAAAAACTTTTAATACTAAAATAAGGTTATTACATGAAACGCCTCGTCTATATACAACATACGACATGTGCGACAATCGACCCGACATTGAAGTTGATAAACTTTTTCATTGTACCAAATGTCATAAATTAAATTTACTTACTATCAGTCTCAACGTAAAAGCTAGTAACAACATGTGCTATATAGACAATCACATTGTTTGTGATGTGGTGCCTAAGGATGAGAATCACAGACAACGGCGTTATGATAGTCTTAGTCAGAAAAAAAACCAGATAGCTGAAATTATTGTGTCTCTATGACAAATTAACCCTCGGAGCATTCTAATAACATCATATGCTATGTAGACAATCAAATCGTCTATCATGTGCTACCTAAGAACGGGAATCATAGACAACGACGCTATAATAGTCTCAGTCAGGGAAAACCTGATAGCTAGGACTGTCATGTCTCTATGACAAATGAACATTCGAAATGCTCTAAAAGTGTCCATAAATCCCTACAAATTAAATTATCATATAAATTACCTTTAAAGGACTAATAGAAATATTTAGAAATGGAAACCAAAGTCAATTTATATTGTAGTTGCACACATTACATTATAAAATTAATGAATGTATATAGAATTATGTACGGAATTATTAGTTTTCTAATCCCTTTGAAATATTGGCGCCGTAGTCGACTATTGCCTTGGCCCAAACTTTTAATGAGTTTGCATTGTTATGGTGTCATATAAACAAAAATATTATATAAGAATCAATTAATAAAAAACTTTTAATACTAAAATAAGGTTATATTGCATGGCACGCCTCATCTATAATCCAGCCTACGACATGTGCGGCAATCAACCCGTCATTAAAGTTGAGCAACTTTTTCATTGTACCAAATGTCATTCATAATTAAAAGATATACTTATATTGATCTATTAGTTCAAGAAATTACACTATTTAATAAATTTTAAAACTTTGAAAAAATCAAAAATTAAATATACGTACCATCAGTCTCATCGTAAATGCTCCTAACACCATGTGTTATGCAAACAATCAAATCGTCTGTAATGTGGTGTTTAAGGATGGGAATCATAGACAACGACGCTTTGATAGTCCTAGTCATGGAAAACCTAATAGCTATGACTATCGTGTCTTTATGACAAATGAACACTAAGAATGTTGTAAAAGTGTCTATGGATCCCTACAAATTAAATTATCATGTAAATTATATGTAAATGGTTTATATATGTAAATGACTAACAAAAATCCTTAGAGATGGAATCCTAAAACTATTTGTTTTGTAGTTGCATACATTACATTATGATATTCATAAATAAATAAAGAATTATATACGAAATTATTAGTTTTCTAATCCATTTGCGATATAGGCATCGTAGTCGACTAACGCATAGGTTCCAACTTTTATTGGGTCAACACTATCATGGTGTAATATAAACAACATATTACATAAGAATCACTTATATAAAAAGATTTATTTATAAAATAAGGTCATAATGCGTGACACACCTATATAATCCAGCCTGCGACATTTGCGACAATCGACCCAGAATTGAAGTTTGAGCAACTTCTTCATTATACCAACTGTCATTCATAATTAAAATACATACATATATTGATCTCTTAGTTCAAGAAAATGCATTATTTAATAAATTTTAAAATTTTGAAAAAATCATAAATTAAATGTATGTAACATCAGTCTCATCGTAAATGCTAGTAATAACATGCGCTATGGAGACCATTACATCGTTTGTCATGTGGTGCCTAAGGATGAGAATCTTCCACAACAACGCTATTATAGTCACAGTCAGGGGAAACCTGATAGTTAGGATTATCGTGTCTCTATGACAAATGAACACTCGGAACGCTCTAAAAGTGTCCCTGGATCCTACAAATTAAATTATCATTTAAATTACCTTTAATTGAGTAACAGAAATACTTAGAGATGGAATCTAAAGGCAATTTTCATTGTAGTTGCACACATTACATTATGATATTCATAAATATATACAGAATTATATACGAAATTATTAGTTTTCTATTCTCTTTGAGATATGGCCTCGTAGTCGACTATCGCTTATACCCCAACTTTTATTGAGTTAGCACTGTCATGGTGTCATATAAATAACACTAGGGTAATCCCCGACTGCACATACGAAGTTTTTTTTTTTTTTTCCAAAATATGGAGTTAAGTGTCTTTGTTTGAGTGCGCCTATAGATGTTTGTCTCATAGTTTGATTAATATTGAAAACTACGATGTGAAATGCATTAGACATTTTTTTAAAACTTAAGTTTTTGTATTGATAATTGATTTCATTGGAAATATCTTCAAAAATGTATTCCAACAATATCAAAAAAATAAAACAAAATTTTATCGCTCCGCCACATGTACATTCCAACAACTTTTTACACTATATTTTCATTCATATTTTGTAATTACAACACATGTCATTAAAGAGATAAAATCTCAACCATCAAGATCTTCTCAACTCTCAATCCTAGCCATCTTTTATCTCCAACATCATTCTGATTTGTAATATAGATATTCTTTAATTTTCGTTGAAAAAACTTAGGGTCTGTTTGGTTAACAGAAAATAGACATAGAAATTGAAACAGTTTCCTTGAATTCGATTCGGAGGCCTTTCCCTCTAATTTGGATCCCTTGAGTAGTAGGAAAACAATCTTACAAAAAATCGATTTTCTGTCAGCAAAGAAACAACAAACAATGAAAATCTACATTACAAGATAAATAGATTCCATTTCCCAAGAAAAATGGATAACATAACATATTCTTAGGGAAAAGATAAAGTAGACTGGAAAACAGCGAATAAATGGAAAATAAGGCATGCATATTCTTGATTTGAAAATTTTAGACCAAAAGAAAGACTAAAAATGAATGAATATTGTTGAAATAAATAGAAAATGAAATACCCACGAGCGAGCGAGAAAAAAGAAGGAAGGTGTTGGTTCGACGCAGTGCAAATGGCGGGTTGTCCTTCATTGTTTTGGTGGGGTTTTTGGACAGTTATGCGGTAATCTTATTAGCCTTTTCTCATCCGCTCTTTCACGTTTTATGATTATTTTGATTTCCTTCACTTAGGCCTTCTTGATTGATTAGCGCTTCTGAATTAATCAGTTCTCGCATCATACTTTGATTAACATTGAAAACTACAACGTGAAATAATTTAGACAATTTTTTAAATGTTGAAACATTAAATGCATATTTTGAAAACTTAAGTTTTTGTATTGATCATTGATTTCATTAGAAATATTTTCAAAAATGTATTTCAACAATATCAAGTTTATTAAAATTCGACAATTAAGTAGATAGTTATGACAATTTTAATTTTGTCAAAATAAAACAAAATTTTATCCCTCTGTCACATGTACATTCCAACTACTTTTTATACCATTTTTTCATTTTATTTGTCTTTCTACATATTTTATAATTACAACACATGTCATTATAAAGATAAAATCTTGGCTGTCAAGATATTCCCAACTCTTAATCATAGCCATTTTTTTTTATCTCCGACACCATTCTGATTTGTCATATTTCGTGACACGCCTCATCTATAATATAACCTAACAATCGATCCGTAGTCAACTATCGCCTAGGGCCAATCTTTTATTGGGTCAGCATTGTTATAGTGTTATATAAACAACATATTACATAAGAATCACTTCAATAAAAAAACTTTTAATTCTAAAATAAGGTTATATTGCGTAACACACATCATCTATAATCTAACCTACGACATGTGCGGCAATCGATCTAGCATTGAAGTTGAACAACTTCTTCATTATACCAACTGTCATTCACAATTAAAAGAAATACATATATAGATCTCTTAGTTCAAAATATTACACTATTTAATAAATTTTAAAACTTTGAAAAAAATCATGAATTAAATGTACGTACCATCAGTGTCATTGTAAATATTAATAACAACATGTGCAATGTAGACAGTCACATCGTCTGTCATGTGGTGCCTAAGGATGGAATCATAGACAATGACGCTTTAATAGTCTCAGTCAGGAAAAATCTGATAGCTAAGACTAACGTGTCTATATGACAAATGAACCCTTGGAGCACTCTAAGAGTTTCCATTGATTCCTACAAATTAAATTATCATGTAAATTAGCTTCAAAGGACTAACAAAAATATTTGAAGATGGAATCCAAAGGCAATTTGCATTGTAGTTGTACACATTAAATTATGATATTCCTAAATATATACAGAATAATATATGAAATTATTAATATACTAATCCCTTTAAGATATGGGTCCATTAGTCGACGATCACCTAGGCCCCAATTTTTATTGGGTCAACAATGTCATGGTGTCGTATAAACAACACTAGGATATTCCTCGTGTCGTTGGCACTCCACATACAAATTTAAATTGTAGTCGTACACATTACATTATGATATTCATAAATGTATATAAAACTATTAGTTTTCTAAACCTTTTGAGATTTGGGCCCCATAGTCGACTATCGTCTGGGCCCTGTTATCGACTATCGCCTAAGCATAAACTTTTATTAGGTCAGCATTGTCGTTGTATAAACAACAGTAGGGTATTTACCGTGTCGTTGGCACTCCACATACAAATTTTTTTCCAAAATATGGAGTTCAATGTCTTTGTTTGAGTGCGGCCTTAAATGCTCGTCACTTACAATGATTAATATTGAAAACTACGACGTGAAATGCATTAGATTTTTTTTTAAATGCTGAGACGTTAACTGCAACGTCTCATCATATATTGATATCTTAGTTCAAGATATTACCCTATTTAATAAATTTAAAAAACTTTGAAAAAAAATAATAAATTAAATGTACGTACCATCAGTCTCATCATAACTACTAATAACAAAATTTGCTATGTAGAAAATCACATTGTCTGTCTCGTGGTGCCTAACGTTGGGAATCATAGACAACGATGCTATGATAGTCCCAGTCAGGAAAAACCTGATAGCTAAGACTATCGTGTCTCTATGACAAATGAACCCTCGGAGCGCTCTAAGATTGTCCACAGATCCCTACAAACTAAATAATCATTTAAATTATCTTTAAAAGATTAACATAAGTACTTGAAGATGGAATCCAATGGAAATTTGCATTGTAGTTGCACACATTATATTATGATAATCATAAATTTATACAGAATTATATACGAAATTATTAGTTTTTTAATCCATTTGAAATATGGGCCTCGTAGTCGACCATCGCCTAGGCCCCAATTTTTATTAGGTCCACACGGTCATGCAGTTATATAAACAAAATATTACATAGGCAGCGACTACTCAACACCACCATATACTTTTTTTTAACCTACTAACCTACACCACCCAAAAAATTGTTTTTGAAAAAAAAGTAACATGAAAACAGGGTAAATTTTGAACAATTTAAACCCTCAATTAAGATTGATTCTCAAGCTCATCAAAATACAAAAATTGTAGTACTCTGAGTTATCTAATAAACACAATTTGAATCACTTGAAAATGTGTTGAAATGAGCGAGTTATGGTCATTTTACGACATACACTCAAAATGTCCAGAAAAAAGTCTGTTTTCACAAATTCGCATTGGGCAATGCGAGTAGGAGACTCAAATTCGCCCAGACCTATGTGAATTTGAGACTTCCACTCGCATGGACCTATGTGAGTATGAGACTCCCACTCAGATTGTCCTATGCGAATGGGTGAAAACACAGACTTTATTTTTTCTGGACAATTTGAGTGTTTGTCGTAAAGTGGTAATAACTTTCTCATTTCAAAATATTTTCAAGTGATTCGAATTGTGTTTATAAGATAACTCAGAGTACTACAATTTTTGTGTTTTTGATGAGCTTGAGAATTGGTCTCGATCAAGCATATAAGTTGAACTAAGGTCAGGGATAATATCCTATTTTCAGAGACAAAAAGGGTGAGAGAGGTGGGCAAGTGGAGGCGGTGCTTGATGGAGAAAAGTGGCGACGATGGGAGGGAGAGAAATGGTGGTGGCGGGGTGGTGGTGATGATGGTGATGTCTGATGGAGAAGAAAGTGAGGGAGGAGAACATGGGGAAATAAGATTAAGAGATGGGAGGAGAGAGAAAATTTTGAATTTTTGAGTTTTTATTGGTGGTGTAGGAGAGAAGTGGTGATGTGAAAAAATAAAGTAGGTGGTATGGGAGAGAAAAAGTTGATATGGTGATGCGGGACAATACTTTAGGTGGTGTGAAACAATCGTTGCCTATTACATAATAATCACTTAAATAAAAACTTGTAATACTAAAATAATGTTATAATGCGTGACACGCCTTATCTATAATTCAGCCTACGAAATGTGCGGCAATCAACCCGGCTTTGAAGTTGAGCAACTTCTTCATCGTAGCAACAGTCATTCGTAATTAAAAGATATACATATATTGATCTCTTAGATCAAGAAAGTAAACGATTAAATAAATTTTAAAACTTTGAAAAATCATAAATTAAATTTACGTACCATCAGTCTCATCGTAAATGCTAGTAACGACATGTGCTATATAGACAATAACACCGTCTGCCATGTGGAGCCTAAGTATGACAATCATAGACAATGATGTTATGATAACCCTAGTTAGAAAAAATCTAATAGTTAGGACTATCTTGTATCTATAACAAATAAACCCTCGGATCGCTCTAATATCATGTGGTGCCTAAGGATGTGAATCATATACAACGACACTACGATAATCGCGGTCATGGAATACCTGATAGCTACGACTATCGTGTCTCTATTACCAATGATCCATCAAAACACTATAAATGGATCCCTATAAATTAAATTATAATGTAAATTACATGTAAAAGATTAACATAAATACTCAGAGATTGAATTCAAAGGCAAATTGCTTTGTGGTTGCACACATTATATTATGATATTAATAAATATATACAGAATTATATACAAAATTATTAGTTTTCTAATCTCTTTGAGATTTGGGCGCCGTAGTCGACTATCGCAAAGTTCCTAACTTTTATTAATTCAACACTGTTTTAGTGTCATATAAACAACACATTACACAATAATCACTTAATAAAAAAATTTAATACTAAAATAAGGTTACATTGTGTGACACGCCTCATCTATAATTCAGCTTACAACATGTGCCGCAATCGATCCGACATTGAAGTTGGGCAACTTCTTCATTGTACCAACTGTCATTCATAATTAAAATATATACCTATAGTGATCTTTTAGTTTAAGAAAGTACATTATTTTATAAATTTTAAAAGTTTGAAAAATCATAAATTAAGTGTAGGTATCATCAGTATCATCGTGAGTGCTCATAACATCATTTGGTATTTAGACAATCACATCGTCTGTCACGTGGTGCTTAAAGATGAGAATCATAGACAACGACACTATGATAGTCGCAGTCATGGAAAATTTGATAGCTACGACTATCGTGTTTCCATCACATATGAACCCTCAAAACATTGTAAAAGTTTATATTGATCCCTACAAATTAAATTATAATGTAAATTACATTTAAAGTATTAACTGAAATACTGAGATATGGAATCCAAAGGCAATTTGTTTTGTGATTGCACAAATTACTTTATGATATTCATAAATATATATAGAAATATATACGACATTATTAGTTTTCTAATTCATTTGAGATATAGGCTCCGTTGTCGTTTATCGCCTAGGCCTTAACATTTATTGGGTCAGCACCATCATGATGTTATATAAACGACATATCACATAAGATTCACTTATATAAAAAAAATTAATACTAAAATAAGGTTATAATGTGTCACACTTTTCATATATAATCCAGCCTACGACATGCGCAACAATCGATCCGGCATTGAAGTTGAGCAACTTATTTTATTTTACCGACTGTTATTCATAATAAAAGATATACATATATTGATTACTTATTTCAAGGAATTACACTATTTAATAAATTTTAAAACTTTGAAAAATACATAAATTAAATGTACGTACCATCAGACTCATCGTAATTAGTAGTAACAACATATGCTATGTAGACAATCAAGTTGTCTGACATGTTATGCCTAGGATGAAAATCATAGACAATGATGCTATAATAGTCTCAGTCAGGGGAAAATTGATAGCTTGGATTATCGTGTCTCTATGACAAATGAACCTTCGAAGTGCTCTAAGAGTGTCAATGGATCCCTACAAATTAAATTAGACTAACAGAAATACTTAGAGATCAAATCCAAAGACAATTTGCATTGTAGTTGCAGACATTACATTATGATACTTATAAATATATACAGAATTATATACGGAATTATTAATTTTCTAATCCCTTTGAGATATTGGCGCTGTAGTCAACTATCTCCAAGGTCCCAACTTTTATTGAATCAACACTAATGTCATATAAACAACACATAACATAAGAATCACTTAATAAAAAACTCTTAGTACTAAAATAATGTTATATTGTGTGACACACCTCATCTATAATTCAGCTTACGACATTTGCGGCAATCGATCAGGCATTGAAGTTGAGCAACTTCTTCATTGTACCAACTGCTCATCAATATATGTATATATCTGAAAAATCATCAATTAAATGTAGGTATCATCATTCTCATCATGAATGCTCGTAACATCATATGCTATTTAGACAATTACATCGTTTATCATTTGGTGCCTAAGGATGAAAATCATAGACAATGACGCTATAATATTCTCAGTAAGGAAAAACCTGATAGCTACGACTATCGTATCTCTATGATAAATGAACCCTCAAAACGTTGTAAAAATGTTCATGGATCTATACAAATTAAATTATAATGTAAATTACATTTAAATGATTAACAAAAATACTTAGAGATGGAGTCCAAAGGAAATTTGCTTTGTGGTTACACACATTACATTATGATATTCATAAATATATACAGAATTATATACAAAATTATTAGTTTTCTAATTCCTTTGAGATATGAGCCATGTAATCAACTATCGCCTAGGCCTCAACTTTTATTGGGTCAACACTATCATGGTATTATATAAACAACATATTGCATAAAAATCAATTACATAAAAATAATTAATACTAAAAGAAGGTTATATTATGTGTCACGCCTCATATATAATCAAGTCTGCAACATGTGCGGCGATCGACCTGGCATTGAAGTTGATTAATTTATTTATTATACCAACTGTCATTTATAATAAATGATATACACATATTGATTTTTTATTTAAAGAAATTACACTATTTAATAAATTTTAAAATTTTGAAAAATACTTAAATTAAATGTATGTACCATCACACTCATAGACTGCTAATAACATCATATGCTATGTAGACAATCAAATTGTATGTCATGCTGTGCCTAAAGATGAGATTCGCAGACAACGACGCTATGATAGTCCCAGTCAGAGAAAACCTGATAGCTAGGACTATCGTGTCTCCATGACGAATGAACCCTCGAAACTCTCTAAGTGTGTTGATGGATCCCCACAAATTAAATTATCATGTACATCACCTGTAAAAGACTAACATAAATATTTGGAGATCAAATACAAAGGCAATTGGCATTGTAGTCGCACACATTACATTATGATATTCATAAATATATAAAGAATTATATATGAAATTATTAGTTTTCTAATCTCTTTGAGATATGGGCGCCATAGTCGACTATCGCTAAGTTCCAAACTGTTACTGAATAAACATTGTTATAGTGTCATATAAACAACACATTATATATGAATCACTTAATAAAAAAACTTATAATACTAAAATAAGGTTACAATGCGTGACACACCTCATCTATAATTCAGCTTACGACATGTGCGATAATCGATCCGGCATTGAAGTTGAGCAACTTCTTCATTGTAACAACTGTCATTCATAATTAAAAAATATACTTATATTGATATCTTAGTTCAATAAAGTACACTATTTAATAAATTTTAAATATCATAATTTAAATATCGACACTATCAGTTTCATCGTGAATGCTTGTAACATCATGTGCTATGTAGACAATCACATCGTCTGTCATGTAGTGCCTAATGATGAAGATTATAAACAACGACGCTATGATAGTCCTAGTATGAGAAAACTTGATAGCTACGACTATCGTTTCTCTATGACAAATGAACTTTCAAAATGTTCTAAAAGTGTCCATAAATCTCTACAAATTAAGTTATAATGTAAATTACATTTAAATGATTAAAAAAAACTTAGAGATAGAATATAAAATCAATTTGCTTTGTGGTTATACATATTACATTATGATATTCATAAATATATACAGAATTATATACGAAATTATTAGTTTTCTAATTCCTTTAAGATATGGGCTCAGTATTCGACTATCGCCTAGGCCCCAACTTTTATTAGGTCAACACTATCATGGTGTTATATTAACAACATCTTACATAAGAATCATTTATAAAAATAAATTAATACTAAAATAAGGTTATATTGTGTGACACGCCTCATAAATAATAAAGTCTACAACATGTGCGGCAATCGACCCGGCATTGAAGTTGATCAATTTATTTATTGTACCAACTGTCATTCATAATAAAAATATACATATATTGATATATTATTTCAAGAAATTACACTATTTAAAAATTTGTAAAACTTTGAAAAATACTTAAATTAAATGTACTTATCATCAGACTTATCGTAACTAATAGTAACAATATATGCTATGTAGACAATCAAATTGTCTCTCATGTTGTGACTAAAGATGATAACCATAGACATCGACACTATGATAGTCACAATCAAGAAAAATCTGATAGCTAGGACTAAAGTGTCTCTATGAAAAATGATCGGAGCGCTTTAAGAGTGTTAATGGATCCATACAAATTAAATTATCTTGTAAATTACCTTTAAATGACTAACATAAATATTTGGAGATAAAATCCAAAGGCAATTTACATTGTAGTTGCACACATTAAATTATGATATTCATAAATATATACAGAATTATATACAAAATTATTAGTTTTTTTTAATCATTTTAAGACATGGGCGCTATAGTCGACTATCGCCAAGGTTCCAATTTTTATTGAATAAGCAATGTTATGGTGTCATATAAACAACACATTACATAAGAATCATTTAATAAAAAACTTTTAATACTAAAATAAGGTTATATTGCGTGACACGCCTCCTCTATAATTTAGCTTACGTCATGTGCGACAATCGATCCGACATTGAAGTTGAACAACTTATTCATTGTACCAACTGTCATTCATAATTAAAAGATATATATTTATATTGATCTCTTAGTTTAAGAAAATACATCATTTAATAAATTTTAAAACTTTGAAAAATTATAAATTAAATTAGATATCATCAGTCTTATCGTGAATGCTCGTAACATCATGTGCTTTGTGGACAATCATATCGTTTGTCATGTGATGCCTAAGAATGAGAATCATAGACAACGATGCTATGATAGTCCCAGCCAAGGAAAACTTGAATGCAAAGACTATCGTGTCTCTATGACAAATGAACCCCAGAATGCTGTAAAAATGTCCATGGATCCCTAAAAATTAATTTATAATGTAAATTACTTGTAAAAGGTTAACATAAATACTTAGAGATGGAATTCAAAGGCATTTTGCTTTATGGTTGCACACATTACATTATGATATTCATAAATATATACAGTATTATATACTAAATTATTAGTTTTTTAATCTCTTTGAGATATGAGCTCCGTAGTCGACTATTGCATAGGCCCCAACTTTTATTGGATCAACACTATCATGGTGTTATATAAACAACATATTACATAAAAATCAATTACATAAAAAAAATTTAATATTAAAACAAGGTTACATTGTGTAACACGCCAAATGTATAATCCAACCTACGACATGTGCGACAATCAATTCAGAATTGAAGTTGAACAACTTCTTCATTATACCAACTGTCATTCATAACTAACAGATATACATATATTGATATCTTAGTTCAATAAAGTAAATTATTTAATAAATTTTAAAACTATCATAAATTAAATATACGTGCCATCAGTCTCATCGTAAATGCTAGTAGCATGTGCTATGTAGACAATAACATCGTCTGTCATATGGTGCCTAAGGATGAGAATCATAGACAACGACACATAGTCATAGTAAGGAAAATACTGATAGCTAGGACTATCGTGTTTCTATGACAAATGAACATTCGGAACATTCTAAAAGTGTCCATGGATCCATAAAAATTAAATTATTATATAAATTACATTTAAAAGACTAACAGAAATACTTAGAGATGGAATCCAAAGGCAATTTGCATTATAGTTGCACACATTACATTATGATATTCATATATACAGAATTATATACGGAATTATTAGTTTTCTAATCCCTTGAGATATGGCCCCGTAGTCCACTATCACTTATCCCCCAATTTTTATTGGGTCAGCATTGTCATGGTGTCATATAAACAACACTAGGGTATTCCTCGACTCCACATACAATTTTTTTTCTTTTTCTAAAATATGAAGTTCATGGTCTTTGTTTGAATACGCATTTAGATGTTTGTCTCATACTTTGATTGATATTGAAAACTACGACGTGAAATGCATTAGACTTTTTTGAAAACTTAAGTTTTTTGTATTGATAATTGATTTAATTGAAAAAATCTTCAAAAATGTATTCCAACAATATCAAGTGTACTAAAACTCGTCAATTAAGTAGATAGTTATGACAATTTTAATTTTGAGAAAATAAAACAAAATTTTATCCTACATGTACATTCCAACAACTTTTTACACTATTTTATTTGCCATTCTACATATTTTATAATTATAACACGTATCATTATAGAGATAAAATCTCAACCGTCAATCCTAGCTCTCTTTATCTCCAACACCATTCTGATTTATAATATGGATATTCTTTAATTTTCGTTGAAAAACTTAGGGTCATTTTGATTAATGGAAAATAAACATAGAAATTAAAACCGTTTTCGTGAATTCGATTCGAAGGCCTTTCCCTCTAACTTGGATCCCATGAGTGGTGAGAAAACAACCTTATAAGGAATCAATTTCTGTTAGTAAATAAACAATCAAACAACAAAAATCTGCATAATTAATAAGGGAAATAGATTTCTAACAAATCACATTCTTAAGGAAAAGATAAAGTAGATGGAAAGCATTGGAGAAATGGAAAATAAGGCAAACATATTCTTGATTTGACAATTTTTGACTAAGTGTGTGTTTGGTTGCATGCAAAATAGACATGGAAATTGAAACCGTTTATGTGAATCCGATTATGAGCCTGCCCCTCAGACTTGGATTTTCATGAGTAATAGAAAAACAACGAATTTATTTACTATCAAAAAATAAATAACCAAACAGCAAAAATTTGCATAATATAAAAAATGGATCCCAAGGAAAATGACTAACGACACAGACCCCCAAATGAAACACTTAAAATGAATGAATATTGTTTGAAAAAACAGAAAATGAAATTCCCGCTAGCGAGCGAGAGAAAAGAGGGAAGGTGTTGGTTTGATGCAGCGGAAATGGCGGGTTGTCCTCCATCGTTTTGGTGGGGTTTTTCGATCCATTTTCTTCTCCGACAGCCGTGCGGTAATCTTGCTTCCCTTTTCTCGTCAGCTCTTTCACGCTTTACGATTCTTTCGATTTCCATTCTCTTAGGGCTTCTTGATCGATTAGTTCTTGACTTTTATTTTTTTCATTAGAGGTTAATCAAGTTTCTTTCGCTCTCCTTTACGAGAAAGGGAGAAAATTAGTGGTTAATGAATTTTTCTTGCATTTGATTTGATGCAGAGAGGTGGAAACCATGGATGAATTTCCTTGAGAGAGAGAGAGAGACAGCGAGAGGAAATTATGAAATGGGGGTTCGTTCATTGATTTGATGAAAGAAATGTGGGATTTTGAACAATTTTTGACATTTCTAGTAAAACAAGATGGATTCAGCCAGGAGTTGGCTCCATAAGTTTCAACCCCGAGAAAGATTTAGGGCTAAGAAACTTGAATCCACGAGTCAGGAGAATAATGAAGATTCGACTAAGTCAGCTCAGGGGGGAGATGATGCCCTTTCTAATACTACTAAGCAGAAAGTTGCCGCGGCAAAGCAGTATATAGAGACTCATTATAAAGAGCAGATGAAGAATCTGCAGGAGAGAAAAGAACGGTATGCGTCGAATGATTTCTTCACCATTATAAGTTTTTTTTAGGAGAGCTTAGTCATTGTAGTCCCTTTATTTATAATTGATAATCATTACAAAATAATGAAATACTTTGTCATAATTATACCATTAACAATTGTTTTCACATGTGTGCTAAATATGAGAAAGCATAGTTTTATACATCTCTATTAATATTGTCAAGTATAGATATTTTTTTGATAATCATTAGAAGTGTAACTCTTGTATTTATCTGACTTTTTGATAAACAATATTTCTCATTACCCGTTTACCTTTTTCGTAGAATGCCATTTGAAATTGAATAAATAAAAATAAAAGAGTGAAAAATGTGTTTGGAAGTCTGATTTTATAAAATGAGTTTATGGAACTTGGAAAATGATGATTCGCAAAGAGAGTACTGAGACTTTAACTCCCAAATTTGTGCTTGCGACTATTTGAAAGGCTAACAAACTATAACAGTTTATAATGTTTCACTTGATAAGATGATATAAATGAATAGCAAAAGAGAATTTTTTTTAATACTCTTGAATGTCCAACGTGAAGCCTTTGCTAATATTTGTATTAATAATAGCTATGTAACAATCACATGATATGGGTATCACGGATATGAAGTGTCGGACACGTCGGCCAAAAAACACAACATGGGATACGCTAGGGACACACCTGTACATTTAGTATTATTTACATTTTGAGCTATAAGTTTTGAATTATCAGTGTAGGTCAATATTGTTACTCATGTACATCGAAGTTGCCATAGTATGCTTGTAACATTATTAGTGTAGGAAAAACATTTTCATGTTGCTAATGCATACATGAATTTTATAGGATTAAATGAAAAAAAATGAAGTACTTGTTCAGTGAAAATTTGATACATCTGCGTAGTCGCCTCTTTAACCATAGCATTATGTAAGGTTACTTGATCATGAAACTTTTGGGGAAATGTTTCTTTAGCATGATGAGGTAATGCCACACCATTCTGTTCAAGCAGACGCAATATGCTGGAAAAGAAATTGGCTGATGCTGATGTGTCCGAGGAAGATCAAAACAACCTACTAAAGTTCTTGGAGAAGAAAGAAACTGAATACATGCGTTTACAGAGGCATAAAATGGGAGCAGATGACTTTGAGTTCTTAACAATGATAGGGAAAGGGGCATTTGGGGAGGTACGTTCTCTATGATGTTCATCTGTTAGTATGCTTTTTCTATGAGGTTATTGTTTTCAATGGCTTCGGAGTTAGGCGTATGCTTTGAGCCTTACCTTGGGGCAAGGCTAACCAAAACCTAGAGGCACAACCCTTTGCTGGCTCATGCTCAAGCTCTATTCAAATGGATATAGACGAAAGGCTGTGCCTCAGGGGCGTGGCTTTTTGGCATCTTTTAGCTGAGACTAAAACTAAATGAGAATACGTTCTGTTTAATATTTTCTATTTTTGTAGTTTGTGCGTTCTGAAAGATTATGATATAGTTGTCTCATTGTCACGCTTATTTGCCATTAGTATTTTAAGCTTCATAAGTTACATTTACATTTTAGAAATGTTCTGCAGTATAACATAGTAAACGTACTATTGATAGTGTTGTTCATATTGTAAGATCAGGCTATGGAAACGACAGTTGTTTTTCATCTTTCAAGAATGTATGGATGTGAAGATGAGATGACTATTCTTGTTATGAGTTTGGTATACATGCTGCGGTAAACCACAGTAAGGTTCATCCATATCGCATTCTCATAAAGTGAAGATGAGACAACTCTTTCTCTCTTCTAAATAGTATTGTAATTTTTCTAAGGAACATGCTTATGCTTGATCTGATTGCAATTTGTAAGTTGTAACAGACTTCAACGTAGGATTCTAATCTGAGCCAAACCCACCATGGTATGGACTGTAAATTACAATTGAAAATACACCAGATCTTAGTAACCACTTTCCAAGAACATCAACTTTGCAATAAGCTAACTCATTACTTAATAGGGAGTTGCAAGCGCACTTGAGGGATTTAAGTTGGGTGCCGTGTTCAAAATTAATAACTCTGGCAAGAGCTTACTATTGGGAATATTCTTGAAAACCTGACCGCAGATAAGCAACCAAAACACTTCCTCCTCTGTCGCCAAGTATGGAAGAGTCATCAAAAGAAACAGAAAGATAGTGATTCAAACCATCTGGCCAGTTGGCAGCTCTGTTTAGATGTCCTTATTCTTGCTTGTCTTTGCTGACCATTTGTGTCCCGCCGTACACAAGAATAACTTTACTACCTTTAGATCTTATTGACAACTACATCGCACTATAATCTTTTCATTCATATTTGACAGAGAATTGACAGTTACATGATCTATCATAAGGTTAAGTAGCCTCACCGTCATATGGTATCGTAGATGAGGCCTTGGTCCTTACCAAGGATGAGGGCCAAGCAGGTCTTCTCTGTTGATGAATGATGAATAGTCTAAGTTCAGTAAGAAGAATAAAGCTACCTTTTTTCTTTCTTTTGGTTTTCACAGGAGCTTTGCTTCTATTGAGTTACTTTATATTCTTAGTCCTTAGTTGCTTACCTTTTAGCACTTGATTCATTTTTGCCTGGAAAATCCACAATACTTGTTCAAGAATTTTATGACGCCCCAAAGAATTTTATGAAGGCCCACTCCGCCTAGCTGTGGGCCTCGACCAAAGTTCAACAACTGAGAGTGAAGCCTACATTTACAAATATTGTTGCCAACTTAACCACCCAAATCAGGTCAGGCTCAATCGTGGGCATTTGGGTGTGGTGATTCGTCTTAATAAACCTTGGTACAATTAAGGAGAGGACCACCTCTTATAAGCCTCATTACCCCTCCTCTATTACATGATGTGATACTAATCAACCCGGTATCACTAACAGTCACCAAATCTTTGGATGGCTACCTACTCGTGTGGCACACCAGCTGGCACAATCAGTGGTCCTCATCGAACCAGGTACAATGAGCAGCGCTCCTTGGACTAGACACATTTCCAGCACACCACCACCCTCCTCTTCCCCGAGGGTCGGATTGTCACAGTTGGGGTTACTAATACATGTACTCAAGTAAAATTAGGTTAATATTGGTTAATAGAGGAAAATATTATAGGAAAAAAAAAGTAGTAGTAGTAGAACCAGGAAATTTTTGTTGGGTGGGACACTCGAGAAAAAATGATAATAACAATTAAAAATATGATAACTAACAAACTTGTAAATGCTTAGTGATCACTTATCAGGTTAACTAGTAAATGATAAAAAAAATGTCAATAATTTCATTGCAAATAAATACAAAATGATTAGTGAATCATCAAATAATTACAATAATGCACATTTTATAGTTGCACTCTGTAAGATTTTATATTTTAGAAATGCTCCATAATTAATTCATTTTGGAAATGCTCCATAAAAGTCGTTGGGGCTTAATGCTTGTGTTTAGAATTAATCTACAACTTTTCATGTTTTTGAAAACGAAATTTCAATAGCCTCGGTTTGGGTTTTAGTACGTATGGGTTTAATTTAGTTGTAACTGCCGTTTAGAGTGAAGAAAGAAAGTTGTAATTAGTTTGAAAAATGATAAAGAAATCAATCTATTTGTTATTTATAAAAATTTCAATTTCGATAAGAATGTAAACTGTACACAACACCTTCTTTTTGAAGAATTTGCTTATTTATTTTTTCTTTTTATCTTTTAGTTGGGCCCACATAAAATCAAATGAACTTGTTAATAAAAGCAAATTAGTGACCCAAGGTAGAGAGCTGGAACATTTAATTTCCTAGTGCCCCAAACCCAATCAAATAAGGTAGAATTCCAAAATTTCTCTGGGGCACTTGCCCCACCCTCCCACATAACTCTGTCCGTGCCTACCATAACGACCTTAGGCAAAAAAATATCTATAATTGGCTAAATGTATGTATATATACATTGACATGTGACTCAATCATTAGAATCTCAGTTCTCTGCAAAATTGACAAATGACAACCAAATAACAAAATTTGATACTTCCACGGAAGACTTTTGAGGAAACTTACTGAAGAGAAAAATCATATTCCACGAAAGTGTATTTCTCTGCAACCAAACACAGCCTTAGATAAATGAATCGAGGAAGTTGGCCAGTAATTCCTAAGGGATCATCATAAATAGGGCAATCTGTAGCCATAAAAGGAACTGTGGGAGGGTTGGTTGGAAGGAAGCAAACATTTCATTCTTTTACTCGTGTGAGACAAAGTTCTTTATGAACCACACCAATCTAGCTCAAACTTCAATTTATCTATCAATTCTTCCACAAAGTGGGTGGAAGTAGCCTCCTTTAAAAAAATAAAAATAAAGAAATTATACTATAATTAGATAAGAGGTTAAAAATAAAATTTAAAATGGTGAACTTTGGCGAAAAGTCTTGGAAGTGTTTGTTTGATTAAGAGGTTTAATCCCATAATAAGAGGGTAACACTAAATTCTTAAGAAGAGGGCTATAATTGAAGGATTAAAATGTTTGCTTAAGCTCTAGTTAGTCCCCTAACTAGAAAATTTAGAAAGTTAGAACTATAGGGGAAAATTAAGGATTGTGTTTTCGCAAAATTTGGTCATTTTTTTTTAATTAGGAAAAGAAAAGGGCGAAAGAAAAAATTACATTTTTTCGAGGGTTCTTTTGAAATTTTTTGAGTTTTTTTGTAAAAATATAAAAACCAGCTACCAAAAATTACATTTTTTGAAAAATTTCGGGGTTTGGGAGGATTTTTACGTAAAGTTTGTTTGTTTGTTTTTTTTTTCTAATTATATATTGATTTTTGAAACCACCCCCCGATTTTCTAATTATCATTTCTTCTACTTATATATTGATTTTTGAGACCACCCCCTGATTTTTTAATTATATATTGATTTCATGTTTGTTTCATTTCTTGGTATTTAGGCTTCATATAATGTGTTTAATAGATTTATTTACTTGCATTTTATTTTTTTCCACTTATTTCACATACCCTCGAAATTTATTATATATATCTCCTCGAAATTTTTACGTTTTTTTTTACACTGAAATATTTATGAAGACCGAAATTAACTTAAAAAACGAAATCACAATCCTTGGGTAAAATAAAGCAAATGAATATTTTGCGTAGAATGGATATCACACATTACTTGGCGCTAATTTTAGTTATATTATAAAATGGGTAGTGTAGTGAACACTTGGTTCTTATTAAAGGATAGAAGAATCTAACCAATTATATTCACAAACTACACTAGGAATTTTATAAAATCTCCCTTGTGATTTATGGGTTTGTGTTCAAACCGAGTCATATTTCTGTTACAAGGATTACAAATTATATTCGTAACTTTTGTTTGGGCACCATCTTTC
Source organism: Berberis vulgaris (assembly GCA_963556465.1). Classification (NCBI taxonomy): domain Eukaryota; kingdom Viridiplantae; phylum Streptophyta; class Magnoliopsida; order Ranunculales; family Berberidaceae; genus Berberis; species Berberis vulgaris. Next base: position 51,425,066 of record OY747136.1, read on the forward strand.
TCTTAACTCATGTAATGACTCTAACATTGTCATGGAAATGAGTTTTGTGAGGGATATGTTTGTTATTATTGCATTGTGCAGGGGCTTAGATGTAATTCTGGAGAACTTCTTGTATAATTAAACCATGAGGTGGTTCCAATGAAGAAGATACATTGTTCTCACTCTTTCTCCATTCCTTTTTTCTTCCCCTCTTTTCTTTCACTTTTTTTTATTGCTAGATCTAAATACCTAATAATATCTATCTTAGTTCGAGTCTCTTAAGTTTAACAATGAGGTAGTTATGAACTTATGATAATTCTGGGCCAAAGTTTTCCAAAACCCGACAACTAAATAGGTAGTTATGATAATTTTTGTTTTGAGAATTTTTTTTTCGCCACATGTACTTTTCTCACCTTTTTGTTCATTTTCTTAGCTCTTCAATATGCATCTTATTTACAAACCATGCCATTATAAAAAAATTAATCTCAACCCTCAACATCTTTCTTAACTTTCAATCATAGCCCTATTTTATCTCTAATTCCCCATGCCATTAGCACTCAACATATTATTTGTTTTGCTAAATATCATGTACTGGCATCCCCATTTTTGCCCTCAATCAGTTTTGAAGTGTAAGCCTAAACTTTGAATTCGGGGTGGCTCCTACGCACAAAGCACAGGAGGACGTCCTGCGCAGGAAGCACAGCCGTCGGATCTGATCCAACGGCTCAGATCGACGGATTTCAAAAAATAATTTTTTTTTTTTTTTTTTTTTGAAATCCAGTTTTTTAAATCCTTCGATCTGAACCGTCGGATCTAATCCGACGGCTGTGCTTCCTGCACATGACGTCCTCCTGCGCTTTGTGCACAGGAGCCACCCCGGGTCCCTAAACTTTAGGGTTAGACTTGGTCAAAATTTGAATTAATTAGGGGGAAAAATTAAACGCCAAGATGAGTTCTTCAAAAACTTTGAATTCGCCAAAACATGAAGTTATGGGTTTTTGTTTAAATGTGCATTAAGATGCTTGACTCATTTCTATTTTTTTTTTGTATGATCGACCCGTCTCATAGCTTTAAAAAATACTCACGGAGTGAAATGCGATAGAAATTTTTTTTAATAAAAAATATATTTTTAAATTTAAATGTTTGTATAGATCATTGGTTTTGTTAGAAATATCTTCAAAAATCCATTTCAACGATACCAAGTTTACCAAAATCTGACAACTATGTTGATAGTTATGACAATTTTCATTTTGAGAAAAAAAGGAAACACAATATTTTCTCTCTCCGCCACATGTACATTCCACCAACTTTTTCAATTTCCTTGCCCTCCTATATGTTTTATATTTACAAACATGCCATCATAGGAAATGAATCTCAACCCTCGACACATTTCCCAACTTTCAATCCTAGCCAGTTTTTTTATCTTCAATCCTTAGTTTGTCCCAATAAGCAATGAATAGTAAAACACCACTCTAAATTGTAATATAGATATTACTACATGTCACATTAGTAAAGAATTAAAACTTTTGAAGGATATGTGAAAAAGTTGATCTTGCATGGAGTGTCTACCAAGGCCAAAACATGTCCGACACGGAAATTTGTCTTGCATGCAGTGTCGTTGTTACATACCTCTTATTACATTATACCTCCCTCATCTCCTCCATCATGCCTTCCTCGTAGGGCTTCTCCATTAGCCCTGTTTATAAGTAGAGGTACTTCAACCTTCAGGTGACACATATATCAGACACTATCTAGTGCCCATCCAATTAGCCCATTTAATATTTCCTTGTTTATTTTAGTAAGGCACATTTCATTTGATACAAAAGTATGTAGTGTCTAATGAACTACATACTTGTTTCTAGCAATATATTTTCAGTATCCACCAGTGTTACTCTGTTATTTTAGTTGATATTTGTTCTCTGTTTGCTTTCTGTTAGTTTGTAATGTTATTTGAATTATTTTTTAGGTCAGAGTGTGTAGGGAAAAGACAACGGCTAATGTGTATGCAATGAAGAAGCTTAGGAAATCAGAGATGCTCCGCAGAGGGCAGGTAGACAGTTTAGTTTGCATGCAGGAATTTCTTGATAAATTTGTTGTATATTTTTTGGTTGTGCCTACTGGATTTTGATGTTTAATTCCATTCAGGTTGAGCATGTTAGAGCGGAAAGAAATCTACTGGCAGAAGTTGATAGCAATTGCATTGTTAAACTATACTGTTCCTTTCAAGATGATGAATACTTGTATCTGATTATGGAATATTTACCTGGTGGAGATATGATGACGTTACTCATGCGGAAGGATACTCTTACTGAAGATGAAGCTAGATTCTATGTTGGTGAAACAGTTCTAGCGATTGAATCTATCCACAAACACAACTATATTCATAGGTTCATAGAGATCTTTTCTTTGTGTTTCTGGCACTGGTTATCTTTTTGGACAGGAGAATCATCATTTCTCTGATTTTCTATCACAGAGACATCAAGCCTGACAACCTCTTGCTAGATCGATATGGTCACATGAAGCTCTCAGACTTTGGGCTATGTAAACCTTTAGACTGTAGTAATCTCCATGAAAAGGACTTTGAGGGAAGCAACATTAACAGTTCTGGAAAGAGTGAAGATGGCTCTGTTGGACCAAGACTCACACAACAGGAGCAATTACAACATTGGCAGAAAAACAGGAGGACCCTGGTGAAATCTCTAGCATCATGTCATGAGAGTTTTTTGAATTCTTCAAAAACACAATCATGTTACTTATGAGAAAGCATGTACCATCTCCATCCACATGACACTAGTGATGATTAGGAAAGCTAAATTATCATGTGCTTAAATGTCTTATGAATGTTGGTATATATAGGAAAGCTAAATTATCATGTGCTTAAATGTCTTGTGAATGTTGGAATATATTCATTATTGTTTTTCATTACAGTTCTAATAGCATAGTTGCTTGAGGACCTATTAGGAACCTTATCTTTGTACCTAAAACCGTTGGTTTGAACTTGTAGGCCTATTCTACAGTTGGTACACCTGACTATATTGCTCCAGAAGTTTTGCTGAAGAAGGGATATGGAATGGAATGTGATTGGTTAGTATCTAAAAGATCGTATCTACATCTTCAGAATGATTTAAATTTTTAAATATTATCTCTGCATTTTATCTTATTCAGGTGGTCACTTGGAGCTATCATGTATGAAATGCTTGTGGGTTATCCGCCTTTTTATTCTGATGAACCAATGTCAACATGTAGGAAGGTGATTTCAAGAATGCTGATAATTTGCACGTAATCATATGTGATTGCTTTCTTATACGAAATGTTATTTTTTTATTTTTTTAAGAAATTGTCCTGCAAACCATGTTTTCCATGTTACATGTCAATCAAGTTCTGGTGATTGGGTTATTTTCTTTCGGTGTAGTCGAACTCTTACATATACCATCGCAACTACGCAATCTGTATACATTTAGACTCATTATATGCGTAGGCACTTATTTTATGTAGGAACTTTATTGGTTACCATACATGGTCCTATTTTAATTTCTGTGTAGGCACTTATTTAATTCGGAAACTTTACATGGTACTTTTTATTTTCTTCATAAGGAAAAAAAAAATCTTATCTTTCTTCTTAAGAGGTTAATGTCCTTCATAAGCACTTAGAGCAACAATTTATCATCTAGACACAAACTATTGCAGATTTTATTTGGGGCTGTTGCATTTTTTTCACTAATTTCATACTTATATGCCTATGTTGTGCAATGATTACTTGTAGTTGAGGCTGGCATACTTCATCTAACAGCTGAGTCTCAAGTTGACAAAGGTGCACGAGGAAGAAGATAATACTCTTGAATCCACAACACAGAAGGGATCAAATTAAAATAGTATTAAAATTTTTAATGGTTGAAGAATTGAATAAAAAACTCGTTTTTGGAGCTCGTTATATATATAACGACTGCAGACCAACTTTAGAGATCCTAAAAAAACTTAGTTGTATTGAGATGTGATGTTCTACATCGCTAAGCGTAATCTATTAATAACTTCATTCAACTTTATTTGATGTGGGAGAGCTAGTAGGATGTTGGATTTGAAATTTTATAGGAAGTAGTCATGTTTGCCTGGAAAGAAACTATGTACTTAAAGTCATGTGGTTTTCTAAATGGCTCAAAATGGAAATATGACTCATTGGGATAGAACTTATTTGATCTAAGGAAACAAAGGTGATGGATGAAGCAAGTCGCGCAGCTGTAAAAGACACGAGATTGTTCACAAAAGCTGTATATTAAGTAAATGAAAAGTAAATTAAAAATATGACCTTGTAAATTAGTGCTGTTTGGGCGGAATGACAATGGTTAGATTCGGTATGGAGATTTTTCTGTGTGAATCTTGAAACAAATCATATTTAGATTCCCTGCAATCCATATTATTTTTATATAAATAGAAAAGTATCCAACAGATTATTCAAAGCATAAGATTTAAATGGTACAAATATCATTCTTCCAAAAACTATTTCCCCTAAAGCCAATACAAATAGACACAACAATGTCATTGTTAATATTAATATAGACAGCGTAATCCTAGAAAAGAAAATATAGGGGCAGTTTGAAGTTAGATGCAAATCAAAATTATTTTACACAACATTGAAAAATTAAACTTAAAAGAAGCATAGAAGTCTTATTAGTGTCACAAAGAGAAAATCTTGGAGTATGTGTTTAGTGACCAATCTAGAATCCCCCAGTATTTTATAAGGAGGCTTAAAAACATAAACTTTTGCTCTTTGGTGAAGTTTAGATATGTATTGAGGTTATCCATAATATGATGATGGAGCTTCTTCAAAAGTTTTTCTCCATTTATCTTCTGTGCTCAACTCCAAGCAAATTATTTCTAGGGACGAAAGAGAACAAGTTTTAACTCAGCTTGTGTGTTCCTCACAGAATTAACAGTTCAATAATCTCATTACACTGCCCTAAACTGGTTGGGAAACTGAGCTTCATTGGAGTCTCAGAAAACTGATGCTGGTTTCAGTTGTTTGTTAGGGATTTAGATTATAAAGATTAAAATTTGAGTGAGACTAAATGGTTCTCAGTAGTCATGCTCAAGAGGAATTCTTTTATTGGGAGAAAGGGGTTATAATCTTATAAACATTGTCCCTGCAGATTTTTTTCTTTCTCTGATTGATAATAAAACGAATTTAGGAAAACAGTAATCTCTCATGGCATCTAGCTTCATTCAATGGAGAAACACCTGTGTGTGAATCTTACATAAGAGTAGAGGCCAATACAGGAGGAAAACATAGGAAAGTTTGGACCTAAAGTCTAAAGAGATAAGCTCACAACCTTGATGATAAGTTATGGTCCTGGAAAAATAGTGTTTTGGAAGTCAGTGCATCAAGTGTTTCTGGTGATTCTCTTATGTGAGATTCAAGTGAGTCACCAAATGTTCATGAACAACCCACTGCTGATTTCAGGCATGAATACCACATAGAGGAAGGGGAAACTCTTTTAAGTTTTTTTTTTTACCAGGAAGCTCCAGTAAGAACCCATCTTCTTCAGTTGTTGCATCGATAATTCCTTGAAACCATAAACTAATTATGCAGCACGAGTTGCTGCTCTAGACCATTATAAAATCCATTCACCCGTTGGCTATGATAAATCAATAAAGAGAGTATATATTATTGAGGCTATTTGAATTAATGTTTATCAACGAGACAGCGACATCTTTACCATCTTTTCCCTCACAACAACCTCCATAAACCAACACCACCAATCCCAGGGTCAAAACAGATTATTCTCCACGAGGGGAAAATGGATTTCAAATCCCAGGGTCAAAACAGATTATTCTCCACGAGGGGAAAATGGGTTTCAGAACGCTTATCCTTCGGTTATATGGAACAATCTCAACACCCGGATTTTTTTGAACAAAAGGAATGATTTTTCCTACCTCATGTAGGCAAATCAGAATCTTGACTTGGAATTAGAAAGTCACTTGGGGAATTCTTTCTGATGTTGCCTTTCAATCATTGATTTTCTCAGGCCTTTTAAATATGTAAGTGATGGCCTCGATCGTATTATGTTTGACCTTTTTTTTATTATTAATATTGCCTCTTGTTTTGCTGATAGAAATAAATAAATAAAAATCCTCTTCTACTCCACACTGAAAACCCTTTGCTCTGAATCTTGTATCCCCTCTTGTTCTCCACGACGGGGCATAGGAAACAGTTGATTCTCCTACATTAGAAAACTTTCACAATAAGGTCTGAAGTCTAAACAAGCTTGAAGTTATGGATGAAAATCAGTTTTAGATTTGTTGATGACGTTAAAGAGATTGTCAAAAATGAGTTCATGAAGACGGTTAGTTTTACTCTGTTCTTCTAAAGAGGCACCACTTGGATTTTGCAACAAGTAATAGTTTAAGGAGAAGGAATCATTTTTCATCCAGGTGATTTGTAACTGTACATTGTCCATTGAGTTTAAGCCTTCAATAAGATAGTTTATGTTATACGACCTTATTTCAAGAATTTTTGGGAACTCCGCGAGGTCCTATTTAGTTAAATCATTAATCGTAAGAACCTCTCTAGGATGATATGAGATTCGTTGGGATTAATCGGTGTTAGTCGACTGGTTTTTTTCTTCCCCCTCTTCAAAGTAATGTATTTATGAAATTAATGCATATTGAAGTAGACAGCCATTTAGTGCTAACTAACACAGTTGTTTAGGAAATGTCTGCCGTTGTTTGTTCTCTGAATATTAGCATATTTTTGGGAAGTAGTTAAGGAAATGTCTGTGGATTAAAGGTGCGTGAGTCTGATGAGGCTTCTGGAAGTAGTCCAGCACTTAAGTGAGCAATAATTGTGACTACTGTTCTGGAGTGGTCTCAATCAGTTTGAATGAATATTTTTCGGTTGTGGAAGATTAGCCATGTTGAAGGGACTGTCGCATATCCAACTCCTAAAACCCTGCATACAGTGTTGCGAGGCTGAAAATGCTATGATTATTTTGCGGTTAACAGGCAATGGGATCAGTAAGGTTTCTCTTAAGACAGTGAAGGAATTATGCGATATTGTTGGAAATCTATTCTTCGTCTGGTAATTAAGCTGAATTGTTTGAGCTCTAATAAGAAGTTGCTAATTTAAAGTTGGAAGACCAAGCTTTGACAAAGCAAATTATTTCTCTAGTTCCCTCTGGTGGTGCTAAAAATCTCTAGAGCAGCATGAAGGTGAACTTCTTGATGTGGTGTTCTACCCACGGAAGCCCATTTTGGTTGAAAAGGGGCGCATTAACCACATCTCGAATAGGATGTTGTGAAGTCACAACCAGGATGAGGGTGTTGATGTGAATGAGGAACAACCCCTCTAACTATCTTTGGCACAAAATCAACAAATTTCACATCAAAAAAGGCAAAGGAAGAGAAAATAGTTTGAATAGGTCCTCCATGAGAATGCTTTGATCTCCAAGATATGTTGTAGTAGGGCAAAAGGCAGCACTTTTAGGCATTGTGGTCATAGTAGTGAGATACTGAGGCTTGACCTGAGTAAGCCGTTGGTGAGGGGTGTTTGCAACTGAGTTTTGCAAATCGATCATGGGAGTATTCTCATTTGGGTTCGATTAGCGTTCTTAGAGATATTGGGTTAGTTTACACGCTACTCGGTCATGACCCAGTAGATGAGTGGGTAGCGAGTCAACTGTTTACTTTCAATAAGAGGAAAAATTTGGCGATTTTCATACCAATAAAAAAAATCGTTTGAGACTTTAGATCCAACAAGAGAAAGTCCTTGCTAACCCCAGTTCTTGTTGATATTGATTTACCCCCTTTTATTAATCAATCTAAGTTGCTTCCGCCTTAGATTTACATCTGTGTAAATGTTTTTGTGTCTGCAAAAGCAATAAGCATTCCCACAAACTACTGTCTGAATCCGCAATTTTTTTCACCACAAGTTAATTTAATTTATGCCAAAGATCAAACACAAAGGAGACATTTAGATGAGCTTCATATGTTCGGTAGGTATAACAGATAGCCAGACACGGCACTCGGATGCACTAAAGGGCTTCTTTTATTGTATCTGCTGTGTTTGACATATAAGAACAACATTCAAATCTATAAACTATTAATAAATAAATCAGAAGTGTCTACATATAGGTTGCTATAAACTTCTCAGCTTGTGAATTAGATCATTCCGCCTGATATTCTTTTTATGCAGATAGTAAATTGGAGGATTCATTTGAAATTTCCTGAAGAAGTAAAGCTCACAGTAGAAGCTAAAGATTTAATATGCAAACTCTTGTGCAACGTTGATCAGAGGCTTGGAGCCAAAGGTGCCAGTGAACTTAAGGTTGGTGCTTTCTTCTATGTTAAATTAAATGATTTTCTGTTTAATTAAATATTTAGATTATGGTACTTACCTGATTAAATCCTTCTTTATTATCAGGTTCATCCATGGTTTGAAGGTGTTGAATGGGATAGACTATATCAGATGGAAGCTGCATTTATTCCAGAGGTCAATGATGAGTTGGACACTCAAAACTTTGAGAAGTTTGATGAGGTATATCTCTTTCCCATGACCTGGTGCCCTGTCTATCCACCTGTATCCTGAGATATATTCAATGTAATTATGTTTCAAATTCTTTCTTTGTTGCCTGTATTTCAGTCTGAGAACCAAACTCAAAGTTCAAAAAAATCAGGCCCTTGGAGAAAGGTTTTCTTGGCTTAACACTTTCAAAAGTTACCTTTCGGTATTTTTTTAATGATTTATGAAGCATGCAATTATTGATGTGTTTTTGTGTACATGCAGATGCTCTCATCAAAAGACATCAATTTTGTGGGCTACACATATAAGAACTTTGAAATTGTTAATGATTATCCAGTGCCTGGGATGGGTTAGTTCTCTTTCTTCCCAAATATAATTTTTCCCTTATATGTAATACTAACCCATCTTCCCCAAACCATTATTTTCCCTGTAAAACTAACCCATCTTTCTCAAATCTTTATCAATTTTTTACCTTCATAATCTTTAGGCCAAACCCAAAGTTAACCTTCCTTCTTATAAACTTCTTAGTCTCCACCCCTCCAACACACTTCCCTCCCACCAACTCTTGCAATCCAATAACCACAAAAACCCAAAAAGTTGTTGACTCACCGAGTCGACCTTCAATGGCTACTCTATTGTAACCTCTCATTTCCACTTATTTTCCAAACCCCTCTCTTTGACCTCTCAAAATTATATCTTTCTTTGCCCTAACAAATTTTCGGGAAGATGGGTTATATTGCCTCGAGATTCACATATATAGAATTGTATCTATCTCGAAGAAATGGGCAATCTGGTTTTTAACACAAATATGGATGGTTGAAGCTAGTCAATGTGTTTGACCTAACAATCAAACTTTAAATTGGGGGTTAGACTATAATACAAAACAATTTGGGGGTCAAAGAAGAATAATCATAAACTAATGGGGGCCAAATGGGAAATAATCCTTATTATTGTTGTTATTATTATTATTATTATTATTATTATTATTATTATTATTATTATTATTATTATTATTATTATTATTATTATTGTTTTAAGATAGTAACATTAAATTGATGCTTTAACGAGGGAACAAGAACCTTTGTTTCTTATATAAATAAAGTATGTTCACGGATAAAACAGGCATTGCTCTTTACCTTTGGGTGATTTGTTTTGGCATAAAACATTAAGATTTGTTAACCTCTACAGGATTATCATAGAGCAAGTTTGATTTATTGGGGTCAGACCCATATATCGTTACATACTACAAACTGAAAATGACTATCTAGGTTCAGTTAACCTAAGGGGAGGACAAAGACCAAATATAGATGGAAAATTAAAAAGAAAAAGAGGTTAAACAAGAACAAATTAAACAAAAAGTAATTCCTCTCTTTGCACAATATTGTCTTCAAACATTGCCAGCGGGTGCTACCGCAACTGGTAAAACTGTGGCGCAGGTTATCACACATCCAGGACCAAACCAGATAATTGACTCTAGGATCCATTGAAAAACCATGATTGCCCTTCAAAATATACATATTATATATAATATAATCCTCAAAGATACTTCATGAAGCGTCTTACAAATAAAAATAAAAATAAAAATAAAAAGGGGTGTTTAGACTTTTATTGTACAAGCTTAGACTTTAGGTCCCGAATATGACAAACTTAAAGAATCTAGGTTCGCATGATTTGACCGGCCAGACACCATCATCTAGAACGACCCTTTTGCGCCAGAGGTTATTTGTCAACTAAGGAAAAAAAGGAGAATTTAACTTTCTTATGTGGGATATCTAATCATGCCAACGGCAAAAAACTGTCCAATTATATGGCCATGATTAAATAACAAATAAAGATGAATTCATATAGAAAAACAAATTTTTAAGAAAAAATCAAGAAGCCTTATGGAGAGAGGGGTCAGAACAAGATGAAGAGCTTCACCTTGCATTAGATAAGATTAGAATTTTCAATCTTTACCCAAGGATCCCCTATCTAAGGACATAGTAAAATCACATTTCTTGATTCAACGTCTCCAACAATTGCCAGAAGTTATTTCAAACAATCCCCTATCTAAGAATTTTCAAGATGAGTGTTGTAATCTATGATTGAATTGATAAATAGCCACGGCCACTTGGTTTTAAAAGGAGTTACGTCACAACCTACTGATCGTCTGATCCCCTTGGTCTAGGAGATGCAGAAATTGAGTACAGGTCACCAACTGAGGAAGTGATTGTGAAGAATTTATTTCCCTTGACACAGCCCTTATGCTTTGGGGCCTCTTTACTGTTTGTTCTGTCTAAAATAATGAACCTGGGGTTTGAGATCGTAAGCCCACCTTCATCAGGCCCCATCCTTTGAAAAATCAGATGAGCTTAGGTTATAGTTACAGGTGGAGACTCTTTACCATTTTGATCCTTTTAATCTCCCATGCAACCCAAATTAGGTCCAAAGTCCCGTGTTCTCATTACCTGAGCAACATCAGAACTCTTGGATTCCTTTTTTTCAAAGGTTTTCTCTATGCAAAGCAATTTGAGCCGAAATTGACATGTTAGCTGGTTTTAGTCAAGGGATTTTCAGTTTTGGGTTGACCCGCCAGTCCGTTTAAGTAAACAGGTCAAGTTAGGCCTCAACCTTTTGACCTGATATTATTGGTTAGACCCATTATACATGTCCTTTGTGTTGTGTTGTGTTATCGTTTCAAACTGATCAGAGTTGTTTCACATAATGATGAGCCGGGCCATGTCATCCCATTTATTAACAGGTCGTGTTCATGTCTGGCCTACTCACCCGACCCATTGCCAGGTCTAGTTTTGTCCACTCTTTTCTTGTCCCTTTTGAGTGTTTTGTACCCTCCCAATCCTATGGTGTCGCATGTACTTTCTCTTCTGGTACCTTGGGTGCTTCTTGTTCAAAACAAAATGGGCTACTCTTCCCACAGATTTTTCTCTAAAAATATTTTTCCTTTTATGGAAAATGGGTTTCTGCAAGGATAATGCGTATTCAATTTCCATTTATAACTGACAACCATTTAAGCTATTTGTTTCACACCCAACATGTCAAATATATCTTGCAACATGCACTCAACTGGTTTCTCTTATGATATTATTGCAGCTGAATTGAAGAAGAAGACTAACCAACCGAAGCGACCATCCGTCAAATCCCTTTTTGGTAAGCTTTGACCTTTACTTTAATATTCACTTGGAAATAACTGTTCAGTTTTTAAAACATCCCATTTATTGTCCATGTTTCATAAAAAGCTACCATTTAATGGTTTTATGGTCTTAAAAAGAATGTTGTAACATTAGATTAAATTCTCTTTTGTTTAAAATCTTATGATCATTCGGTTTTCCTTTTGTATTAGTTACCTGAAAACTAAAATGGGCTTCATAGGATATGGCCCAAAACATATATTGTTTATCTTTTTCTTTTTGAAGAGTTATGCTATCAGTTTTTTTTTTTTCTATGATTATTATTGGTGTCATTTCTATAAAGTTTCCCATTAAAATTTTTCATGTCAACTTTGGTGGTATGATGCAGTTTTTTTCCCGAGTTGCTATAGTGTTGCCACTGGGATTATATCCCCAAAGCCTATTTTTCATTCAAATTTGAATCACCTTCACTGACTTGAGTTTTATGACGTTGTGGAGGAGTACGATCACTTCTACCGTCACGTTTGATATGAAACGGGCAGTTTGATGCTTGGTGGTACATATCAATATATCGCCGCCAAAAACAAAGCAACCTCCACCTTTGCTTTGGTTGATACCTATCACGGTGAGGAACATAAGAACAAGGCATTCAAGGAATGATCCATTGTCAGGCGGTGGGGATACATGAAATCGCATCACTTTTACCAATGAATAATAGTATTTTCATTCACATCCACACCCAACCATCCCCCAGAAACAAAACCCCCTAAAAGTTTTTTTATCACTGTTGAAATGGAAAGGTAAGGTGGGGTCACTTGTTTTTTGTTGTATTGTCTGAGCAATTTTCTCGGCCTTTAGTAAGTTGCATGGGTTAATTGTAGCAAAGGATTGATGGGAAGTATCCTCCACGGTAAGCACTTCATCACAATCAAACATAGCCATAGAGACAAAACCCCTTTCATGCCTTCTGATGATTAAAACCAAAACTTAGGGTGAATACAAAATTTTGTGCCCATTTCCTCCAGCTTACCCTGTATTCTCATTCTTTCTGGGCAATGCAATAAGAAGCCCCGATCCATATGATAGGGTTTTCATTGTCGAATATGCAAATAAAGGCCCAAATTACACTTCTTTAGACTACATGCATTGGTGATTTCAAGACACTATTTAGGATTTGCCTATCCCCATTGTTGGGCTTGGATCATTGTAGTTAAGGCGTTGAGGCGAAGGCGAGGCGGACGAGCCTGAAAACACCTGATGCGTGAGGCTCAATGAAGTGAGATGGTTTAACATTTTTGTAAGATTTCTTTTATAATAAATTGAAACATATTAGCATAGTAGTATACATCATTATTTTGATAAGTATCATAAGCAAATATGTGCAAAAAGTGACACAACTACCTAGAATCGAAATGAAAATATAATAAAGTTGTATAGCATAGTGAAAAGATGTATATATAAGTGTCGAATAACTTGCAAACTTGCAAACATCCACTAAATTATTAAAAATCAATATTCCTGAAAGAATAGAAATTTGAGAATATTGAGCATTTGTTAGAAGAAATTGTTGGAATGATTGGTAAAAATCCACAAGTATGATCACTATTGGTATTCCAAAAGCATAAAAATCATTGAACTTATGTTATGAAAAATTAAGATTGATGTTGATCAAAGACTGATGAAAACATGATATGTTTTCTAAAAAAAAATGACATTTATCAAAACTTAAAAATGTTTTATCTTGTTTTATCAAATATTACACAAAGAAACATAAAACCCTATTATAGAATGGGTTGCAACCTCTTTTTGCTGCAATTGGGCTGGCTGCAACCATTTTGGGGCTGAGGGGGTCCGAGGTGGACACCTCAGTTCACTGCACCGCATTGCCTCACTTTGAGGAGGAATTCTGTAAAAACGCCTGAAGATGCGACTGGGCAGTCGCCTTGACTACGCTAGCTTGGACGAGTCATGGATTTTGTGCCTAAGGTTAACATAGGCATGAACGTATGGTTTGTTACTGGCCCCTTCATCACACCATATCTCCCACAATCTAAGCTTCCATCTTTCTTCCTTCAAGATGCTATCTACCTGAGTCTTCTTGTTAGTGCAGGCCTGTATGAACTTAGGGTCTCAGGCGCCACTCCTACTTATCGCATTCACTGTAGGTGTCATATCCATTTAAACACAAGGAACTTTGCACTCGTTTAGTTTGCTAACAGTGTGGTCACTTTCATCTACTTTGACGGAATAGTTTTGGTTTTGATCTTTATTGTACTTTGTACAGTGGAAAAGGTTGCACTTGCATGCGTAGATTTGGTTCGTGAAATATAAAGCAAATAAATACGATTAGAATGAGAAACTGCAGCTATAGAGATGTGAAAACTCTTCAAGTTTTTCCAATTTTGGTATGATGGAAAGAATAGATACATATGTTATACGGTCAAGGCCCTTGGCGAAGCAAGTGTAATCCCTTGGGAACCCTCACATTTTTCAACTTCAGTCTTTTGCCTTGCAGCAAATATAGTTTTATGTCAGAAAAGAGGTGCCGTTATATTTATTCTCAAGTCCTCTTATATGATGCAGAGGAAGAAACGTCCGAGGATTCAAATCCAAGCGGTGGTGGTAGCCTACATAATTCTGAGCCTTCACAATCAGAAATCCCTGAGATGGAACACGCGAAGTCTCTGTAACCTATACTAAATCTACACCATCAATCTGCTTCAACCCACAAATTATAGTGATTTACTACTAGTCGGGTTATTTCATCAGCAGTGTTTCAGCACGAGTTACACTGCTGTTTGTCGCAGGGTAAAGGTAAAAAGCCCCCAAAAAATGGTGGTGGTTGCATAGCTACGTGGCTCTGCTCCTGAATTGCTCCAAGCTCCTTACACTGGCTTTACTGAACTTACATTTTACTAATGATATGAAACTTTATAGTGGTTTTCTTTGGTTTTTCACATTGTTCATTGGCAAAGGGAATGGAGGGTGGGGGAATGTGCAAAGAGAAAAGTTTTGTAATCGTATTCAACCATTGTAGGAAACAATACATTGCAAAATCAAGAAATAAAGCTTCTTGTTAAACAATTTACATATTATGTTGGGATTGGTATGTTAAATCTTATCTGGAAGGAAATTTTGATTCGATGAACTTACAAATCATAACATCCTCTGTTCAATGTTTACTTTTATCATCTTTATATATTTGGGATTTTTTTTTGTATGATGTGCACCTGATTGTGCTCCCATATTTTGCTTTTCTAAAAGAAAAATTTAACTCACAAAATATAACTGCAAAGCATAAATGTGCTTCCATGGCCTGATCTGGTTACTGATGCTCACAATTTAAGCAACTGAGTTTTGTTCAAAATTATATCAACAAAGCAGGGATGGTCCGGATGGAGCATAAGCTCCTAGCTCATGTGAATCAATGAAATGGAAGGTTTATATATTTTTTTAATCCTTTTTTTTTTTTTTTTTTTTTTTTTTTTTTTTTTTTTTTTTGTCTTTTAGATTTTACTTAGTTGAGACCTCTAATGACTGAAAATCAATTTCTCCTTTGTATGGTTCTAATTGGTTTACAAACTTGCATCCTCCCCCAATTGATGGAGTAAAATTTTGTTTTCATGAATTCTTTGAATAATAAATCTCAACCTTGTTGTCTTTTTCATGTGTTTGTCCATGGCAATTTCCATGTGCATTCATAGTGTAGTTGTACCATTTAGAGGTGGGCACACTCCGGATCGGTTCCAAATTTGGAGGAACCTAACTCGAACCGTTTAAAATTAACGGATCCGGTCCGGTCCGGATCCCCTCATTTTAAACATTGGAACCGAACCTAACTCGAACCGTTTGGAACGGTCCGGTTCCTACGGTGCCAAACGGTTCCAAATCTAAGTTGATTATGTTTTACACTGATTTGATTTCCTTCTTAAATTTCCTTTCTAAATCTTTCCAAATCAAGTGTTGATTAGAGAATTATTTAAGGAGCTAGGTTGAACTGCAGGGTTATCAGAGTTTTGATTAACCACCAGCCCTTCTAACTATAATCTAAATCATTTAAATCTAAACAAAACCAGATAAAAGCAACAACTCTCGTAACAGCCAAAAGTCAAAATGCAGTTAAGACTAATAACGATTAAACAAACACGCAAAACAAAACAAAACAAATAAAAAACAAAACAACACAACACAAAATAAAGAGGAAAATATAAGATCGTTACCTCCAAGAGATGAGGACTTAGTTCAACAAGGATAAAGACGAACCGCCAAACAAAACAAACCAAACTCCGAAAGCCACAGGCAATGCTGCAAGATCACTGATGACCTAATAAACGCGAAACCTATCTTTTCTCTTCCAATCAAGAACGAGTGAAACCAAACCAAACGAAGAAGGAAGAAGAACAAACCCTAAATAAACGATAAATCCATGATTGCAAGATCAACGTTGATTCAAATTACCGCGACGATTCCATTTTTCAAGCTGTTTAAGACGATGAGGACTCGAACCGCCATGAAACGATATATCAGAAGTTATCATCATCGCTCGCTTGTGCAGAAAGTTTTCAAACACCAAAGACATATCGATCGATTGCAACACAAAACCCTAGAGAAACCTTTGTCCCGATCTCTTCGATCGAGCTCGTAGAACCACCATTCGCCGCTAATTAGCCCATCAGAAGACCGAAACCACGAGATCGCAGTGAAATCGAACGATTTTGCACAAAAGTTTGAATAACAGAGTGAGAGATCAAAAACGGGAGTGAATAGATTAGCCGCAGGTGCGGAGGATGCGAGAGAAGGATGCAGGTGCGGAGGAGGCGCCTGCGGTGCGGGGGAGGCGGCCTGCGGGTGCTTGCTCGGTTTGATTGCGGGTGCTCACTTCTCTTCTCCTCTGCGGCTACGGGTGCTAAAGAGTCTTAGTTGCTTTACTTCTTCCATAGTTCCATATTTAGGTTTTTACTAATGTGATTTGAAACGGGTCCAACCCGGACCGTTTCTTTTTTTAAAAATAGGAACCGGGACCGGACCGTTTTATAACGGACTCGGACCGATCCGAACCGTATCTAAAAACACATAATTAAAATCCGGACCGTTTAGAGCAAAACGGTCCGGTTCGATTTGAACTCGCGGATCCTCGACCCGTTTGCCCACCCCTAGTACCATTAGTCCTCACCGATGTATGTCATAGTCTCACGCTTCTGCTTTCGTTGTTATTTGATATGTGATTAGGATTGCGCTTTTAGAGATATTTTAAAAACAATCCCGAAAATGAGATCAGAAGAAGGCTAAAAATGATTTCCTTTACTCAAATTAATAATTTTAGTCATTTTAAAGGATTTTGGAGAAAATGAAAACCATTTTTAAAGGAAAATGACCTTAAAGGCATACTTTTCTACAAATTAGACCATATAGGTACCATAGAGTATTGGTTAATTAGTACCTATCACTACACCATATTGGCATTTTTGTAACATCCCCCAAAACAGTATCACTTTTGAAGTGTAACAATTCACCTAACAACTTTACACACTTTCACAAACAAAATGATATAATAATAGTATCACCATGAAGAGTATGGTTATAAAAGTGATACTATTCATGGTGATCCAACTTATTGTATCATTTTTTTTGTGTTACTGTTTTTCATTTTTTTTGACTAAATTTAGTTTTGATTTGAAATTGTTTGGTGGATTGTAACATCTCAAAAGTGATACTGTTTTGAGGGTTGTTACAAAAGTGCCAAGTTGATGTAGTGTATTTTTACCAATTTTTAAATCTCATGACCAATAAAACCTAATTTGTTAACCTTGGTTTAGGGGTGGGCACGGTCCGGATCGGTTCCAAATTTGGAGGAACCTAACTCGAACCGTTTAAAAATAACGGATCCGGTTCGGTCCGGATCCCCTCATTTTGAACATTGAAACCGAACCTAACTCGAACCGTTTGGAACGGTCCGGTTCCTACGGTTCCAAACGGTTCCAATGTTCAAAATGAGAAAAATCTTACAAACAACTAATAGATGGAAGAAGAAGAAAATGTCTGAAGTAGCAGCTATGCTTGGTCTCATAGCTTTTGCTCTTATGATTCTCACGTGTTCTTACTGCAAACTTTCTTCATATATGATATAACACCAAAATATGTCATGAGCAGACCCAAAAACCTGAAAATACCCTCTATGTAAATGAGTTGACAGATCAACCCAAAAATGAAAAATTATTAATCCAAACCAGTTGATAACTCACAATTTTGGGGTCGTGTTAACAGGTTTGGGTCACATGAAGTGGTAACAAGGAGAGCCTTACACATATACTCAGGGCTTGTAATTCCAAAATCTCCTAAAAAATGATACCAGGAAAATTCAAGCTAAGAAATGTATATGAGAAGATTCCAGCTGTGGAAAAAATGGGAAGTACCTAAAGAGAGTGAATGCTCCCATTATTCATTGAGTAGGTCTATGAGGAAACACAACAGGTGGCCTTCCTCAGAGGTTCTGGCTCCTGCCCAGGTACGACTATCTTGGTCCCCTTTAGAAGTGAAGAGTTTCCCCCAGATTCCGATTCCTCATTGGCAACTAAAGATTTCTTGCTAATGATCCGATAGATCTCAGTGAGAACTGTTAAGAAAGCAGTCTCAACATTGGTTGCCTCAAGTGCTGATGTCTCCATAAAGAAGAGGTTCTCCCTCTCTGCAAATTCTTTGGCATCCTCAGTGGGAACCGCTCGAAGAGTCCCAAGGTCAGACTTATTGCCAACGAGCATGATGACAATATTTTTATCAGCATGACCACGCAGCTCTTTCAGCCACCTTGCGAGAGGGGGAGGCGGCCTGCGGTGCGGCTGCGGGTGGCGGGTGCTCTGCTCACTGCTCACTTCTCTAAAGAGTAAAGGAGTTGCTTTGCTTTGCTATTGCTAGGGTTGGGATCGAAAGAGTAAAAGACAGATTAGACTTTAGTAGTTACTAGTTAGTGACTTAGTTCCATATTTAAGATTTTATAACTAAACTGATTTGAAACGGGTCCAACCCGGACCGTTTCGTTTTTAAAATTAGAAACCGGGACCGGACTGTTTTATAACGGATCCGGACCGTATCTAAAAACTTATAATTTAAATCCGGACCGTTTAAAGGAAAACGGTCCGGTTCGAGTTAAATCCGCGGATCGTTGACCCGTTTGCCCACCCCTACCTTGGTTAACAGACAATGTTAAAAGACAATCTCAACTTTTTACAATCTTTAAAATAAAACACAAATGATCTGACCAATTGAATAATCATCTCAACTTTCAACACCACCTCTGTAACTATTAGTGGTAGATATATTATTTTCTTTTCCAAAACTCAGGTTCCTTACAATGGTGTAATATCCATGTGTTCATTAGAAATGCAGTTTTTGTGATTGTTTATATGTTGGACTTTTTAAAACTTTTTGTTTAGCTGGTATGAATGATTTAGATAGTAAATTGAGGGCTAAGGTTATTTAACAATGCAACTTTCAATAACCCACCATGTAATGGGACCCGTCACAATGGTATCCCATTGTCTTTCAATTTGAAAAGAAATCTATATACAAAGGTGATTAGCTTGTTTGATAATGGTAGGGTTGATTTATCCAATAATAGGAAGTGGATTGAAGGGTTGCACCAAAATCTCTTAAGATATAATTTAATTGCCACGCCCCAATTTCATTTGTTTGATTAAATCAATCCATTCTACTTGACAATAAGGGGGATGAAACGGTTTCAAATGAGATCAATTTGTGAAAGACTCAAGTATGATGAGGCAATTTTGAATCTGTTTGTGTGGATTTCATGATGATGCTAGCCAAGAAAAATATTAGGGTAGAAGGAGATAATATCTCTACCACTGATGTTCATAGAGATTTGTATTGAAAGTTGAGATGATTATCCAATTGACCAAGCTTCGAGATGCATGTTTTATTTCAAGTTGTAAAAGGCTAAGATTGTCTTTTAACATTGTTAGTTAATCAAGGTTAACAAATTAGGCTCTATCGATCATGAGACAAAAAGTGGGGGGGGGGGGGGGGGGGGGGGGGGGGGGGGGGCTGCTTATGCACGAAGCAAATATATTTCTTTTCCTAATTTTTGTGCCTTATATAGGTTGACTTGCATATCAGGTTTGCACCCACTGAGATGTCGAAGATCCCCCAACTCTAACCAAGCGTCTCTTTGCTAGTCCCTAATTAACCAATGGAGTCGGGATTCTATCTAACTATGTGAACATTTTTCCTTATTTTGCAATAGATTGAATTTGAATTGATAGAACACGAAAACTGATGGGCTTCGGTGACTTCCAAGTTCCATCAATGAAGAACTAGGTGACCTCAAAGAAATTAGGTTAATTGTTGTTTCCCTATAATAAATAGCTAAATGGGAAGTGCCCCTATAATCATTTCGTATTGCACTTCCCCCCTAAAACTAGCAGGCAATGTGCATTGATTGTGAGGGCACGAGCTGATTTCAAAATTACCATATTTTAAAGACAAAAATGCCCTTGAATGATTTGATGTTTGAGACTAAAAGCTTATACACACCCAACTGATGATCTGATGGATGAGATTCAAAGTTGAGTTAGCCGGTAGGACTCGGGGAAGAGGAAATGGCCGTTGGGGAGAGGAAATAGTTTTTGGCTTCAACCCTTAATGGAAGCTCTTTCAGTCCATGAAAATTGAGTTCGTCGCTTGTTTTTTAACTGTAGATCAAATGTATTTGAAATTAAAAAGCTTGACCAAACCTAAGTTTTGAACTTAGGGTTCGTTACATAAGGTTACACCAACACTAGATATGAGTTATTTCATCATAGATTTCAGTTTAGAACACCATAATAAAGGCAAGTCAACAGTTTTCATTTCATTTTCACATTTCTGTTGACATTTGTTAAGAGTTGCAGGTCATTTTTAATCTCTTATAAACCTATTCTATACTAGGGGGCATTAAATTTAAATTTATTATAGGAGTTAAGTTATTGCCAATATTTATTATAAGGAGGAAGAGTAATAAAAATGTTTGTTTACCTGGCAGGTTCCTTGCGAGCACTGTCATCAGTACAATCATACAAGTGAAAACTGCTCTTATTTGTATTATGCATGTCCCAATAAGGGTTGTAATGAAATAGGCAAACTTTTGAAGTCCAAAACCTAAAAAACCCTAATAGGATGTTCTTGGTCTATCAAATTTCTGGTTGCAAAGGATTTTTATTGCTTGATGAAGTTATTTTGAAGAAAAATAAAGAAGGTAGTTCAAGCTCAAATTTTTTTTTTAACTCAAGCTCAAGCTCCAAAAGGGGTGGTTGTTTCAACTGTGATAGTACAAATCATTGGATGAAGGATTGTCCATGGGTGGATCTTCCATGACTAATGCCTTCATGCTCTGGAAGGGGAAGTATAAAAAGATGTCATTAACCTCATATAAAAGGGAAAAAGTACCTCAAGTGTGATTCTTGCATTAAGGGGTTTGAGTGGTTGGGAGATGTGGTACCTAATACATACTTAAAGCTGGTGGTCAAAACCCTATTACTCTAGTTGCAAGGACTGGAAAACTGAAGGTGAACAAGTTCAAGCTGAACAAAGTAATAACTTTCCAAATGTAACTATAACTATTCAAATGACTATGACATTTGAAGATCTATGTAAAACATTTCTATCCAGCCTAAATAGGAAGTGAATGATCATAACATTCAATACCAAACCAACCTATGTTTCAACACATATACATCAACAAGTCTGATATGTAAACAAACCAATAACATTGTGTTGCAACAATAACAAGTCTGACATGGAATATCAAACCAAACTAAAGTGCAAACAATTCAATACCCATTGAATAACCTGTGTTGCAACAATACAACTGGATTCAATTTCAAACATGCAAACAATTCAGTAGGTCTGACATGCCAGTCACCTGCAAACATAACATTTGGATTCAATAACTTGAAGTCTGACATGCCATTCAATAATTGCGAAATATCATCAAATTTTCCATTTCATCTAACGTCTGACATAAACAGAAACAAAAAAAATAATAATCATGGTATCACATGCATGACCTTAAAGTCTTGTAAAAAAAATAATAAAAAATCTCTACTAACAAAAACAATCTTCTAAACAAAAAGAGTTGGTATCACATGCTTGGTCCTCTTGGCCCCATAGGTCTCTTACTCCAAGTGCCTTGACTTGCCATGCCTCTACCAATGGATGTGTCCTAGCCTGGAACATTGGATTCATTGGTGGCTTTATTGGTGGAGGCCTAAATGCTTGTGCAAAGGGTTAAGTTGGGAATATTGATGCTTGAATGTTGTGCATGGTTGGAGCTGTAGGCATTTGAGGCTAAAGATTGGGTTGTTGTAAAGGGACTGTGGGCATTTTATTTGGAGGTTCACCTCTTCCTATGCCATTTCCAGAACCAAACTTGGCACCTTGTGCTTGTTGTTCCTACCCTTTCTGAATTGGGTGCCTTAGATTTCTTGAATGTTTCTCCAAAATCATCAGTTTGCTCCATAAGAGGGTTATTACAAGTTTTGTTGTTGTTTCTCTCATCCACATCTCCTGCAACTCCTTGTTTCCTTTTGCACGTTTTCATCCCCATCCCTTATTCTCTATTTCTTTGGTTTCCCTGGAGGTCTTTTGACTTGAGGTGAAAACACCAACTATGTTGGCTGCTACATCAAAGCCATTATCAGATATGCAAACAAGTAAGGGATTACAAACACACAAGCAATCAAGGTGATACTTACTTCATTCCACTCCCTCATATTTACAATGTTGACAATACCCTTTGAGTATGCCTCCTAATAGGCTTTGACAGAATGTTATGGACTGCAATACTCGCATAAAATGCAAATAAGTGTGGGAGAAACTTTATATAGGGAACAAATACTAAGTTATAGAGGAAACTTACTCTGCCCATACAAGCTTGTGATTGACAGAGTCACAACTCCTGCACACAAATGATGCATGTCAGATCTCACTGTCTACATGTCTTTACTCTCAACCTAGAATCACTATCATTATCTTGCACTTTGAGGAGGCTATCAGTAGACCCAAACAAGCTAAATTGGTTACTCATTTCCTTGTACTTGAGCTCTAGGTATTTGTCCATTGATGTCCCAAGTATTGTTTTTTCCCTTATATAATACATAAGCCTCATGAGAAGCATGTGATACTCATAAATGAACTTGCAAATTGGGTTTTCCGTTAGTTTGATAATCCAGTTATTGAAGCTTTCACTGAAATTGTTTTTGATGTGCTCTGAGCATATTTACATGTCCTATACCAAGTCTTCACATCTCTATCAACTAGCCACTGATGAGCTAATAGATTAGCTCTTTTCAGCTGTTTCAAATTGGAAGCAGTAAAACTCTTTGTATGCCCTAGTAGTTTTCCAACTAAGTTTCATCAAGAACTTCCCTCCAAAACCAAACTTCTTGAAGTTCTTGTACATGTGCCTGATCTGATTATGGAAAAAGTTGGTTCACTGCCTCAATCAACCCTTTCCACTGGTCAGAAATGAAAGTGAGCATCCCTGCATGCATTTTCAAGTACATCTAATTATTCTCAAGAAGTTGAATCAAATTTGGTAGCATTTAGACTTGCAAATGTAAAAGCCAATGGAAACATACCTTTGTCTTCATCCAAGGGTGTAACAGACAAACAACCCCCATATTTGCTCTTCATAAAGCACCAATCCAACCCCACCGAAGGTCTAATACCATCTTGTCAACCAAGGATACTAGCAGAGAATGCAAAACAAAAGCTTGTGAACCTATTATCCTCATCATTTCTTGAAGATGTAGCAATGCTACCTGGGTTTGCTGTCAACAACTCCATGCAACAAGAATGAGCCTTCTTATAACTATCGTCATAATTGCCAATCGCTTTAGCCATTATTTTCAATTTTTCCTCCAACCTACATGGTAACTCACTTCAACAGTGTGGTCCTTTCATGTTTGTTTTATGAGGTTGTCAGCTGTGAAAGTTATGAAGTGTGTACTCATTATTGATTCACACTCCTTGGCAACAAACCTGGAATTCACCAATAGGTTCTTCTCATTATCAATCCTTAATATGCGTGATCTTGCCCCAATGTTCTAACATTGAAAGTTTACCCATCCTTATCCAATGCTGCATAGCAATGCCATTTGCAATTTTCACCCTTACACAACACTAAAAGTCTGTTAGGATCATTCTTCTTGAAATGCATCACAAACTTGTTCCTCACTATATATTTTCTTAACCAGAACCTAGCTACATCAATAGTGTTCTATACATTCCCAACCTCCAACACCCAATTATCTTCATGCCTCTCATCACCATACACATCATCACTTTCAGCAATAAATGCAGCATACTCAGTTGGAGGTTCTTATGCATCATGCTCATTTTTAGTTGTATGGCCAAAATGGTATTCCTATTCTACAGGGAGGTAATCCAAATGTGTAAACTCATTGTCAGGGTTTTGGCTTCTTGTGGTTGTGTTTGAGATGAAAAAGCTGACTGGGCTTGGTTTTGTGGTTGGGCGTCACATGGACCTATTGTCTGGGTTTGGGCATGCGCTTCAATGGTTGCTTCAACATCAGGTAGGTCATCATCAAACTCTTCTTCAGACTACTCATCAAACTTTTTTTATTCATCTTTAGACTTTACTGACTTTTTACTAGCATGACCCACCCTTGTTATTTTCCCACAAGTACTTTGACATTCACCAACATTAGACCTGTCATATTCTACATTCAGTCATTTTGAAGACTTTCTAGGGTAGTACATTTGGTGTATTCTTCCTTGGGGTAGGGTTCTTATTTTTGTTCCAACTCTTTTTGGCGCACACCTTAGGCTTCAAATGAATCTTACTAGGAGGGGTGGGTTGTGTGACAGGAGCAGGGTCAACTTCGACAACAGGTGGGGTTGAAATGGGTGCAGTTTCCATTAAACTAGACCCAGATATGTTGCTCTCATGAACCTGTATCACCATACACATCATCAATTTCAGCAATAAATGCAGCATACTCAGTTGGATGTTCTTATGCATCATGCTCATTTTCAATTGTATGGCTAGAATGGTATTCCTATTCTACAGGGAGGTAATCTAAATGTGCAAACTCATTGTCAAGGTTTTGGCTTCCTGTGGTTGTGTTTGAGATGAAAAAGCTGACTGGGCTTGGTCTTGTGGTTGGGCATCACATGGACCTATTGTCTGGGTTTGGACATGTGCTTCAATGGTTTCTTCAACATCAGGTAGGTCATCATCAAGCTCTTCTTCAGACTACTCATCAAATTTTTTTTTTCATCTTTGGGCTTTACTGACTTTTTACTAGCCTGGCCCACCCTTGTTCTTTTTCCACAAGTACTTTGACATTCACCAACATCAGACCTGTCATATTCCACATTCAGTCTTTTTTATAGACTTCCTAGGGTAGTACATTTAATCTATTCTTCCTTGGGGTAGGGTTCTTCCTTTTGTTCTAACTCTTTTTGGCACACACCTTAGGCTTCAAATGAATCTTACTAGGAGGGATGGTGTGAGACCCTGGAGTGGGCAGACCTGAGGGTGAGGGTGAGGGTTGGAGCCCAATAGGCCCAACAGGCCCAATAGATCCGAAATGGGTTGGACGAGTTACAAAGGGGGACATATTCCCACATCGCCCGGGTGTGGGAGGGGAATGTGCTACTTATGTGCGAGGTCGGATCCCCGTAGTATGACGCGTTTTAAAGTGGTGCGGGCCGGTTGGGCCCAAAGCGGACAATTTTGTACTGTGTGGATCGGGTCGTTATAGAATGGTATCAGAGCCTGACCCAGCCGAAAGTGTGCCAACGTGGACATTGGGCCCTAAGGGGGGTGGACTGTGAGACCCTGGAGTGGGCGGACTTGAGGGTGATGGTTGGAGCCCAATAGGCCCAAGAGGGGTTGGACGAGCTACAAAGGGGGACATAGTCCCACATTGCCTGGGTGCGGGAGAGGGATGATCTATTTATGTGCGAGGTCAGATCCCCATAGTAAGAGGCCTTTTAAAGCCGTGCGGGCCAGTTGGGCTCAGAGCGGACAATATCTTACTTTGCGGATCGGGTCGTTACAGAATGGACTGTGAGACCCTAGAGTGGGCGGACCTGAGGGTGAGGGTAAGGGTTGGAGCCCAATAGGCCAGAGAAAGGTTGGACGAGCTACAAAGGGGGACATAGTCCCACATCGCCAGGGTGCGGGATAGGGATGTGCTACTTATGTGCGAGGTCGGATCCCCATAGTATGACGCGTTTTAAAGCCGCATCGGCCGGTTGGGCCTAGAACAGACAATTTCGTAATGTGTGGATCCGGTCGTTACAGAATGGTATCAGAGCCTGACCCAGCCGGAAGTGTGCCAACGTGGACATTGGGCCCTAAGGGAGTGGACTGTGAGACCCCTGGCGTGGGCGGACCTGAGGGTGAGGGTTGAGCCCAATAGGCCCGAGAGGGGTTGGACGAACTACAAAGGGGGACATAGGCCCACATCGCCTGGGTGCGGGAGGGGGATGTGCTACTTATGTGTGAGGTCGTATCCCCATAGTATGACGCGTTTTAAAGCCGAGCGGGCTGGTTGGGCCCATAGCAGACAATTTGGTACTGTGTGGATCGGGTCGTTACAGATGGGTTGTGTGACAAGAACAAGGTCTACTTCGACAACAGGTGGGGTTGGAATGGGTTCAGTTTTCATTAAACTAGATCCAGGTATGTTGTTCTCATGAACCTGTATCACCATACACATCATCAGTTTCAGCAATAAATGCAGCATACTCAGTTGGAGGTTCTTATGCATCATGCTCATTTTCAATTGTATGGCTAGAATGGTATTCCTATTCTACAGGGAGGTAATCCAAATGTGCAAACTCATTGTCAAGGTTTTGGCTTCCTGTGGTTGTGTTTGAGATGAAAAAGCTGACTGGGCTTGGTTTTGTGGTTGGGCGTCACATGGACCTATTGTATGGGTTTGGACATATGCTTCAATGGTTTCTTCAACATCAGGTAGGTCATCATCAAGCTCTTCTTCAGGCTACTCATCAAATTTTTTTTTTCATCTTTGGGCTTTACCGACTTTTTACTAGCCTGGCCCCACCCTTGTTCTTTTCCCACAAGTACTTTGACATTCCTCAACATCAGACCTGTCATATTCCACATTCAGTCTTTTTGAAGACTTCCTAGGGTAGTACATTTAATGTATTCTTCCTTGGGGTAGGGTTCTTCGTTTTTTTCTAACTCTTTTTGGCACACACCTTAGGCTTCAAATGAATCTTACTAGGAGGGATGGTGTGAGACCCTGGAGTGGGCAGACCTGAGGGTGAGGGTGAGGGTTGGAGCCCAATAGGCCCAACAGGCCCAATAGGTCCGAGAGGGGTTGGACGAGCTACAAAGGGGGACATATTCCCACATCGCCCGGGTGTGGGAGGGGGATGTGCTACTTATGTGCGAGGTCGGATCCCCGTAGTATGACGCATTTTAAAGTGGTGCGGGCCGGTTGGGCCCAAAGCGGACAATTTTGTACTGTGTGGATCGGGTCGTTATAGAATGGTATTAGAGCCTGACCCAGTCGAAAGTGTGCCAACGTGGACATTGGACCCTAAGGGGGGTGGACTGTGAGACCCTGGAGTGGGCGGACTTGAGGGTGATGGTTGGAACCCAATAGGCCCAAGAGGGGTTGGACGAGCTACAAAGGGGGACATAGTCCCACATCGCCTGGGTGCGGGAGAGGGATGATCTATTTATGTGCGAGGTCAGATCCCCATAGTAAGAGGCCTTTTAAAGCCGTGCGGGCCGATTGGGCTCAGAGCGGACAATATCTTACTGTGCGGATCGGGTCGTTACAGAATGGACTGTGAGACCCTAGAGTGGGCGGACATGAGGGTGAGGGTAAGGGTTGGAGCCCAATAGGCCCGAGAGGGGTTGGAAGAGCTACAAAGGGGGACATAGTCCCACATCGCCAGGGTGCGGGATAGGGATGTGCTACTTATGTGCGAGGTCGGATCCCCATAGTATGACGCGTTTTAAAGCCGTGTCGGCCAGTTGGGCCTAGAACAGACAATTTTGTAATGTGTGGATCGGGTCGTTACAGAATGGTATCAGAGCCTGACCCAGCCGGAAGTGTGCCAACGTGGACATTGGGCCCTAAGGGGGTGGACTGTGAGACCATGGAGTGGGCGGACCTGAGGGTGAGGGTGAGGGTTGAGCCCAATAGGCCCGAGAGGGGTTGGACGAACTACAAAGGGGGACATAGGCCCACATCGCCTGGGTGCGGGAGGGTGATGTGCTACTTATGTGTGAGGTCGTATCGCCATAGTATGACGCGTTTTAAAGCCGTGCGGGCTGATTGGGCCCATAGCAGACAATTTGGTACTGTGTGGATCGGGTCGTTACAGATGGATTGTGTGACAAGAACAAGGTCTACTTCGACAACAGGTGGGGTTGGAATGGGTTCAGTTTTCATTAAACTAGATCCAGGTATGTTGTTCTCATGAACCTGTATCACCATACACATCATCAGTTTCAGCAATAAATGCAGCATACTCAGTTGGAGGTTCTTATGCATCATGCTCATTTTCAGTTGTATGGCCAGAATGGTATTCCTATTCTACAGGGAGGTAATCCAAATGTGCCAAGTCATTGTCAGGGTTTTGACTTCCTGTGGTTGTGTTTGAGATGAAAAAGCTGACTGGGCTTGGTTTTGTGGTTGGACGTCACATGGACCTATTGTCTGGGTTTGGGCATGTGCTTCAATGGTTGCTTCAACATCAGGTAGGTCATCATCAAGCTCTTCTTCAGACTACTCATCAAACTTTTTTTTTCATCTTTGGGCTTTACTGACTTTTTACTAGCCTGGCCCACCCTTGTTATTTTCCCACAAGTACTTTGACATTCACTAACATCAGACCTATCATATTCCACATTCTGTCTTTTTGAAGACTTCCTAGGGTAGTACATTTGGTGTATTCTTCCTTGGGGTAGGGTTCTTATTTTTGTTCCAATTCTTTTTGGCGCACACCTTAGGCTTCAAATGAATCTTACTAGGAGGGGTGGGTTGAGTGACAGGAGAAAGGTCAACTTCGACAAGAGGTGGGGTTGGAATGGGTTCAGTTTCCATTAAACTAGATCCATGTATGTTATTCTCATGAAACTGTATTGTCATTTTAACATCAACAAAGATATGCAAAACATCATTGTGGTCAATGTCAGCATGCTTCCAGAACTGCATTATGTCTGCATCATTGCTTATGTCCATCCTCACCCCATTATCCAGAAAGGTATGTGTTTCTGCAACTGTCAAGGCATGATTATTTTGGTTTGGTATAATTTCAAGATACTCTTGTTTGACTTGTCTCAATTAAGATATTCCTTGCGCACTCCTATAAAATTTAAACATTTCCCATTTTTACAGTCATTTACCTTCCACATATGAGGGATCTCAGCCCTTATATTCCATTTTCCATCATAATAGACCATTAAGTTTTACACCTCCAACTCTTGTCCTCATTTTCCATTACTACAATGACACACATTCATCAAATATTATAAACAAGTACAATAGAAAACATGCGAACCCATGCAAACTAACATGAATCACAAAGTGAAAATAGAAGACAAGTACACATAACAAAATGTACTAAGCATCGTAAAAATTGTACTCATGGGTTAACAAACCCCTAACCATTGAACTCATTGTAAACAATAATCAACCCACAAAACATTATTAGTGTACTAAGGGTTAACAAAACCCTAACCATGAACAAAATCCCTAACCAACAACTTATGTATACCCTAACCATTGAACTGAATGATACATACATTACGAAAACCCTAAGCAAATAAGCAGTGGATGACCCATAATTTGTGCAAATGAACAAAACCTAACAACAATAACATCATTCACACAATCCATTTACACATGCAACACAGATCGAAACACCAAAACGAAATCCTCAAATAGAAAATAACTTCGTGGGTGCAGATAGCGCGAATGCAAGAGATTAAGATCTCCTCCTTCCTCACGATCTCGGCTTCAAACTTCTCTTTTTCTTCGATCTGCTGCTTGGGAGATCTGCTCTGGTGAAAAGAAGAGAATGTGGAAGGGAGGGGCTAGCGATCAATGAAGGGGGAAGGAAGATGGGATTGCGATGAAGGGTTTTTGCTGTTGCAAGGAGGAAGGCGATGAAGAGAAGCCCGCGGTGGTGATGAGACTGTGACTGGGAGATTAGGTGAAGAACAGGGAGCTGATTGCGAAATTGTGGTGCGTGGCGATGGATTTCGATGATGGTTGATGATGGGTTAGGGTTGTGTGTGGGTGTTGTGAAAGATAAGGGGATCATGGAGGTGGTTGGGTGACGAACTGAGACAAAGATGGGGGACGACAATGGTTGTGTTGTTTCGAGGAGGAGTTTCAGTTTGATAGATGAGAAGAGTTATGAACAATGATTGTAAGGAGGCGAAAAGAATGACGGCTGAGGGATTGCTGCAATGAGGGATCTGTGAGGATGGGTTCGTGATGGCTTGCGGCTGTGAGGATGGGTGATTTCTCCAAAGCAAGGTATCGTCCCTTTTATAATTGTTTTCTTCTCGGTTTTCTTCTTTGCGTGGTTTCTTTTTGCAATCAGTATTTCTAAATTGCCAATTTGCTTCACTTAGCTTCTATTTTGAAATCTTGTAATTGGAAACCTACACAAACACGAAAATAGAAATTAGTACCATAATTAACAAGTAATAGTCAATATATATATAGAAATATGGTACTAAAAATAGCCTAATTATGCTCCTATCAATTCATTTTCAACAATATCAAAATAAGCTAGCATGGGATGATGGCCATTTTATGAAGCACAGCTGTGGCGCTGAATGTTCACTCCCACTCAAATCTGTTCAGATCAACCTGCCTGGTTCCAACATATTTAGCTTGTAGATGCTCAAACTGGGAATTGATATTAAACTTGCAAGTAGCTTGCATAGAAATAATAGAAGGAATTAGCATGTGAAAATTGAAAATGCTTTATATATATATATATATATATTTTATATAATCATATAATAATTAACCATAAATATGACTACTCTAAACCGGACTAAAAAATATTAATATAAAAGACTACTCTTTAGGGAAAATCAGAAAATGAAGCCAAGAATTGGAGCAGGCTACATCCAATTTCCTACAAGGGCGTCAACTATGAGAAATCCACTTATCTACGATATATAAAGTTGCTAACAACACAAGTTGGGTACCATACTTAGTATGTAGATATGGATAAAGTGGCATGGAATTCTAAACCTTAAATAGTTTCTCTCATCCAATCCACAACCAGAGTTTGATCCCACCCACATAAGAGCTAATTGTGTCCTTAACAACTGAAGTATTTTGATTGAATCATATGAATTTCTAGGTTTTTGCATATTGTTGGAAAGTAATACTTATATTCGGTCCATCAAGCTCACTCACCAATTCAATTTAGCATGTTCCATCCTTCGATGTCAGTATACATACTCCTTGGGCAGTGACTAAATGACACTACCACTATTACGAAAGAACACTACCACCACACTTTTTTTATCTGCTGAAGGACACCACCACCCCTCACCTTCTCTTCTCTCTTCACAGTAGCAACACCACCATGCCCCATCCACCGCCGATCGCACCACCTCTCATTTCTTCCTATTCTCTTTTGTTTTTATTCTTCTTATTTCTTTTTTTTCTCATCCTCTTCTTCTTATTCTTCTTCTTCTTCTTCTTCTTCTTATTCTCATTCTATTCTTCTTCTTGGTGGTGGTGTTTGATGAAGAAGAGAGGTGGTTGTGACAGGGTAGTTGTGGTGGTGCTTGATGGAGAAAAGAGGGGGAGAGGAGAAGAGAGAGAGGTGGCGATGGCGAAGTGGTGTTTGATCGATAAGAGAGGTGGTGGTGGTGGTGCTTGATGGAGAAGAGGGTAGAGAAGAGAAGAGATGGAGAGATGTGGCCGTGATGGGGTGGTGGTGGTGCTTGATGGAGAAGAGAGAAAAAAAAAAAAGAGGTAGGGGAGTGGCGATGGCGGGTTGGTGGTGGTGTTTGATGGAGAAGAAAGTGAGAGAGGATAAAAGAGGTTGTATGATTTTTTTTGTTTATATTGGTGGTGTTCTTCAACAGGTGGTGGTATTATTCAGAAAGTAGGGCAATGGTGATGTCCTTCAGCATAATTGGTGGTGTCATTTGATAAGGCCTAAGTTTAGAAGCAATCTCGAAGACACTTACCCCGCCGCATAGGTAGATAAAAAGTTGTATCACACCAAGGTGTTGTTTCTGCTCACATTGCTATTATCCCCTCAACCTATTTTTATTTTGGTTTTCCCTGCACAAAACACACTTTTTGTCTAAACTAAACAAAGTCGATTCAAAATTAGTTAGCATGCATTATCAATCAAAAGAAAAGAACAAGAAGCTTTAAATCAACTACTAAAGAAATTTTGGGGGCAATACCTGCATGATGTCTTCTTCTGCAGGGGCTTGTTTCGTGAAGAGGGAGTTCTGTCACAACAAAAATAAAGTATAGTTAGGATCTTGATTTTTAACAAAATTGAAAATCCTGAACCCTAAAATCTAATATATAATTTAAAGTGTAAAAAGATAAAATTGGAACAACTAACCTTGGTTTGTGTTCTCTTTCAATCTCACCTCTATTTATTATTTAAAGGCAATGAATTTTTTGACACCACCAATTTCGTTGAAGAACACCCCCACCCCCTTTTTTCTTTTTGGATGTGCTGAAAAACACCACCAATATAAAACCCTCTCTCCCCATTGTTCATCTTCTTTTCTTCTCCTCTCTCAGGAACAACAACCACCACCATTGCACCCCCTAGCCGCCGGCTGTACTACCCCTCCTGATGTTGGGCTGCATCACCCTCACCACACCTTTCCTCTATTCCTCTAATCTTTTGTTGTTGTTGTTGTTGTTGTTGTTGTTCTTTGTTCTTCTTTTTCTCCTCTCTTCCTCTTCTATTATCTTATTCTCCATCATAGGCGGCACTTCCCCGCCCCGCCTCCTTATTCTCTTTCTTTCTTCTTATTCTTCTTTTTTCCTCGGTCTGTTTTTTTTCCTCGAGCAAATTCATGTGAATGAGGGTTCTTGATTCTCACAGGCTCATGTGAAGAGGGGGTTCCCATTCTCACGAATCTGCTTGAGGGCAAAAAAAAAGGAGAAGGAGGCTGAGGAACATAGAGAACGTGAAAAAAGGAGAAGAATATCAGATACACAAAAAGTCTACCATGCACAAGCACACTCAACCTCTACATGTATACCCTACCATTTCCTTCCAAATACACAAAAAGAAAGCATACAAACTTTTCTTGTCTCAATAAGTTTGTATTTTGCTTTTGCTTTGGTCCCTTTAGTTGTTGGTGATGTTGACTGTCCCAACAAGGAAGGTATACATCCATCTCCATTGACAAACACCCTATCTACAACTTGATGAGTAATGGCGGACTAATGAGTGACAAATGCAGGGTTGAAAACTGAATCGACGATTCAATTTTTCACCCAAACCGAGAACTGAACCGACTTTGGTCGGTTTGAAAATTTTCAAACCGAACCGACCATTAAGAAACCAACATAAAACTGAATCGACTGGCTATTTTAAACATATTGTATGATTTTTATATAAAATATATAGTATTTATTATATATATTCAGCCAGTTCAGTTTTATCGGTTAAAATCACATAAAAACTGAAAAACCAAACTGACAATATCGGTTTTGAATTTTTTAAACTGAAACCGAACTGATCAATTCAGTTTTGATCTGTTCGATCGGTTTAATCAGGTTTTTAACCCTAGATGAATGGGGTTTCACTGTCCTGCCATTGAATCCATAACTAATAGAAAAAACCTAGTTTAACTTTGACTAGTTTTTTTTTTTTTACCTTGGTGTTGTTGATGATTAAAAAAAACCACTTATGTGGTGTCCATGATAAAATAAGCAGGTGGTAAACATCCAGACTCTAATTTATCTGTTTAACAAAAATAATGTCATCATTTTTCTTTTACATAAGTTCTTGGGTTAATTGTTGTTTCCCCTTAATAAATAGTTAATTGGGAAGTGCCCCCATATTCATTTCGTATCACACTTTCCCTTTAAGACTAGTAGTAAATATGCATTGATTGTGAGCGAACGAATGCGACCTATTTTAATGATGAAAGCACCCTCACGTGCATCTCATGCACAATGTGAAGGATGTGACTAACACGTTCATCCCAACCGTCTGTCAACTGATCTACTTACATGGACGGTCGGGATTAGAAATGGCAGACTGTAACCTTTTAGAGATGGAGAGTGGAGGGAAAACTCCCTCCATTTTCAGAGTCTATTCTCTGTGTTTTCTCTTCTTTGTTCTCTTGTCTGCAACTTTCGAACACAAATGAAGAAGGGGAAGGTGAAAAGAAAAATATGTGATGTGTTGGTGAGTAGTAGTAGCAGCAATGGCGAGAGCACTGCTTCGAGCATACATTGGGGTGATTACAATTCGTTAAGTGATTTGAGTGATTGTCGTGAGATTTGAAGCGATGAGGAACCATATCTGAGGCGAGATTTCACTCCTTTAGACAGTGAAGAGGATGTGAATCTAAATCTAAGACCTCTTCATGTTCATTGGCATGACATATTGTGATGATACATAAAAACGGTCACACCCTGGAGCCGTACACGTGTCATGATGATCTCGAGGAATTACGGCCTCAAGCGTCAACCCAACACTGATCCGGCCCAAGCGGTTCTAAGACCACCCAACTGCAGTCCGTTAGGCGAACCCAAACTCTCACAGCATGCTAGGCCCACACGTCTCATAGCTATCCTCGATACCCGTAAGCCCTCTTCAGTCAAGTATCTCGAGGATCAGCTTCGGACGGGCAACTACAACTGCTCTCTGCTTCCAACTAGGAAGCAAACACCAGAGTATCTTCCACATAGGGAAACTCTCTTCTACGAATTGCTCTTGGATTGGGAACTATCTCCCCCGTATCTAGGAACATGGAGCTAACATGGAAATTCTTCCTACAATATGACTCCTAATTAGGGAGGGATCTCCACGAAGATATCCTTCCTAAACTATGCCTACAACGGTCTGGTAGAACCAGAACTCCTTGCATTATAAACATGAAATGAGGTTGGTAATCTAAGGTACGCTACAAATTCCCTATTACAGCATTACACCTTCCTCAGAGCCATGTCTGACTTTAGCATAGGAGTGTCATCGACCACCCCATGGTGGTCTGTGACTCACGTGCATTACTTCTGCAGGTTAGCAGAACAGCAAGACTAGGTCAAAGCAGGGAGCGAAAAAAGACTGCATCAGTTTGGCGCCTTTTGTGGGGACGACATAGTTCATAACTTTATACTAAACGTCGTCTCATATCAAAATCCAGAGAGATGGTAACCACTAGGTCATGCAACAATAGATAACCAGGGGACACGTCCAACGCTCAGGCTGTCTATACCGCCTCATTAAGAAGTTCCTATCGTGCACGGGCAGCCAACTCACGCTCCCACTCCAACGGCAATAACGATGGACCTCAGAATCGATGTCCTGACATCTCAGATACAACAGATCGCTAAGGCGGTGGAGACTCTTACGCGACAAAATCCACCACCTGCTAACGGAGACCAGAAGCAACACGGACCTCTGTCTCCAGAAGATGATAAGGAGCAAGCGTAGGAGAGCTAGGCCCCCGCTAGTTCTCATTGGACTAAGGGAGTTTGCACGCCTAACGCTGTGCTCGGGCCTGGAAATCCCCTTCGCAGAGGGGCACATGATCCGAACGTACTATATTGCCTCTTCGTCCCACCATTTGTGGACCGGATAATGAACGAGGCCCTTCCAAGGAAGTTCTTTCCCCTGAAGCTCGACTCCTATGATGGGACCACCAATCCTTTCGATCATCTGCGCCATTAATAGCGCGTAATGGCCCTCAAGGAAGGATCTGAGTCTGTCATGTGCCGAACCTTTCCCGCCAATCTAAAAAGCTCTGCGCTGACATGGTTCCAAAGCCTTTTACTGAAGTCAATCGACTTCTTCAAAACACTAGCGAAGGAATTCCTGACACTTTTCGTCGGAAGCCAACATTTTAGAAAATGCCCACACTACATACTCTCTCTAAGGTAGAGGTCCGGCGACACGCTCCCAGAGTATGTCACACGCTTCAACAATGAGATGACCCCCATCGATGGATGCAATGATGATACAATCACGACGGCCTTCACTACGGGCTTTAGAGAGGGAAAGCTTTTTGAGGACCTCACCTTGGAACCCCCTCTAGACATGGTGGAGCTCCTCAAGAGCGTCCAAAGACACATCACCCTGGAGAAGTCAAGGACTGCTAAAAGGGAAATCGAAGGCGACAGGAAGCCCGCCTCTCTTAGGGAGAAGGAGGGACGAAGCAAAAAGAAGCGCAACGACAACAAGCTGGACCCTGGTCGACCCGGGCCGGAGAAATCATCCAACTACGTTGGATCCAGAGCCGTGACACCCCTAAGCGCTAGCCTGTCAGACGTACTTAACTCCATGAAAAGCTGAAAGGAACTGAAGTGGCCCCCAAAGACACGCAGATGCCCTTTCAAGCATGACAACGGAAAATACTACAGTACCACAAGGAGGGCAGCCACAACACCAACGACTGCAACAGTCTAAGGTATGAAATCTGATAAGCAGTCAGAACAGACTTGGGGCAGGGGGAGTTGGTTAAAGAGATAGAGAATGAGACTCCAGGGATAATCTACGTCCTTCATGGAGACAGACCAAATGAAGACCAGTCGTATAGGTCCCGTAAGCGAACACTACTGGATATGCGGACACAATCTGCGGATGAGGATAGGCACATTTGCCACTCACGGGTTCAGAACCCCATTCCCACTTTGACTTTCACGGACAGGAACCTCAATGGAGTCCGAGCGTCGCACAACGTCGCCTTGGTCATCTCTGTTTCCATCGCAAAGTGGGAAGTGAAGAGAGCTCTGGTTGATACAGGAAGTTCACTTAACGTTGTGTTCTACAACGCGTTCCACAGAATGGACATCAAGGAGGAAAACCTGACATCTTCAGAACACCCGCTGATTGGATTCAGCGAGGAGAAGTGTTTCCCCAATGGAAAGATAAGGTTGGCTATGGTAGCAGGAGAGCCGCAACTCAGAAAAATCCTATTTCTGGACTTCATGGTGGTAGACGCACCGTCATCCTACAATCTCACCCTGGGAAGACCTTGGTTCCACCAAATGGAAGCAGTGGTCTCCACCCTTCACTAGTGTGTTAAGTATACTGCTAACCACTCCGAATGAACAATTCGTGGAGACCAACTACGGCACGAGGCTGCCACTACGCTGCATTGAAACAAATAGAGTGCTCCCAGATTCAGCTAATCATGCAGAACAGCCTGACCCAGTGCAAGGCCAAAAGACGGTAGAGACATCACTTTCAAGTGGTACAGGAGCAACAAGCTCTTCCGCCTAGCGAGTCGAAAAGGCCATGGCAAGCGGGAACACCCCCTCCCCAGACATTCCGTTGGCGCGGAGATCCGCCCCTCTAAGGTTCGCTCTTCAGTAACCTATGTAAAGCCTCGACAGTCAGCCGAATAATCCGCGAGAGCAACCAGAATCCACTTCAAGGCTAGGATCAATTTCTCTCCGTCAACAATTAGTTTGCTTTAAGTTGTTTGTTTCCCTTTCCATAGTCAATATTGAGTTTTAGTTCTTAAAAGACTTATGTGATTTTCAATTCTTTAAGAAATAAATGAGGAATTACGAAAAACAAACTCTATTGATTATCGAAAAGATGTAACAACAAGCACCTTGAGGCAGATACAAAAGACTACATACTACGAAAGCCCTGAGGCGGATACAAAAGACTACATACTGCAGGCATCTAATCAACATGGAGTAAGGACTTGTTTAAACTGTCTGACCACTTAAGCAACACGAACAATCCGGGGCAAGCTGCCCACAAGCGAAAGAACGCTCTATCGAACACCACCATCAAATATGGTATGCAGGGCTACAAAATCGGCAACCGGGAGTCCCGCGACTAGCCACTGCCAGATACGGCCAACTCACATGCTCGAACCGTTGTAACGGTGAACTTGGGACAAGTATTAGGTCGACACAGGTAGGGTGCACTTTCCGGTTGCGGGGATGAGAGGGACATCCAGGAGTCAATGACCCAATCCATGGACCATGTCCAACTCCTCTTCATCTCGAGATCCTGAATTCAAGTGCAAAGCAGGACAACGAGGTTAATCGAGAGGTGGCGGAGGCGGCCCACAAAGTTGGATGCAAATGCTATATCTAAGATCAAACATTAAGGAACAACAATAAGACACCTGCACATAAAAGATTGACTCTTCTTTTGGGAGAGAATCCTTACTACTTCGAAATATGAGAAGAAATTACGAAACCTCGGCGGATCAACTACGTGCCCACCCATATCGGGTGACAACGCACAACAGTAACTATCTATATGCTCGATTGACGCAAATGTTTGAACATTCGGAGACTCCAGCGACGGAGATTCAACTTCAGCCTTTGGAAAACCCAAAACATCTTCTTCAAGCAAGTACATTACAGAAGATAAGCTGCAAAAGATAGTGCCTACAACGATTGGAAAACACCATTATATAGACATGATGGTTCACCAAGCGGGCACTCAAGCATTAACTGCCAAACATTGAATACCGCACGGGAAACTGGAAGATGATGGTTCCTAAGGAAACTGCACAGACCACGTCAATCAATTAATGACACTGCATGCAACCCCATCAATTGAGGGGGAGTAACTGATACTCAACCGTCATGCAGCCTGCGTCGTACATTGTCACCGCGCAATCTACGTCGTACACATAACGCACCATGCAGGAAATCCTAGCCTTTCATTTGCGGGCCCATGGGCTCAGCCTATTATTCAAACAACACTCTGTCACATGTTTGGCACGAGCACTAGAGATCCTAGTCAACCCTGATATACGGATTGTACCTACAGATCACCAGTTGATTTAAGGTAATTTTATCCACTCCATGCAACATGCTGATGGATTAGGTTCGCATGCCCCCTAGCAGGCAGAACTTCTATTCAAACCAGGCAAGCTAAGTCAGCCAAGACTGATGACGATGGCTTTTGGTTCATCTCGATACCTAGTTCGCTTAGCATGGGCATATACGGTTTAAGAAGTGGGAGACTAGTCAGCACTATCATGCCTGGTGATGACGACTTGCCAGGGATCATTGCCCCCTTCGTGGTCAATGATCGCAGAACCTAATCAGGTAAGCCTAGCTGGTGACGACTACCAACGAAAGCTTCTGATCAAAACTTGGACTTGTAGCCCCTATTGCGAGGGTGTAGATAGTCTAGAAGATGGGAGCCTAGTCAATCCCGAACTGATTTCGATGGCTCATCACGGAATCACTGCTTTTCAGCGTAGCCGCCAAATCACCAAACCTGGACTTGTAGCCCGCGCTGCAAGGGTGTAGTTAGTCTAGAAGGTGGGAACCCAGTCAGCAACGACCTGATTACTACAGTTTGCCACTGGACCACTGCTTTTCAACGTGGCCACCAAACCCTCCCAAATTTGTAGCCGGATACGCACAAGTGTAGATAATTTGGAAGGTGGGAGCCTAGTCAGTCCCGAACTGATTTCAATGGTTTGCCACATGACCACTGCTTTTTAGCCTGGTAACCAAACTCCTCTCGAATTCGTAGCCCCCACCGTGCGGGGAGGGTGTAGATGGTTCGAAAGGTGGGAGCCTAGACAGTCCTGAACTGATTTTGATGGCTTGTCACGGGACCACTGCTCTTCAGCCTGGTTGCCAAACTTTTACTCCCCAAATCTGTAGCCCACTTTACTTGGTCATAAACGATTAGGAAGGTGTGTGAGCCTAGTCAGTCCTAAACTGATTTTGATGGATTTCCACGAGACCACTGCTCTTCAGCCTGGTTGCCAAACTTTTGCTCCCTAAATCCGTAGCCCACTTTACTTAGACATAAATGATTCTAAAGGTGGGAGCTTAGTTAGTCCTGAACTGATCCCGATGACTTGCCACGAGACCACTGTTTTTCAGCCTGGTCGCCAAATGGGAATCTAGTTGAGTCAGCGTCTTCACGCTCAAACAGACTGACATTCTAATGTTAAGCGAAGGCCACTCGCACTGATACAAAGATCGTACGGCCAGTGCCCAGATAAAGCTACTTAGGATGCCAACCCAAGCTTACGACGCCTGACTTGGCACGAACGCTCTGACACGCACGGTCGGCCATCACAAATTGCTCATAGCAGCAGCTACAACCGACCGGTCAGACAAGCAAGGTATCCCTCAAGTAGCTTACCTTGGGGACAAGGCACATCTCGGATGACTCAACCCCAAGCTAAATTGTTCGTAACATGCCCACTACCGGACAAGACTACACCGCGATGACCCCGAGTCATTCACAACACAAAGCGGTCAGGCTTTCTACCGCAGACAAATCAGTCAACGTCCTATTGATTCAATCAGCCTATGCCAAAGCAAGACAACAAGGCGAAATGAAAAACATGCAATAGAGACAACAAGTACGAAACGAGTAAAACTATTTTCATTAATGGTCAAAGACAAAAAGAGTACAAGCACACAAAGTTCAGTCCTTATCAGGAGATGGTACAAAATGGAAGAGTTAAGGCTAGTGGAAGGAGCAGGAGTTGCGTCCACACATGCCGCAACCTAGACATCAGAGCTCAAACTGTCTTCCTCACTTGATGACGTCGAGGTAACAGACAAGTCCACATACGACATCTTCTTATAACAGCTGAGATCCCATTCGAGATGCTTCTCATTCATTAGCGCCAGTAGCTTCAGCCATCCTTGTACAACCCAGCGGAACTCACATTTTCCTTGTTCCTGGAGA
This sequence comes from Berberis vulgaris, assembly GCA_963556465.1. Lineage (NCBI taxonomy): Eukaryota > Viridiplantae > Streptophyta > Magnoliopsida > Ranunculales > Berberidaceae > Berberis > Berberis vulgaris. The sequence continues at coordinate 51,465,581 of OY747136.1, forward strand.
AACTTTTCCTCCCGCACCTTTGCATCAACAAGTTCACACTCCAGTAGTTCCAACTTGTCAGTCTGCGCGTCGACCTGAGACTGCTCTGTGGTCAGACTGCTATTCACGACACTAAGTTCATGCCACCCCAATTAGAGCAGGCCCTCAACCTTCCTCGCTTCTCGAGCATTGAACTCCACATCAGATTCCAACTGTTGCTTCTCAGCAGCCCAGTCGGCTTCCTTCGAAGCACTCTCTTTAACGAAAGACAGCAGTTCAGAACTCTCCTTAGCCGCAGCTTTCTGCACAACCTCAACTTCTTGACGGATATGACTCAGCTCTTGCCTAAGTCCATCCCTTTCGGACACCGCCTCTGTCAGATTACGCTCAAGGTTCTCCTGACGAGCTCTCTAAGCCTCAGCAGCCACGGTTGACTAATCCAACTGCTTCTCTTTGGCTTGCTTCTTAAACCACTCAATTTCATAGAGTGCATCAGAATACAACGTTTGCATATGCGAGAAAACACACTCCAAGGTGTATACTCTCTCACGAGCCGCCTCAACTTCCGTCTCAGCAACGGCCGCGTGGCTCAAATGATACATACCCATCATAAGGTACTTAAAGCCTTTATCCATACATCCTTCCATTGAATCCTCCTAAGCTTTTGGAGTGTGATCCATCAACCAGTTGTGATGCCTGCTTATATGCTTCTTTGAAGCATACTCTACGTCCATCTCTTGGTGCCAGACCTGTGAACTCAGCTTTACCAAATCCGATGCAAATAGGCTTATCTGTGCGTCCGGATGAAGCTTTCCCTGATCGGGAACTATGCCAACACCGCCCTTCATGGTTGCCACTGTCATCAGGCTCTCCTTCGTGGCCTTTCCCTCGTCAACAACATCCCCTTTTGTGCGAGATGGCACAATGGATCTGGAGGGAGAAAAGGCAGCGAAATATCCAAAGGACCCTCCAACACCTCTAGTTGAGGCCTAGAGCGAAACGGTGAGCAATGCGGACTGCAAGAGACACGGTCTGTACCGTGACCACTATCAGGCAAAGCAACTATGGGGCAATCAGATTCTACCACCTCAGGCAAATCCTCACAAGAGCCTTCTACCGGAGCAGCCTCCCGCGAATCAGCACCAAGGGAGAAAACCATCGCAACTCGCACAAGGCGGTCATTCAGAGTCTCAACCTGCGCATCACTATGGTTCAACCTGTCTGCAACTCCTGCCAATCGCAAGTAATCCTTCTCCAAGCCGAAAACATCAGTCTCCACCTCAATAGGCCTAGCAGACTCACGCCCCTCCCCCCTTCACCATAGCAAGTCATGTCGAAGACGACCCAGTTCTAATACGAGACCTTTTCCACACGAATGAGGCAAAAGTATCAGACGGCTCCTCCACATTAGACAGAACTGGAGCTTTGGCCCCAGTAGCCTTCCTCTTCCTGGAAAGGGCCCCATCTTCCAACTTAATGCGTGACACTCGATACAGAGTGGGGACGACGTGCCAGTTGTCCCACAGCCAACTACGGATGAAGTTGAAAACCCTTATGACCTCAACCATTTTTATTTTCGGTAAGACGTGAAACTTCTCCATGGTGTTTTGCTCGTCTAAGGTAAGAGTAGTGGGAAACCTCCCTGCATAAAAATGAAAGCGATAGTTAATTGGCCCACTATCAAGCATATCAAAGTCACAAGAAAAGAGATGAACTTATGAAATGGCCTAAACTGTCGCTCGAGCAGAGGACCCTTACATTGAAAATACTTCGAATCCGCAGGGGCAAAAAATAAGTACTTTTACCAAAACTTGAAGTCATCTGGCAGCTTAACGAAGCGATTTGGCGACTTCATCTTACAAACAACATTATTATTTTAGCTGAAGAGAAGTCAGCAACTGAATTACCCGCGGAGTCACACTAACGCCGACCTCCTTAGCACTAAGCAAAATCATGAGGATGATCCTATATCCATTGGGCCCCACTTGAGCCGGAGGAATCCCTAAGAAGTCCAAGAACTCCCAGATCACATCCAAAATCGGGAAACACACTCCAGTTTGAAGCATTCCGCGGTGTAAACAGATAAAACCAGCCGGAGGTGACATTGGCGTCTAGTCACCCATAAGGAGATAGAACGACATGTCTTCAAGGACCCCAAACTTCGTACGAATTTCGACGAGATTAGGTTCAGACAACAACATGTCTTCAAAAAACTTCAGGTCATCGACCAAGACGGCATCATCAAGAAGGTTTTCTTGAGCCATGAAGAAAATGAAACAATATTTTTTAATAAGAGTGGTAGCTTCAAAAGCAAGGAAAGTAGGAGAATTAGACTCTACACTGCGAATGACCTAAATAGAAGTTGGCTTTCCGCCTCTTTTCCTCTAAACCAACGCACGATCAATTAATGCAGCGCATGGCTTAAGCAACGATTCAGACTCAATCGACATGAGCGGTGCATCCTTTCAAGAGATGACTTAGCGAGCCGATGTGACAGACCACTAACTCGGGGGGAGTAGCTGATGATACATAAAAATGGCCAGTCCCCGGAGTCATACACGTGTCATGATGATCTCGAGGAATTAAGGCCTCAAGCGTCAGCCCCACACTGATCCGGCCCAAGCGGTTCTAAGCCTTCCCAACTGCAGTCCACCAGGTGGACCCGAACTCTCACAGCATGCTAGGCCCACACGAATCACAACTATCCTCAATACCCGTAAGCCCTCTTCAGGCAAGTATCTCAAGGATCAACTTTGGACGGGCAACTACAGTTGCTCTCTACTTCTAACTAGGAAGCAAACACCAAAGTATCTTCCACACAGGAAAACTCCCTTCTAAGGATTGTTCTTGGATTGAGAACTATCTCCTACGTATCTAGGAGCACGGAGCTAACAAGGAACTTCCCTCCTACAACACGACTCCTAATTAGGGAGGGATCTCCATGAAGATCTCATTCCTAAACTACGCCTACGATGGCCTGGTAAAACCAATGCTCCTTGTACTATAAATAAGACATGAGGTTGGTAAGCTAAGGTACACTACAAATGGCCTGTTACAACATTACACCTTCCTCAGAGCCATGTCTGACTTTATCATCGGAGTCCCATCGGCCACCCCACGGTGGTCTGTGGCTCACATGCATTACTTGTGCAGGTCAGCAACAACATGACTAGGTCAAAGAAGGGAGCAGAAAAAGACTAGGGGTGGATTCGAAGTCCCGAACATGTTTTTTATGAATTAATTGAATTTAATCTTCCTTGCTATTAGTGATTGTGTTTTTCTTAACTTCTTTATAGAGAACTTTTCTTTGTATGTTTGTTAAGGTGGCCAACTTAGTAAGCATGCTAGGATCTGGGGCTAGAGTATAAGAGAGTTTCACCTAATCGTTATAATCTTGTACTGACAAGTAGTAAATACCAAGGAACATTGGTAAGGTTAAGTAAAAACCTAGGTAAGAACAAGATGTTGAACTTACTTGTAATTGCCTAGTCAGTGTTCATATTTTCCACAAAACTTAATGATCTTAGATTGTTATCTAACTTGCGATTCATGATTAGATAGCATGACAAGAATAGTTTGAAAGCAACGCTGAGTTTAATTCAACGAACTTGGAAAAATATTAAGATTAATGCAGTGCTGATCACGGTTAATCTTGAGCATTGTCACTCACGAATTAGCAAGTGATTATTGAAGATTGATTTATGATCATATGTTTGGTGTGTGGAGATAAACCCTTAGCTATTTTCTCATATTTTCCATCCCTTTAGTTCTATTATCTTTACAGTAATTTTCGTAGTTTAACTTAAAAAATCCAATCCCCCAATATTTACTTAATTAGGTTGTTAGTTGTCTTTTAGTTATTCTTAGTGCTAGTTGACAAGCGCTCTAATTTTTTATCCAGAATGATACCTACTTATTCTATACTACAGTCACAAAGCAGGGTATTAAATTGTGTGCTACTAAAATAACACATCAATTTTTGGCGTCGTTGCCGGGGATTAGTAAAATTGCTAATTACTTCATTAGTTTTTATTTATTTATTTTTCTTTTTATTGATTTTTCTTCTTTCTGTCTATATCTCGGGTACCAGTTCATGCTTAATAGGAGATCCAATGAAAACTTATTAGAATACAATTCAGAGCCTGAGAAAACATTTAGAAGACGAATGAGAAAAACAAAAGAGTCACAAACGTCTAGCTCTGAATATGAATCTGAAGAGTTCGACATGGAAGACAATAGATTTATTAAAGAACTTTCGGCATCCACCTTGGACAATGTCGCACCCCTATGCATTCAGTATCCAAGAGCCACGTAGGGCAAGACAGAGTCATTCAAGCCGAAATCCAGCCTACTTCATCATATTCCGAAGTATCATGGTCTTTCTATGGAGGATCCAAATAAACATTTAAAGGAATTTGAAGTTGTATGCTCCAGTATGGCGCCAATAACTGTGGATGAGAACATCCTAAAGCTGAAAGCATTTTCCTTTTCTCTGACTGATAGGGCCAAGGATTAGCTCCATGAACTACCTTTCTGAACAGTATATTCTTGGGATAGCATGAAGAAGGTGTTTCGAGATAAATTCTTTCCAACTTTCAAAATTATCTTGTTGAGGAAGAAAATCAGTGGTATACAGCAAGGTCCAGGAGAATCATATCCAGCTTACTATGAACGCTTCAAAACTCTCATAGCATCATGTCCGCAACATCAGATGAAAGAGGATCTCCTGATTCAAACTTTATGAGGGATTGCTTCCTCTTGAGCGACAGATGTTAGATGCAGTGGCAGGAGGAGCTTTGGTTGATAAAACTCCAGCAGCAGCAAAGACTTTGATTGCAAATCGAGCCTTAAATGCCCAACAATATGAAGGAATTGGAGAGCCTTCATGCCAAGTCAATGAGGTAAGTACTAAATCTAGTTTGGAAGCTCAAATGGCTAATCTTACTTCACTTGTGAGTCAGGCTCTGGGGAAGCCGAATGTGTTAGGAGTTGCACAAGTTTGTGGCATGTGCACTAAGCCAGGACATCCATCTGATCAATGTCCTTAACTGATTGAAATGGCGGTTGGGAAAATAATAATGCAGTAGGTTTTCAGGGGCAAAATCACTATAGGAATAACCCTTATTCGAACACTTACAATGAAGGTTGGAGAACAACCTCAATAACAAATTTTGAATCGGCCACCCCTTGGTTTTGTCCTAAGGCTACCAGAACCACCTCAGCACAATTCAGGTATGCTCCTTAATTATGATGAGATTTTGAAATCGTTAACTATTTCTCAGCAGAACCAATAAAAAGATATAGCATATTTGAAACTACAAATGGGACAGATAGCTGAGTTTATTGGACAAATTCGCGAGCAAGGAAAACTTCCTAGTTCTACCATTCCAAATTCGAAAAGCGGGTTTGAAACTGCAAAAGCAATTACATTAAGGAGTGGTAGGCAAATTGAGAATGAGACAATAGTCCCCAAACAGAGCCGAAATATGGAAGCTGAGTTACAGGAGGAGGATCCAGCCACTGTTGAGACACCAAAACCCCTAGTTAAGAAGGTGAGTGTTCCAAGTTCAGTTCCTGTTAATCCATCTCCACCTCTTTTGCCTTTCCCGCACAGGTTTGCCCAGTCTAAGAAAAATGAATAGGAGAAGGAAATTTTGGAAACCTTTCGGAAAGTACAGGTCAATATTCCGCTTCTTGATGCTATTAAGCAAGGGCCTAAGTATGCAAAATTTTTAAAGGAGCTTTGCACTACAAAGAGACAATTTCAAAACGGAGAGGTAGTTATGGTGAGTGAGAATGTCTCTGCAGTTCTTCAAAGGAAATTTCCTCTGAAGTGTAAAGATCTTGGTAGTTTCACTATCCCTTGTGTTAATGGTAATACTAAAATTTAAAATGCAATGTTAGACTTAGGTGTTTCAATTAATGTTATACTATTCTGCTTATCATTCTATGAATCTCAGGGAGCTAAAAAATGATGATGTAATTATTCAATTGGCTGACCGTTCTAATGAATATCCACGAGGTTTGTTGGAAGATATGTTGGTGTAGGTTAATCATTTGATCTTCCTAACAAATTTCTATGTGCTTGAAATGGAAGATATAGCATTGTCAGCACATTTGCCTCTTATTTTAGGGCACCCCTTCATGAAAACTGCAAGGACAAATATTGATGTGCATGTGGGAAAACTGACCATGGAATTTGATGGTGATGTGATTGGCTTCAACATCTTTGAAGCCATGAGGTATCCTATTGATAATCATTCTTGTTTTTCTATTGACGTGGTTGATATATTGTCCCAGGAATTTCTTGACCTCATGAACGAAGATGAACTTGAAATCACCATTACCACTGCCGCCGGATATGAGAGAAATAGAGTTCTTTGTGACAATAAGAAGATCTCGACCGATAACATGAGGGAGGATATCATTGAGACTGTGGCAGCCTTGGAGTCAATGCCACGAAATTGTTAGTGAGTTACCTCCCCCAATTATTATTCCCTCGTCTACTAATGAACTTTTGCCTTTTGTGATTCAGGCACCTACACTTGAGCTTAAACCCTTACTGGATCACATGAAGTACGCGTATTTGAGAGATGATGAGACATTGCCTGTCATCATATCATCATCACTCACAGTTTTAGAGGAGGAAAAACTTATTCGAGATTTGAAGGAATACAAGACTGCAATTGGGTGGACATTGGCCGACATTAAGGGTGTTATCCCTACCACTTGTATGCAGTGTATACTTCTTGAGGAAGGTGCAAAACCCAGTAGAGAAGTTCAGCGCCGCCTAAACCCCCCTATGATGGAAGTTGTGAAGAAATAAATCATTAAACTCCTTGATTGTGGCGTGATTTACCCTATTTAAGATAGCAAATGGGTTTCACCGGTGCAAGTAGTGTCGAAGAAGTCTAGCATAACTTTGGTAAAGAAAGAGGAAAATGAGTTGGTTCCCACGCGAATGCAAACTGGGTGGCGGGTTTGTATTGACTATAGAAAGCTGAATGCAACTACCAGGTAAGATCATTTTCCTCTTCCCTTTATTGATCAATTGCTTAAAGGTTGGTCGGTCGTGCTTTTTATTGTTTCTTGATGGTTATTCAGGATATAATCAGATTGTCATTGCTCCAGAGGATCAAGAAAATACAACCTTCACATGTCCATTTGACACTTTCGCATATAGAAGAATGCCATTCAGGTTGTGTAATGCCCCGACTACCTTTCAAAGATGCATGGTAAGTAAATTTTCATACTTTATTGAAAAAAATCATTGAAGTTTTTATGGATGATTTTAGTGTTTTCGGTGATTCTTTTAATTATTGTCTGGATAATTTTTCCTTGATTATAAAGCGATGCATTGAGGTTAACCTTGTATTAAATTGGGAAAATGTCACTTTATGGTTAATCAAGGTATTGTTTTAGGCCATGTGGTTTCAGCTAGGGGTATTGAGGTTGATAAAACTAAAATAGATCTTGTACGTTACTTACCCTATCCTACTTCGGTGAGAGAGATTCATTCTTTTCTTGGACATGCAGGATTCTATCGGCGAATTATCAAAGATTTTTCTAAGTATTTTGGACCACTATGTCAACTCCTACAAAAAGATGTGCCATTTGAGTTCAATAATGATTGTCAAACAACGTTTGACAAGCTTAAGGAGTTGTTGACATCAACACCTATCATTGTGCCGCCGGTTTGGAGTCTTCCATTTGAGCTTATGTGTGACGCATCAGATTATGCCTTAGGAGCAGTTCTAGGCCAATGGAGGGACAAACGTCTTCACGTCATCTACTATGCCTCCCAAACTCTGAATGATGCTCAATTGATTTATTCCACGACTGAAAAAGAATTTTTAGCTGTTGTATTTGCTTTACCAAAATTTTGATCTTATTTAATTGGAACTAAAGTTATAATTTTCTCTGATCATGCAGCTTTAAAATACTTGCTTACGAAGAAAGAGGCGAAACCAAGACTTATACGGTGGATACTTCTTCTTCAAGAGTTTGATGTGGATATCAGGGATAAAAAGGGAGTGAAAACGTGGTAGCTGACCACATGAGCCGTTTGGTGCGCAATGAAGAGCCCATGCCGATTCTTGAGACTTTTCCTAATGAGCAACTATTTTTGGTCGAGGTAAGTTAACCATGGTATGCTGATATTGTGAATTACCTTGTATCCAAACAGATTTCGAACACCTTGACTCGAGTTCAGAAGGATAAGCTCAAGAAAGTGGCAAAACAGTTTGTATTGGATGATCCCTATCTGTGGAAGCATTGTACCGATATATTGTGACATATTTTCATTCTTATGCTTGTGGGGGACACTTTGGAACTCAAGGAACAACTCTTAAGGTTTTAGAATGTGGATTTTATTGGCCCACTTTATTAAGGATGCCAGATTATTTTACATGACTTGTGACCGATGTCAAAGAACATGTAACTTAGGCCCTAGAGATCAATGCCACAACATCCTATATATAGTGTGGAAATTTTTTTTATGTATGGGGTATTGATTTCATGGGTCCATTTCTTTTTTCTAATGGTTTCATTTATATATTGCTTGTTGTGGATTATGTTTCAAAATGGGTGGAAACAAAAGCCACTCGTACTGATGATTTCAAAGTTGTTGCAGAGTTTATTTGTTCTAACATTTTTACAAGGTTTTGAATGCCGCGAGTGATTATAAATGATGGAGGTTCCTACTTTTGCAACTGTACAATTGAAGCTTGCTTAAGAAATACAATGTCACACATAAGGTTTTGACACCTTATCATCCCTAGACAAGTGGACAACCTGAAGTCTTGAATCGTGAAATAAAAGGAATCATTGAGAAAACAGTAAAGCCCACTCGCAAAGATAGGAGTATGCAGCTTGATGATGCTTTATGGGCATATAGGACAACATATAAGACACCTATAGGGATGTCTCCCTTTAGGATTGTATATGGGAAACCGTGTCATCTACCGGTTGAGCTAGAACATAGGGCGCATTGGGCAATTAAGACTTTCAATATGAACATTGATGATGCTGGCCTTTATAGGAAATTGCAGCTGAACGAGCTTGAAGAGATTTAGAATGACGCATATGAGAGTGCCATGATTTATAAGGAGAAAACTAAAGCTTTTCATGATTGCATGATCCGAAAAAAGACTTTTGTTGTGGGCCAGAAAGTCTTGCTTTTTCAGTCACGCCTTAAACTTTTTCTTGGTAAGTTACATTCTAAATGAGTTGGTCCTTTCATTGTTACTAATGTGTTTCCTCATGGTGATATACAGGTGAAGAGTGTCACAACTGAAAATGAGTTCAAGGTGAATGGGCATCGACTTAAGCCCTATTATGAGTCATTTGTGGAGCATGACGTGGAGACCTTATCACTCCATGTTTCCACTTATTATGAGGATTAATTGGAGATAATGTCAGGCTGCACGACATTAAAACAAATGCTTCTTGGGACGCAACCCAATCAGATTTGCTTTTTCTATCCCTTTACTTTCTTTTCGTTATTTTTGCTTGTTTGTTAGTAATTTGTTTTTCCACTTTTAAATCTTTCATTGCATGTGCTATAATCTATTAACATTGAGGACAATGTTAGGTTTAAGTGTGGGGGAACAACATTGTTTTTATTTTTTTTAAAAAAAATTAAAAAGTGTCAGTCATTAAAAAATAAAAAAGTGTTGGTTTTTATTTTCTTTGTTGGTATTAGTATCTTTAAAAAAAATTTCATAGTTGTTTTGAGTCTTAGGATACTTTCCAACACAATGATGAGATTTGGTTTTTAATTGCATAACTTTAAGGTGATTTATAAGCATGATTTAAGATCTAATATTATTATTTGGTTAATGCTTATTCATGGTCATCATATATAAATTCACATGTAATCAACATAGTAATTGATATTCGTAGTATGCTTAATTGAATTTAATTCATTATAACCCATATGTGAGTTTTGAGTCTATTGTTCCTTTGATTTTGAGAGTTTTTTGTTAGGTCATCTTTTATTTTATTTTTTTGTCAATAATGATTCGTTGCATGATCTCATTTTTGTTTGTTTTGGTTGCTACTTGGATTGCTTTCATAATTAAGAATTAAACACTAGAACTTGTATAAATTCCGTTCAGAGCATTATATTGAATTGCACGACATGCTTGACATGATAAAGGAACCTAGTTTCCACCATTGCCAAATAAGTCTGATTCATGATATATTTCCTTTAGGTTAACCCCATTGCGCCTGTTATTAAGCCTTTTGTTTCATTACCCTCATTTTTTGTCCCAAACCTAATCAGAAGAGTGGAGCATAATTTGATTTGCAAAGACTTTATTGTGGTTCAAGGTATGTTGAAAAGCAAGTGTGGGGGAAGACCCTTATGATAGACAGTTCAAGAAGAAAGAGTTGAAAAAAATTTGGTACAAAAAGTTACATAAGGGATACAAGTCTTTGTCTATATTCATTCAGTATTTCAGTACCATACAGATAGTCTAGTTCTTTTCATTCAGTAGATACAAAACAATGGTTGAAACTCTTCATTATCAGTAGGACACTTCTTCCTTTTCCTACTTATGTCTTGAATCGTGTGATTTCTTGCTAATGTCTCTTGCATGCTTTCACCATTTTTTTAAGCCATTTGAAAATTTCCTATCCGTTATTTCTCTTCCCTTGACCCATTGGTCTCATTACAACCTGAATTAAGACCTTTTGATTGAGTGTGACTTGCAATGTCACGTTGTGGAGATTCGACTGAGGTATGAGCATATGGTGTCACTAGTTCTTGCATTCAAGTAGTAGCATTCCTTCCATGGGATCAAATATCTGAAAAGAAAAAAAAATGTCAGAAAATGCCTTTCTTTCTTGTTATATCACATGTAAGCTATTTGTTTCCCTTTTACATCAATCCTCTCACATATAACTAGAATAGGAAGAGTGATTTTACCAAACAATCAGTGAAAAAGGAAATAGTGCACCCAGTGCGATTTTTGGGTTAATTTTTCTTGGCACGCGCTTGAGTCTCATAGTCACTTGGATTGATTTAATTGTGAATTTTTATATCATTGCTATGAACATGTATTAATTTTAGAATGATGTTGATTTAATCTTGTGTTTACAAATAATCTTAACATGTCATGATCCGTTGAAAATCTCTGAGACAAATGTTGAAAAGTATAGATTGAGTCATTTGAGTCTTTTATTTTTGTTTCTTTGATTTACTCGAGGACTAGCAAAAGATAAGTGTGGGGGAACTTGATAGGAGCATAATTAGGTTATTTTTAGTACCATATATATTTTTAGTACCATACTTGTTAATTATGGGACTAATTGTTATTTTCGTGTTTGTGTCGGTTTCCAATTACAAGATTTCAAAATACAAGCTAAGTGAAGCAAATTGGCAATTTAGAAATATTGATTGCAAAAGGAAACCACGCAAAGAAGGAAATCAAGAAGAAAACAATTATAAAAGGGACGATACCTTGCTTTGGAGAAATCACCCATCCACAACCTTCACAAAATCACCCATCCTCTCAGCCACAAGCCATCATAAACCCATCCTCATAGATCCCTCGTCGCAGCAGTCCCTCAGCCGTCATCCTCTTTGCCTCCTTGCAATCACTGTTCATAACTTTTCTTATCCTTCAGACCGTAACTCCCTGAAGTAATGTTGCATGGGACCCCATGCCAATAAACAATTTCGTAGAGTGAAGGTGAGCAACATGAGAGGCATCCTGAGCACTTTTGCAACGAATGAAATGACCATCTTGGAGAACCTATCAACAACCTCCAAAGTAGAATCATAGCCATGGGAAATTCTGCACAGATCAAGAATTACATCGAAACGTCAAGCCATGTCCTCTATCAAATGGGATTAAGTGTATAGAGGCCAGGAGTAAACTTGAGTTGAGAATAGGTGAGGTGTAAAGGAGATCCAGTAGAAATCTGTCTCTTGACAAAACATCCACATTCGTATGCATCTGTCTGTAACGAACTTGTCCATGTAGATTTGGCTAATTGCAGAGTTGCATGGAATAGAGTTTATTTGCCTACTCAATTTACCATTGATCGGTATTTTCTTACACAGTTTTAAAGGATGAAGGATGCAACAGAAGAATTTGCCAGGAGGTCACCCCGCCATTTATTAGTGTCAACACTTTATCAAACAGTTGTTTTACAGCAGAACTTTTTGGCTAGCCTATTGATCTTATGGTACGCACAATGTTGACATGTGCTTGGGAGAACTAAAGAACTTGCATCCTACAATTACAAGAAGAAAGTTGAAAACAGAAGACGACTTCCATCAATGAGCTTTTAGCTCAGTCAAAGCTTGCTTCTTTTTGGGTGTGAAGCTTATCGAGCTAAAAAAAAAAAAAAAGGACAAGTATTAGTTCTCCTTGGAAAGGAGGCGATCCATCGCACTTCTATGCTGTAGGTTTCATCGAAAGCAAATGGAGAATGTAGACATGCAGGAAGGTGTCCTGAGGTAGTCCTTTCACTCAGTACTACATTTACTCCTTTTTGAGGACTATAGCTGAGAAAGCACTTTCCTGTTTCTACTGATGTACCCAAATGATAAGAACAATGGCATGTGCTGATCCATTGGAAAGGAAGGGTGAAAAAAAAAAAGAAGTTTCAGTTTGATGCTCTACTTCGTTTGATCATCTATGGAAAGTCTTTACAAGGTAGTCATCCTTTTCATTGTTGTTAAACCCGAAGTCAATTAATTGCACAAGTGAATCTTCCAAGTACGTAAAGTGTAAGATTACATTTAATAATCTCCTAAGGATGTGGTTATACTGAATCTATGAGCAGTGAAAGTAGATGGTTTTATTGTATTGAGCCGGCTACTGGAGCTAACCATATGTTCACACATGTTGCTATTGAGCTTAGACTAGGTACTATTGAATCCATGGTGGCAATCTACTTGAGCATGTTGGCACATTTGCAGGCTCAAACCAGATTTCTTATTCTCTTGACAGCTACTAACTCGGTGAATCCTTCCTTACAAACTCATGAGGGAAATTTTTGTGCAGACGACGCAGGAATCAATAAACTGTAGAAGAATTTCATAGAAACAAAAGAAAAAAGGAATACATTTTTCAAATTGTATTTGAGCATCTGTAGAGACAAAATTGTTGGACCAAACAATTCAAAAGATTCACATTCTTTTTAGGATATGAGAACCACAATAAGTGATGGCATGTTCAAAACTTAGACCTGTGATACCAATCACCACAAGCTACACCTGATGAGTACACTCTTGTGTAATTGTCACATTGTTGGTAACAATAAATTTTGATTAGAGTTTTAGAGTTCAGGATTTAGGGTATAAGGTTTGCTGAACAACAAAATGAAGAAGCCATTTGATGACATGTGGCATGACCATAGTGAACTCAAAGGGATATTAGTAACAGACAGAGAGAGAGACACAATAAATTGTGGTCCATATAAGCAACCTTTAAATTAAATTAAAGCTTGTTGACGACATTTCAAATCTCATAGTGGTCATGGTTTTGTTTTAAGTCAAATCAACCACATCAATGCCATTAGTCATTAACACTACCAATCATACACCATTAATTTATATTTCAAAGAAAAAATCAAGTCTTTTTCATAATTATGTCCTAAATACATAATTAGTAAAAGAAGACTACTTCTAGAGGACTGCTAAAGATAATGATGTAGAGCTAAGTTTTTCTAACAGTGATGGATTAAATGCTGACTAAAAATTATTCCATTTCCGATATGGCCAAACACAGGTTTGTGGTAAACAAAATGAACCAACGTAAAACAATATCGTCGTACATATTAATCGGTGTCCCCTGTTCAAAGGTAATTAACCTGACTTGTTTGTTGGTGGGAATTTTATCTCTAATGGTTGTCCTTAATGGAGGGAGTAGTTTAGTTTGAGTTTTCTATAAACAGAGAATATTGGAAAGATGAAAATTATATATGTATTCTATGAAGAGAAGACAGCAAGGGACAAAGAATACTAAGTTTATAACCTGTTCTTTAGAGTAAATAAAATGGCATGATGATTCAGTTTCCTTTCTCCTTCCAGCCCACATGCTTGGATGTTATCTTGGCATGGCTGCCCAAACCATCAACATGCATTAGAAAAATTATAAGTAGTGGCCAATGGATAAGAGCCTGTGAAATGTTGTGGTCTAGATGCTAAACATATAGGTTGTCCACATTTCACAGTATTTGGACTAGTACGTGAAAAGACAAAACTGCCCCCTACGGCTCAATTGGTTTGACTTGACATCCCTTCTCCTCGAGCTATAGAGGTTGGGGGTGGAGTTAAGTGTTTCAATCCTGTAATTATAAGGAGCATGAACATGCTTTATCATTGATTAACCTATGAGCACTTGATTAGCATTTAGCCTATATATATGCACAGATTCGTGGTGTAGCTGCTAAAAAAGAATGCACTTAAATCAAGTCTTTGCAGATGCTTGGGGGCAATGACACTTAATTAATCTTTCGACATGGTTTGGTTACCCTACAAGAAGGTGTTATGTAGCCTTTGGAACTATTTCGATCGATAAAGAGCTGTAATATTCTTGACAATTTTTTTTATTTTTTTTTTAAAATTTCATTATAGCCCATTGCAAACACAAATTATATGACATAGTTGCTTATGTGGATTGCAGCCAAATCAAGTCCACATAGAAACGATGTTCTGGCAATGACTAGCGATTAGCCTTTCGCCATGGTTTGGTAACCCTGGGAGAAGGGTAGTGTCATAGGTACCCTTCCAAATTGTTTGGATTACCCTTTTGGGACTGCAATATTCTTATTTCAAAATATTTAAATTTCAGAAGAACCTACACTCCAACCTTTTGAACAACTTCCAATGTTCAAATATATATTTGGAAAAAAAATTTCATTGGTTCATGTTGGTTTCAAACATGTCTTAACCTGATGTGGACAAGATTGACAGACTCCAAAACCCTTGTACCATTATTTAGTAATCATTCAACCCCACACCTTCATTAAAAAACCATCAAAACGAAGATCTGGGTTTAGCATTAATCAATTAACTAGTTTATTCATCATGTAATGTTGTATTTTGTGAGTAGTTGTTCTATCCCTATCTTTCCAATTCCACTACAACACATACTAATACTAAATTAATTCCTATTTTTGTGTTTATAGTTTAGGGTTATAAACTCTAATTTTTTACAAGCTTAATTAATGTGTAAATCACTACCAAGCTGATGTGTGTATGGACTTTTGTTGCTCATCTTTATCTCTCTGTCTCTCTATGCCGGCCAGATATGTATTAAACAACTAGGACTTATTCCACATAAAGACCATTTCCTTAATGGTCTCTTTGGTCCTACATTTCAACTGTACCTTATTGAAAGAAAAAAAGAAAAAAAAATGGCCTGCAAACACTCCTTAATTGTAATCTCTTAGCCCCATTTTTTACTAATCTTTTATTCTCAATTCTCTACACAAACAAGTAGGGAAAGTGAGTGAGTTCTACAAACAACACCATGTTGAAAAGTGAGTTTGAAGTAATTCATGGTGCTTTAGATATGATGCAGCCCCATGAGCAACAATGGGATTGCAACTTGGTGGGATTTTCAGCTCCTACTACTCATCACATGTCTGTGAGTACTAATTCTAGGCAAGTTGTCGGGGAGAATCACTATGGTGGTAGTATAGAGAAGTTTGAACTCTCGGAATGGATGGAACATGTTGCTAGGCAGTTCTCAGAGGGTTCAGGAAGTGATGGATACCAAACAGCATCAATACCGTCAGAGGAAAACTTCATGGTACCTAGTATTGGTGATTATAGACCTCGAAAAGCTCCAAGAAGACAATATGGAAATGGTAATGGCAATGGTGAGGAGAGTCAATGGAACAGTTCTTTTGGACACCAAACTAGCAATACTGACATTAACAGAAGTATGAGCAAGCTAGACGAGCGTGGGTTGAATTTGCTGACACTTCTTCTTGAATGCGCTGTTGCTATATCGGTTGATAACTTGGGTGAGGCTCATAGAATGCTGCTTGAGCTGACCCAAATGGCCTCACCGTACGGACCTTCTTGTGCAGAGAGACTTGTGGCATACTTTGTCATGGCCATGTCTAGTAGGGTCATGAACTCCGGGCTAGGTATTTGTTCTCCCTTGATCAACTACAAAAGCGTTCACAGTGCTTTCCAGTTCTTCAACAACATATCCCCATTCATCAAATTCGCACATTTCACTTCAAACCAAGCAATACTTGAAGCTTTCCATCAAAGGGATAGGGTTCACATAATAGACCTAGACATAATGCAAGGACTACAATGGCCAGCCTTATTTCATATTCTAGCTACTAGGATTGAAGGCCCACCGCACGTCAGGATGACAGGAATGGGAACGTCGTCTATGGAACTCTTGGTAGAGACAGGAAAACAACTATCCAACTTTGCAAAGCGGCTAGGAATGTCATTTGAGTTCATTCCTATTGCAAAAAGGTTTGGTGACATTGATATTTCAATGGTTCAACCGCGAAGAGGGGAAACCGTAGCAGTGCATTGGGAACAACACTCACTATACGATGCCACTGGACCTGATTGGAAGACAATGAGACTACTGCAACAACTATCACCAAGAGTGATCACACTGGTAGAGCAAGACATCACCCATGGAGGCTCCTTCCTAGACAGATTCGTTGCTTGTCTACACTATTACTCCACAATCTTCGACTCCCTAGGTGCTTCACTTTCCAGTGATGACCCAAGTCGCCACCGAGTGGAACACTGCCTTCTCCAAAGGGAGATCAACAACATACTTGCTATCGGTGGTCCTGCTAGGAGTGGAGAGGAGAAATTCAACCATTGGCGAAGTGAACTAGCTCGTAATTGTTTTGTACAAGTGCCCATGAGTGGGCACTCCATGGCTCAAGCTCAGTTGATACTCAACATGTTCCCTCCAACACTAGGTTACAGTCTAGTTCTAGGTGATGGCACACTAAAACTAGGATGGAAAGAAACTAGCTTGTACACTGCCTCTTCTTGGACTTCACATGCTCCCATGTAGCTCAGATGAGTTTATATCAATTAGTTATCTGTAATCAATCTACTTCTTGACTCCAATTTCTTTCACTTAATCTGCTGAACAATATTGGATTGCAGTCATGCGTGCATTCATGCAGTGAAGATCTCTTTCTTTTATCTCTGTTTGTCACCTAATGAACAAATATATCTGAGTGGTTCAAACATTAGTATTACGCATGGGGTGTTTAAAACTTGATCAGAAAGTCATTAAACTTTTAGGTTGTGAGATCGATCGGTAGCATGATCTAGGTGCTCGTTAACTGTCCTGTCAAATTAATTAACACATTAACATGCATTCTGAGGTTATCTAATAGTATAAACAGGAGTACCTTGACATAATATTATGAGATGAAGGCATTAGAAAAACCATCACAACTCCATAATGAGTTGCAGATTTTTACCAGTTACTACCAAGATTTTGATAGGAGAGTGAGCAAGTGTATATGCTTCTACTTCATTACTACTTGATGTTCATGATCAAGCTTTACCAGTGCAAGATATTGCAAAATTGAACAAGAAACAAAACACAATCACGTGAATGTGAATGTGATGAATCTCTGGTGATTAAACTTCATCAATAGCAAGGAAAAGAAGGCAAAATGCATGGTAACTTAGTTGGAAAGCAAACCAGAAGACTCTTGGATTGGAAATTGAGCCTGACGCGTAATAAAATCATCCATAATAATACTACTTCATTCTTCATCAATATATTTTTTCTCTCCTCTCATTCGATCATCCATTTCTTGGGGATGATCAACACACCAGTCTTCAACATCTTTCTTTCTTTGGGAATTTTCTAATCTCCCTATGCAAGAAATCTACTCTTTGAGTTTAGCCCGACAATTGTTTAAGGATAGGCAACGACTGCTCCACACCATCAAAAGCGCTCTCACACCACGATTGAGGTTTTTTTTTATTTTATTTTTTTACTTACTCACACCATCCAAAAAATTGTTTTTGAAAGTAACTTAAAAATATGGCAACTTTCGACCAATTTAAATCCTCAATTGAGACCGATTCCCAAGCACATCAAAACATAAAAATTGTAGCACTCTGAGTTATCTAATAAGCACAACTTGAATCACTTGAAAATGTTTTGAAATGAGCAAGTTATGGTCATTTTACTAAAGTCGCGCAAATCTTTCTCGCAATGAAAATGGGATAGTGTCCCCGACTTTCGGAAAACTTATATGCTCGATTGAGACCAATTCTCAACATCATCAAATAGGTTCTTCGGTCGCTAGGTGTCTCTGCTCTTGTTGTCGGACTAAGCAGTAAAGTAAATAGGAGGAGCTCTTAGTGCATGGTCCTTGTCTACCTCAGTAGGTGCTTTTTTGTTATGAGCTGTAGCGTAACACAAAAATTGTAGTACTCTAAGTTACATAATAAACACAATTTGAATAACTTGAAAATGTTTTGAAATGAGCAAGTTATGGTCATTTTACTAAAGTTGCACAAATCTGTCTCGCAATGAAAACGGGATAGTATCCCTGACTTTCGGCCAACTTATGTGCTCGATCAAGACGGATTCTCAAGTTGATCAAATACAAAAAATTGTAGTACTCTGAGTTATCTAATAAACACAACTTGAATCACTTAAAAATATTTTGAAATAAGCAAATTATGGTTATTTTATTAAAGTCACACAAATCTATCTTGCAATGAAAATGGGATAGTGTCCCTGACTTTCGGCCAACTTATGTGCTCGATCAAGACCGATTCTTAAGTTTATCAAAACACAAAAGTTGTAGTACTCTGAGTTATCTAATAAACACAACTTGAATCACTTGAAAATATTTTGAAATTAGGAAGTTATGATTATTTTACTAAAGTCGCGCAAATCTGTCCGGAAAAAATTGCTGAAATTTGTTGTTTTCCTAGAACAATGTGAGGTTTTTGCAAAAACTCTCATTGTTCTGGGCGAACAGCAAATTTTTTTATTGTTCGCCTAGATCAATACGAGGTTTTGCAAAAATCTCGCATTGTCTTGGGCGAACAATAATTTTTTTGTGATTTCTGAAAAAAAAAATTTGTTTACTTTATTTTTGTGATTGAAAATATTTATGAAATTTTTTCTGAAGTTTCCATGAGATTACTTTGTTTTTCTGAAAAAAAATTTGAGAGGTTGCGATTTGGGGTTTGATTTTTAAGGGTTTTGATTTTGAGGGAGAGGGAAAAAATTGGTTTTGATTTTGCAAGAGATTCGAGAGAGAGGGGAGGGGAGACTTGAGTTTCAATTTGAATGGGGAGGGGGAAAATGTTGATGTTTGTTTATATAGGTAGTGTGGGAAAGTATGATGATGTGAGAAAGAAAGTAGGTGATGTGGAAGAGTAAAATTGTGTGAAAAAACACTTATAGTGGTGTGGAGTAGCCGTTGCCTTAAGGATATCTGTTCGAATGCTCTCCCCTTTTTGTTTAAGAATGTCAATTTGAATCTTGTTAGCTCTAGTCACTGTTGCAGTGGTTTAATTGATGTAGGTGAGGTAGTAAACTTCTCCCAAATGCTTTTTACTAAATTAAAGTATGTTCATTATCAAAAAGACAATTGTTAAACTTTACCATAAAATAAACTCGGGGTCTCGGTCCACTCGCCAAAATATAGATCACGCCATCAAGAGTCTACCTCACATGCTGATCATTCAAGCAGTATGAGTTTCTCATTTTTGGAAAATAATTGTGTAGCACCTGGTTATGAATGAGGGTTTTTTGCCCACTCACAACCAAAATTCTGAAAGATCCACATACCACAGGGTGCACATCATAAATAAAACCAGAATGCCAGCTCTACACTAAACTTTATGGTTCACCTTCACATTGACTGTTTTCAAGCATATCAACCCAACCAAATGTTCTGAAACCATGTTATGACACAGGTTTTTGCAACCCAAATGCAGGATCACAGTACAACTAACAGTAGCAAAAACAGGGTCAATCACAGCTTATATTCAACAGATTCAAAAGAATATACAACAAACAATATTTATTATAACTAAAGTGTCAGACATATTAACAGTTCCCTAAAGTGATGATAGCTTCTCTTTCTTGGATCTGTCCACGACACATTGTTATGGCGACGGCCTACTTACGAAAACAGCAGTGAAATGCTATTAAAAAAACAAAAACAAAAACAAAAAAAGGAGAATACCAATGAACTTCAGGTGTAAAGAAAATCCGTACAGTACATATTTCAATATACAAAAGTTAAGGATATAATTGCTTGGAAGATAATTTGAAAAGGCAAAAGGGAATTTCCCCTCAACATAAAAAAGTACTACTATTGCATCCATTCAGATCTCTCGCTTACTTCCTCTTCTCCGTGCCAATCGAGAGGAATTCGAAACTCCGAAGAGGATCATCACGTGCGCCTCTTGCAGCTGTGGCACGGGTGAAAGATGATGATTTGGACTCAAAGCCCGGTTGGATCCTGTGGCTGCTTGAAACACGAGAACCACTAGCAGCTAGCCGACTTGATCTAGCATCACTGGGTTCAGAAGAGCTTGGCCGACTGCTTGAGATGACAGCTCTTTTAGAACTACTGCCATTTCTAGAGGAAGAAGTTCGTCCCTTCTCAGAATCAGCTATCTGAAAGTAAATATCAGGAAATGTCACTGAATAAAAGAAAAACGCAAAAACACAGAATCTACCAGATTCTTTAGTGGGACTATGAAAAGAGACATCTAAAGCTCACATAAGACCAAAATGGAATGGAATATATTAGTCAAAATACTTCACAAAATAATCCATATTACATGATTGATAAGAGATATGCTGAAGATTGCAAACGCAAATTTTTCGTCCTGATATTTTTAAGAGCCCTTCTAGGGAGCGAGCGAGAGAGAGCGAGGTGGGGGCGAGGCCCGCCCACCACCATCCATCAGGGTATTTTTAAAGACAACTACAATATTTACTTGGACAGCTCAATTGACAAAATGGGATATATTTGACTCTTAGCATTTAGCAACTTCAATTACTCGCTGAAAAACATACAAATTAAAATTTGCTAGACTTTCTTTTAAGAAAAGAATCAGACTTTAGCACCTAAAATGCAAATCAAACAGATATGAGCATTCTTTTCTTTCTTTTCTATTTTTTTCTTTTTTCAACCCTTAACATCTCCCCACCCCATGCCGCCGGCCGGGTTCGTGATATTGAAAATACTAACCACTTCCTTGGATGATGGTGCATCCTCCGATTTCTTGTGCCTGGAGTGATCACCATGTACACCAGAGCCAGTATTATTCCTTCTAGCAAAAGCTTCCACTGCGCCTGAAAATCTATCACGAATCTCCTGCCCCACTGAACAAAAGAGAATAACATAATTCAAACACTAACGGATGTAAAACAAAATGAATTCTACCACACCACTTCAGAGTATTTATAAAAGCAAATGAATTATTACGTCATTGTAGGAGTATTTACAAAACAAGCCAGCTCAAAAGAGAAATTCAATGTAGGACAAGAGATTTTGCCTCATCGATCATTCTATGTCTAGTCAACAACTATTTCGCAAGTTGTGAATCGCTTCAGCCAGAGAATTGAAATCTCAAATTTTGCTTTCTAACTGTATTGTAAATACCGAAGGGAGATGAGGGAGACATAACCTGTAGTCCTTTCTACTCTTTCTGCAGATGGTCCTGGATTCGCTCCTATTTTTCCACTGGGTAGCTGAGATTGAACAAAAAATAAGAAACAACAATTAAAAGGATCACAGTAACCATAAGAAACAACAATTGAAAGGATCACAGTAACCAGCAAAACATGAGATCCCTTACCCGTGTTCTAGAATTAGCACCAATCTGGGGATACTTCAAAACCGTCCAGTCAAATACATAGTCAAACTGATAACCTGGGTGAGTGAAAATGTCAGGATCAGAGCTTTATACTAGATGAGAAGTGAAGAAGAACGTTTCGGTAGCCACAGCCTCAGTACTTGTGTCTCAAGATGTACGTACAAGCCTCAAAGAACGGACCTTTTTTAGTAGAAAAGATTAAGATAGATAATTAGCAGCAAAGATTTTAAAAACATACAAAATAAAACAATAAGTCTCAACTTCATCAGTTCCAAAATCACATTCCTCATTCGAACATTAAGTTGCTCAAAATAAATGGAAGAGCCCAAAAAATTGGTTTACCTTTCTGCTATTCCAGTTTTCAATACTCAAATAAGAGATGTTATATATAAACAAAAACACCCTCACCACTTCAATAACAACAAATTGTAAGCCAAAACCCTATCAAGTGAGGATCCCTCGCTAGCATCAGTCTCAACTCTCACATCCTTTCTGACCTCCCGTTCATAACAACTCTTCAAGAATCAAGATTTCTTACTCGCCTCACTCAAGCTAACTTATACCTTCCCATTTTGGAATCTTTCGTAAGAGCCAATTCCCTACCCATTCCTTCCTCCTC
Organism: Berberis vulgaris; assembly: GCA_963556465.1. Lineage (NCBI taxonomy): Eukaryota > Viridiplantae > Streptophyta > Magnoliopsida > Ranunculales > Berberidaceae > Berberis > Berberis vulgaris. The sequence continues at coordinate 51,488,014 of OY747136.1, forward strand.
ACGTTTATTTTTCTTTGCAAACATATTGGGAGTGTGTGGTCTAATCCAAGAAGTGGGTAATGACACATGCTTTTTGCTTTATTTTTCATCTCCCTTGGGTACATGCACGTGATGGATTTGATGTCACTGTCTCAACATGGAGCTTTTCCATCTTCTTCTTCACCACTTGACCTTTCCATTGAAAAACTTGAAACATTGAGCTTCAAATCTAGTTTTTTTTTTTCGAAACTCTTATCCACCTTCTCTACCATATCTACTCAGAGGTCACAGTTGTTTCACTGTGTTAAATAGTTCTATCAGTCTCTTTGCAATTCCAGCACTTAGTTCATTCTTTGCATTATTGATTTTGACGTTAATTTGCTAATGACATGCTCACTGCTCAATGAAGTTTTCACGAAATGTTTGGGAAACTTTAAGGGAAGATAGTTTCTAAAGTTCCTTGAGTATTGACTAGCAGACAAATACCTTAGAAGGTTAGCTTTAAACACTGCAATTTTTTAACCTAAGTGGACTGTTTGGCCTCGTCATTTTTTTTTTCAGAATGCATTTTATTGTATTCATATATTATGTATTATTCCTATATTGTGTATCAGGTAAGCACCAGGCAAGAAGAGAAGTGCAGTTCTCTAAATCTATCCCAGTTACATTCCCACAACCATAAATTACTTTGACATCCCTCCAAAGATTGTTAACTTCCTTTTTTACCTCCCTGCATATTCTATTGTTCCTTTCCCTCCAAACAACCCAAACCACTGCATGAATTAATCTCTCCATGATTGGTAGAGTGCCAGATTGAGAAAAGGATGCCTGAACATGAAAGTCAGACAAGGCGAGCACCCAAAGTTGATTCATAAAAGCGCAGGATAGCAGGAGTGGTCTATAAGCAACTGGTCCATAGATTCTTCATCATAATCACAAAGTACACAATGGTTAGGAAGATGGATACCTCTCCTATTAATGCTGTCTACTGTGAGGACCCTCCCATGAAGAACAGTCCAAAGAAGAAGTAGCTCTCTTGGGGGCACTTCCTCCAAATAAAGGAATGGAGCTTGCAGACTCTATCATGGAGATTACAATTAGAAAGAGGGGTTGCCAATTATACCTTGTCATCAGTCCAAGCGCTTCTATTGATATTTGTTTAACACCTGTTTTGACTTACCTTAGTTTCATTTTGTGTAATAGGCCCCTTATATTTTACTACTATGTTGCAAATCATTGTTAAATTGGCCAGTTTGATGAAATTCCTAGTTACACCAATCTCCAAAGTTGACAATTTCAAATCTCTAATCTTCTTAAGCATTTTCATCCAAGTTGAGATTTCCAGCAAAAAGAATGGATTAGTTTCTTCAGGTTTCGATCTTTCAATACCTAGATATTTCCTTTAGCATAGATGTCAACCCAAGAAAATACATTACAAGGGGTTGAACAACCAACTTAATCATTTTCCCTTTGAACTCTTGTATTCCTTCAGTATACTACTTCTCGACATGCACCCATAAGGCTTACCATTCTCTCGGCCCTGACCACCACAACCAATCTAGCCTCAATGGTCTTCTTCGAAAGGCTATCATCTATTGGCATGCTGAAACAGACTCTTTTTTTGTAGTTAATTAATAAGTAATAAGCGTTGTATTTCTTATCCCTGGTCGACCCCCAGCCCACCTCCCTTTTCTACAGGGTAAAAAATGTGAAGCTTCACCAAGTGAAACTAGATCCTTACTCGCACATGCCAAAGAAAAATCATCCTCTATATTTCGGAAGTTGGTTATTATAGAGCACGAGATTCGAAGGAGATGTAACATTCCTAGAAGAGTAAAGAAAGTATCCTTGAGCGTGACCTATGTTGTCGGTCCGCGAAGCTCTAAAGGCTCTATTTTTGCTTGCTTCGCCCTAGCCTTACTGCGCCAACAAAGCCTAGTCAAGGTGGCCAAGGCTCTAATTTTACTTTAAAGCGCCTCACCCTAGCCTTAGAACGCCACAGAGACATAAACTAGTCAAGGTGAAGAATCTCTACTATATATACATAAGCTTCGCCACAGCGGTGCCTCACCTCATCATCAAGGGTCTACAGGCAGACCTTGGCGCCTCCCCCCTGAATAAGAATTTACCTTTCCTCATTTGGGTTTACAAAAGTTCTCATATCCTAAAATATATATTTATCCAAAATCAGTGCCCTTGGAATGGGCAGTGCAGACTACAGTGGATAGTTAGACCGCAAAGAGAAGTCATGGACTGTTGTGTAAGGACCTTGCCATCACTATACTTTGAACTTCCATTGGAGACCAGAACCCATCATGAACGGAACGAAGTTATCAATATTAGGTTTTATATTTGAAGAGTAAATTTTATCTACTTGGGAGAGATTGACATTGGCAAAAACTACATTAGTAAACATTTCAAAATATTAAATGTTCATGTCTAAAAATGGTGACAGCAAATATAATGGCTGTTGCTAGAAATTTCTTATGGAAACAATTGAATGATGAAATGATGTTTCAAGACATTTCAGATAAGCCATTATAAGCAGTGCTTCGTTAAGCCTAACACAAGATAATACTGAGGCCAGGAAAAGAATTGGGATGGAGCGTAATGGTTCAACCTCAAAAACCTACCATCAAATGTTCAACAAATAATGAAAAAAAAAAAAAAAAACCTTAGGAAAAAAGAAATTAATTTTGAAATTTTACCTTCTCGAATAAATAAGTCTCTGAAAAGCCTCTTCAGATACGAGTAATCAGGCTTGTCATCAAACCGCAGCGACCGACAATAATGGAAGTATGATATAAACTCTGATGGATATGACTTGCAAAGAACCTGTAAAATATTAAAGGCTCGGCTAAATTCATCAACTAATGTTGCGTGCTACCATAATGAGCATTACCATAAAAAAAATGGAGAACGAAGTGGGGATCAGGGAATCAGATTCCACATCCAAAAACTCATTCTGAACTCGTTCATTTATACATTCCACAAATAATGAGCCACAGACAACTTACTGGCTATGTGCCTAAGCATATAAGCTGAGTGCAGGTACCAAATTACAATACCTCTATGGGAGTCAGCATTTTCTTTTCGCTGATTTTATCATACTTCTGCTTCTTAGTTCCAGCTTTCAATCCCTGCCAAGGAAGGCTGGTATGCAGCAAGCATGGATGTTGATTCAGAAATTGTGACAAAGCATGGATGTTGATTCAGAAATTGTGACAAGCACAGAAAATGAAGTTCCAAAATCACATGAAAGAGAACTTAAAAAACAGAAACAGTAAGTGCCCAAATGTATACCTTCCTCTTAAAAAATACATAAGCACATAACCAAGAGACTCCAAGTCATCTCTCCTACTTTGTTCTGTCAGATTCGGAAACCCCATTAGAGTGAGCATAAGTACCGTAATAACTGAAGATGAGCTGTATTCAAATAGAGGATTTGGTAATGAATAATGTAACATTCAACTTACCAACTCCAAGGTGAGTGTTAACACTTGCGTAACGAGCTGTTCCTGTGAGATTCTTGTTTTCTCTGTGATGGAAAAACTAGATAAATTTCCAAGATATGCAAATTAAAAAGGCAAAGTGTGAACTAGCTCAAACCTTGCAAGAAAGTTTTGAAATACAAAAATTTACAAGAATATAAACCAGACATTGGCAATGACTAACATTCTGTGCTTTCCCAAATCTTTTAGGGTTTTATTCTATAAAGTATGTCCTTCACTATATCAATGAAGGAATTTGGGACCTATTTGCATAGAGTTTATTATGAAGTTTTTAACATCTTTAGATGTGTATAACTGCATATAAGCAATTGAGCATCGTGTCCTGGGAGAAAATTGCAAGACGCGACATCTTAAGCTCAGTGTCCCAACACACGGTATGATGCATGCTTTGAAAACCTTAACCCTCCTCACCCCTCCCCCCTCCCAAACTACAAAAGCTAAACAACTCTTGTTGTGCACATTATTAATTTTAATCAGTTTTCTTTTGCATAAGATTCAATAATTCGCTTATCAATTTCTATCTGAACAATCTAACGAAAATCATGTATAATACTTGAACAATTTTACACCGAATACCAAACTAGCGTACAGCTTTTCCACAAACAACATAATGCTGTATTAGAAAACTAAGCTTAGGCAACTGCATCAAACCATACCAACAATAAAAACAGAAGTATGCAATGAGATGCAAGATCAAAATTAGTATATACCTGTAAGGTATATGCTTATGAGTTTGAAGATCCCTGTACTTTTTCGCAAGGCCATAGTCAATAATGTATACCTGTGGAAAAGCACAGATATGATAAGGGAAATGCCAGATAAGTCTGAACCAATAGCGAGGATATCTGCTGTAAAAGCGTAATTTAACATCAAATTGCATGAAGTCTTCTCAAACCATAAATATCCACCTTCAAATCAATCTCAGAAATATTCGTTTTGAAGAACCACAGAAAAAAAATTTGTGAAGCTTGTCAAACCTTTCCAAATCACTCGTTAATTGGGATACTACCAAAACAAAATAAGTCTACTAAAAATTTCCCCTTTACGATATCAAGATCAAAGAGATGGTTGACAATCAAAATAAAATGTGCTAATCTAGTAGCTTTTTTATTCTATTTATTTATTTTGTAATTTACTTTTTCAAAGATAATATTTATTGATCAACCAACAAGAAACACTAATAGAGCGTACCCCTTTTCCATCAAGATAGAGATGTTATGAAAGGAAGGGGAAGAAAGGCGAAAGACACAAATTCCCAAATACCGAATCAAACCTGAAAACCCTTGTCAATCAAGAAAAAAACTAAACATAACACTCTCTCCTCTTCCATCAAGGGAGAGATTTTACGAAAGAGAGGAGAGGAGAGGAAAAACTAAATATAACACTCTCTCTCTCCTCTTCTTATTCTTTTCCTTCTTCCTCCCTGATACTCTTCTTCCCCTTTTCCCCTTCTTCCTCCATGTAAGTCCCCTTCTTCTTCTTCTTCTTCTTCTTCTTCTTCTTGACTTCTATCGACAGCTCGATACGGCTGCAGGAACAATCTGCAACAGCATCGACGTCTTCTTCTTTTTCTGCTTCTCTTCTTCTCCATCGCACCTTAAGCCATTGCTTCTCTTCTTCCTCTATTGAATGGGTTTTAGAGAACAAACCCATTTAACTTTGTGGGGTTTATTTCCAGTAGTCAGATCTTAAAAATAAAACCATCCACTGACACGTGCACTTCGCTCACCTTGAAACTCGCTCACCTTCGTGACGAGTCAGAATGCAAACTCGCTCACCTTGAAACAGGCCCTTGACTCGTGCGTATCAGAGCGTTTTTCAGCCGCTTCGAGTCGACTCATACGAGCTGACCGCTTTTTAAAACAATGATCACGGATCACAATGATAGAGCTATTCTGGTAGAGACATTTGATTCTAGTCTTATTTGATGAACTTATGAATCACTATCACAAAGATACTTTACTCCAATTCTTTACAATTGGCAAAAGAATCATATAAATAATAGTACCTGATTTGCTCTGCGGCCTAAACCCATTAAGAAATTGTCAGGCTTGATATCGCGATGAAGAAAACCCCTTGAGTGCATGTACTCAACTCTGTTAATCTACATTAAAATGTGAAAAGAAGTATCAAAACTGCACTTAACACAGAGCTACTTTTCTTAACCAAGAATATAAACTTATTAACACACATATGTATTAACATAATATACTTACGAGCTGATCAGCAAGCATCAACACAGTTTTCAATGTGAACTTCCGATTGCAGTAGTTGAACAAGTCTTCCAAGCTTGGCCCGAGAAGGTCAATAACCATGACATTGTACTCACCCTCAACTCCATACCACTTCAAGTGTGGAATTCCCGCTTCATTTTAACATAACAAATAATAATTAGAATTAATCCTTTGTATAGCCCATTAACAATATCAGCCAAGTTATATAGAGAAACTTACTTCCTCCTTGTAACAGCATATACAATTTTGACTCATAGTGAAGCTGGGGATGCTTGGTTTTCACATTTTCCTAAAAACATACAAAATAAAATTAAACCTAAAATCCGGAAAACGGAAGATGAGATAATCAGACATAAATAAGCCTATACCTAACACGGCAAACGAGATAATTTCTTTTGACAAAAGAGAGATGAAACTTACAAATTTGATAGCCACCTCCTCTCCAGTCTGTGTGTTTACACCTGAATTAAACAAAAAACAAAGAAAACCACTTGGATTCGTAAAATAAGGTCAAAGCCACATGGATATTAGGAAATCTAAATACAATAACATTTATTAAGAAAATCAAAAATAAATAAATAAAACTTACCCAATCAATCAAATTTACTTACCTAGAAAAAGCTCACCAAACGATCCACTCCCGATCTTCCGCCCAACCTTAAATTTCTGCCCAACAATGTTTTCCATGTTGGATTCAGCCAAAATCGCCGAAAATCCAATCAAGCTCAAGTTTTTCCTCTTTCTTTTCCACCAAAATCAACTATTTTCAATCAACAATTCGTGGAATTCCTGGTTATCGATCGACCTTCTACAAGCCAGCTTCCATGAAGAACTATCAAATGGGCGCCGCACCACCTCCTCCAGCTTCATCAATCAAATCTAGCTGATTTTCCAATGAATCAACCGTACACTAAAAACCCCAATTTCAGCACCAAATTTACAACCCTAAATCGTCCCTTCTCCAAACAAACGCACGCGGATCTAAACTCAGTCACGAGACCCAGCCAAATTATTAGTTACAAATCTACATCACCGAGTGGAGGGACCAAAACCCTTTCTTCTCCCTACCAACCAAAAATCGAAACTTTAGCATCAACACAAGACATTGCTCGCTCGCAGATGATGGATCTATCTAATCTGTTGCTTCAGATACCGACAGACAAATAGGGGAATCTTCAATCAACGCTTGTAAATTTGCACAGAAAACGAATCAAATTTGGAATACAAAAGGGATCTTTAGGGTTTCTGGAGACGAATTTGAGACCAATTCGTTTCTTATAGAGAGGGAGGGCCAAAGGGAAAGAGAGATAGATGGGAGACAGGATTTTGCTTTGCTTTGCATTGCATTGCAAAGACAGAGAAGGAAATAAAATGAAATGAAATAAAAAATAAAAAATAAAAAATAAAAAATAAGCTAGGGGAGAATTTTTGGTTTTTTTATATTTTTAATATTTGTTTTTTGGACGAAGTGTTGGGTAGAGTGGCAGAATAGGCGCTGAGTCAGCAAAAACGTGATTAAGGCAAAAAAAAACAAATGAGGTCTGGATATTCTAATCACATTCATCCATGTTGGTCACATATTTGTTTCTTGGCCATGTCTACGAGTTGATTGATAATGGCAACTCGGATCTCCATCATTCACACTTCTGTCGTACATTTGTTTTTTGTTTTTTTGTTAATGTCATGTATTGAACACCCCTGCCACCATTCACACTTTCGCCATCAATTAGTTTTGAAGTGTAAATACATTCTAAGGTAGAAATATATACTAAATAGTAAATACTCTAGAATTAGATTCAGTCAAAATTTTGAATTAGTTGGGGAAAATATTTCAAACTTTGAATTCGTCAAAACATGAAGTTTAAGGTTTTTATTTTTTTCATCATACATTAAGATGTCGGTTTAATTTATTTTTTTCTCTATTTTTTTGGTATAATCAACTAGTATCATTTCTTTCAAAAATACTAATAACGTGAAATGCATTAGAAGTTTTAATAATAAAAACATATATTTTTAAATATATATATCGTTTGTATTGATCATTGTTTTCATTTGAAAGATCTTCAAAATTGCATTTCAACGATATCAAGTTTACAAAAATTCGACAATCAAGTAATTAGCTATGACAATTTTAATTTTGAGAAAAAAAAAACACAAAAAAAATTCTTTCCGCCACATGTACTTCCAACAAGTTTTTCACCATCTTTTCATTTTTTTTTGCCCTTCTATATATTTTACATTGACAAATATGTCATTATAAAAAATAAATCTCAATCCTTAACTATTTTTAGCCATTTTTTAATCTCTAATTCATTATGAATGGTAAAACACTGCTCTGAATTTTAATATAAATTGTTTTAAAAGACAACATATGCCTAAAATGACATATTATAGTGTTGTTCAGGCAAATACTTTGTATGTACAAAGGGTAATGTTTCAAATTATATAAATAATGGTGATGTTCATTGTCACCGCATGCATGTCTTGGATAAGTTTGATTTGGATTTCAACCGCAAAATTTACATGACTTGTCTATGCTATCATGTGGAGGTGTTTTAAGCTTTTGATCGTCGAAGCACTGGGAAACAATAAGTGGGACCAATCAAATGAAATATTTTTGTTATCTATATTCCAAAATTAAATCAAATGCAATTAAATCAAATGCAATTAAATTTAATGAATTAATTCAAACAGTTATGTAATCATGTTGACTCAACAAAATAAAAACAATATTGAAAGTGGTGTTATTTGGCGAAAATATAACATGATTCATTATTTTCTATGGGGTTAGTAATAGATATTATAAATGTAATAAACAACATTTATTGTCATGATGGCTAAAAATGACTCTTATTGTTCGAGTACTTCATTTGCAAGTTTAGCTTAAAGAGAAATGCTAGGAAACCATGTTTTGTAAACATGTTTTGCAACCATGATGACGTGTCATGATCTGGAAAGAATGATGAAATCCCTGAAGATTTTATGTGTATCTCAAAATTGTAAAAAACTCCTCTAACGATGCCACATCATCATGGTTACGAAACATATTTACAAAACATGGTTTCCTAGCCTCACTCTAGCTTAAAATAACAAAACCTTTCAAGATTTTTATCATCTTATGTTTGACAAAATGAATTATTTACATTTTACACGCTATAAATATTGATAGTTTTTGTCATTAAAGGGCTAATAAAATCATATATTAACATTTTTAGAAATCTTTACTCATTTCCAAATAAAACCGAACATCAAATACCTAAGTAGTAAAATTTAATGCATATTGGTAAAAACGAAAGCTACAAATGCTTAAATGAAACTCGATCAATCATTCAACTAATCAAAGAAACGTGATTCAATGAGTTAATGTCCGAAGACAAAAGAATTTGTCTTGTTTCAGCTCCTTATGCAATGTAGTTTCATATTTTAATAGTTTTAGAAGAGTCATCGGTGCGAATAGTAAAAAAAAACATAATATGGAGACTTAACCTTTCGCTTCTGAAGTGCCTCATTTGACCATTATAATAAGGGTTATTTGCATTTTCCCCCTATAATATATAGCTTATTCAGTTTGCACCAAATTAACATTCATATTGCATTTTTTCCCTAAGACTAGCAGTCAACGTGTCTTGACTGGTAAGGCACGTGCTAGCTTAAAAAATCTCATATTTTACTGCCCAAAATACCCTTTAATGATCTGAAGGCTGAGATTTAAAGTTGATGCAATTAAAATTGAGGGCTGAGATTCAAACTTCCACTAAGACGTTGGGATAATTTGCCTACTCCCTTATTCACCACCACGGTCTCCACTTCACCACCAATAACTCTCACATATGCTTCTATTACTACATCTACATGTTATTTTACTGTAGATTAAATATTCAAGCATCGATAAGTGAAAAAGTTTGTCAAGTTTTGATGGCAAGCTTGAGTTGCAACTTATCTTCATCATCTGTTAGGTCAATTTTGTTGCAGAGGGCAAAGTTAAATTCAAATTTATTTTAAGGGGTTAAATTACTGCCAGTAATTTATTTTAAGGGGTTAAGTTACTGCTAATTAACAAAAATTAATTGATTTTCTTGCAAATCCCATGGTGTCACAAACACAATCAAACGAGTGAATAAGATGTTTGAAGTAGGCAAGATTTTGAAGGAGTGCATGTACATTGGATGTTAAAGCACAATGTAAAGTCATTTGATGTTCTTGCAACAAAGTTTGATGTTCTTGCAACAAAGTTTGATGTTCTTACAACAATGTAAATTCATTTGATGTTCATTGGATGTTAATAGCACATTATAATCAAATGTCTTAATATCTTTGCAAAAACCTGATATAACACAATGCAATTCAAATGACACAATATACTTGCAATTCAAAACCTGGCACAACAATGTCACTTTCAAACTTCAATAAGCAACCTGGATTTACAACCTGATACAACATCCTTGCAAAAACCTGAGTTTACAAACATTAATAAGTCTCACATCCTTGCATCTTTGCATAAAACCAACCTGAATTTACAAACATTCAATACCATTCAGTACCTAACAACCTGAAGTGTACTATACCAACAAACATTCAATACCATACCATACCAATAAGCATTCAATATTTTACTTTCTGCATCTCTTCTTTCGCTTCCCCTTCGGTGACTTGGCTGTGCGAAGACGATGATCGAATCGTGACTGTTCGATGTGTTGTTCTCTTCGATCGAGTTCAGCGTTTTGACTGACTGGAGCGAGCATTCTTGCTAGTCTAAGGTTTCGAGGTCCTTTGTGATCTCGTTGAACGAGAGAGACAAATCATGAACAAGGTTCCCAACAGACTCCAACCTCAAATCCTGAGCAACTTTAGCCTCTTGAGCTTCGACTTCTTTCTTCGCTATCAATTTTTTGTTATCATCGATTTTTTTAATCTTCTCAGTGGCATCTGCACCCGACTGCAGCACAAAACACTCTATATACAAAACTCCACAAAAAAAATCCAAACCCTACAAATGACACAAATAAACTCGCTTACAATCTTAAGCTTGGCAATCTCCTTGTTGAGCTTGTTGAAGTCCCTGCGGAGACGATCGAGCTCGTACTAAACTGAACAAGCAAAATCAACACAATCAGAATCGAATGTCAAGGCCTTACTTAACATAACAGAATAGATTTTGATAGAGAAAGTTCACTCACGTTGTCGATATTGCTTGTCGAGGTTAATGATTTCATCAACGATCCTGCCGTTGGCGAATCTGCGATGTTGAGACTCGTGAATGAATTCGGGGTTGTTGTCTTTGTCTTCTAGGATCAATCTCATATTAAATGCTCTTTTGGAGAGTGGATTGGTAGGGTAATTGTAGGTCGATTGATCTCAGTGCCTCGATGAGGTCTTTCTACAAACAGGTGAGATGCATGGGTGTTAGAGAGATTAAGTGATTGTGATCAAGTAATGAAGTGAAGTAAAGTGATTTTTGTTACCTTCGGTCGCTTGTGAAAGCTCATGAAGCCTTGAATGTTGATGATCTGATTGAACAAATACACAAGAGAAGATCAAGAAATCAGTTCGAAATGCTCTAGATAATTTGAATTTGAGCTTTAATGCAAAAATTAATCAGTGAGAGGATCTTACTATAAAATTGAGCTTTTAATTTGTAAATGTAGTATGAATCGGTGAGAGGATTTGACTGTAAATTCAACAACATCCATCACGATGATGATGACCCATAGATCTGATCTGAGACAAGAAGAAGAAGAATTTCATTCAAGGAATGAATGACAGCCTCTTAGGCCTTTGACAAATTTCACATAGTGTTGTGGTCCTGCATCAACTGAGGGGATCATTTATGGAACTGCTTCTTTCTCCTGTGACACTTCTTGTGAGAAGAAGTCGCAGTTGCCCGTTCGTTCTCGTTCTCCTCGGGCTTTCCGTTTTCGTCGTCTGGAAGAGGATTATTATTGTTGGGTTCTTCCTCTTCTTCTTGGATGAGTAAGGGATCAAAGAGGTTGTTGTCTGAAGAGGGTTGAGACATGGGGTACGTCTTCTTCTTCTTCTTCTTCGGCTTTGGGTTCGGGTTGAGGGGTTCGAAAGAGGAGGGGTTATGATTCCATGGTAGAGAGAGGGTTTTCTACATAGGGTTTGTGAAGCGAAGCTCTGCTTGCAAGCAAGCCAATACATTTGTCGGGGACGAAATTAGGTCGATGAGGGATGGGAAAGGTGGTACAGAGAGAATGAAAATGGAGGGAGTTTTCCCTCCACTGCCCCTCTCTTCAATGGTACGAGCTGATAGGGAGTAATCCCTAGCCGACCACGTACCTGGTTCAAGTAACAAACGGTTGGGATTGTCATGCTACCACATTAGGCGTGATAAGCACGTGAATGGGCATTTTCGTCATCAAAAATAGGCGGAATGGTGGCACGTATGGTGTTTGACAGTAAAGGCACGTTGACTACTAGTTTTAGGAGAAAAGTTCAATACGAATGTTAATTGGATGCAAAGCTGAATAAGCTATATATTATAGGGGGAAGTGCAAATAACCCTTATAATAATAATAAATGATGGTCATTGTTTTCTTGAGAGTTTTCTATTGAATGATTATTTTAACACTATTTGTTTTTATGATTTTATTTATTTCCAATGTTGATTGTATTTCTTGTTTTGTTTACATTTTTTTGTATTATATTTAGTTTCCCTACTACAAATTTAGCCTTTTAGAACGTTTTCAAGAACTAGCATCTTGACATTTTCTGAAAAAATGTCAAGTAAATATGTTTGAAGATTATTTATGACAATTTTTACAAAAAAAAAAGTTAAGCAAATTTTTATGACACTTATATCGAACTTATCAAGAAACCTGTAGTTTTTTCAAGATGGTTTCATATTAGTCGTCATCACAAACGTGTTATATATATTTTTAAAATTAATTTATCATTAAGCATAATTATATCTTTCATTCAAATATAATCTAAACCATCTTCTAAAAATATAATAATTGTATAATGACGGCTAATAATGAATAGGCTAAAAGAACTATATTATTTCTAACAACTTTAAACGTCATGGAAAAAATTAGTTACAAAGTTTTTGTAATAATCGTTATAAATTCTCCTCAAACATATTTTATTGTATTTATTATTCTTATATTTTTATTTTATAAAAGAAAATCAAGAGTTTAGTTTTTCAAATATTGGACGAAGATTTAGTACGTAACTCAAATAGAAGCAATCTCAAATTTATATTTTTTTGGTTTAAAATGTCTCAAAATCGCATGATGTCTGCAAAAACACATCTTCGCAAATATATATAATCATGACAATCTTAAAAGGGTTATAAAGTTGATGAAATAAAAACTATCTTCTCAATTTTATTTTTATTTTTATTCTAATTATTATGAAAGAAAGTCAAATTTGTTTGTAATATCTTTAAAGATAAATAGTTTTTAATTTTGTTCAACAACAAATTTTATTTGGTGTAATATCTCGATTCTTGAGTTGAGATGACGTGTTGGATGTGATGGCTACACTAGAGATGTTAATACTTAAGGAAAAATTTTACTCATTAAGGCGTCCTTAGCTCATGGACGAGATTCTAAACTACATTATAGGTTAAAGATTTGAAACTTGGCAGAATCAAATCCAATTCTCATATAACTTGGTCGGACCAACTAAATGAGGATAATAGACAATATCAATGGTACTAGGTTAGGTTTATGAAGGTTTTATAGAGCTTGAGGGACGTTTTTGGTTCATAAATACTAACACTTGTTAAAAATATTTAAGATAGTTTTTTCAACAACTGATAAAAATAAATAAATAATTAAGACGGTTTTGCTAGATGCCAAATTATTTACGACACTGTACCTTATGATGATTATAACTAGTCTGAAAATTTATCCTCTATTTAGGAAGATTTTTAGACGTCATAAGAGGATAAATTTGTGGTAACGTTTGATGTTATTTTTACTAGAAAAACTAATATTGTATTTATAATTTTGTATTTAATTTATTTATATTTTTTTATGGAAGTTTATAACTAGAAGGTTGCTGTGTTGTTTGGCTAAAGGCTGGGACATTGTTTGTTAACAAAATTAACTAGACAAATGATATTAAGAACTCCGAAAGATTATTATTTCACTTTAAGTATTTCAGCCATGTGATTGTATTTTCTAAGCCTTGTAATGATACCACCTTCAATTTATTAATTCCTTTCATTTGTACTTCATTTGTATTTTTAAATTAAATTCTTTTTGTAATTCTTAACTAGAAAACATGTTGATATATCATTGATAAAGGTTGAGATTAGTTCGTTTAAGGAATTAACTAGAAAATAACTTCAAGAACTCAGAAAGAGTATAAGTTTCGGCCTTTATAATCATACTTTCCCGATCCTTGTGATTATGTTCATGCATAGGGGTGGGCAAATGAGTCAAGGAACCGCGGTTCTAAACCGAACCCGCTCATTTTCTTCCAAAAGGTCCGGTTCTTATTGTGTAAATAATAAATGGTTTGGATCTGTTGTAGAACGGTTCGAGTCCGGTTCCAAATATTTGAATTCAAACAATTCGGTTCCAACCCGTTTTGAATGACTCGTATCTCGAGGAACAACTAATGGTTTATGTTATACATATCATCACCTCTCAAGTCAACAAGTCCCCAACCTTTCCTTATTACTTTTTCGCTTCATATCTCTTCAACTTTCTTTGCTTCAACGGCACCAAAGGCAGATCCCCAATTTTAGCTGGCTTGGGAAAGGGGCGAGGTTGCTGCTTGGGGGAGGCAAATGTACACTTTTACCCCCTCTCTTTAACCACTTTTTGGGGGAGGGGGGGCGAAAACACTTTTGCCCCCCAGGCAGCAACCAGACAGCTGAGCCCAGGCCAGCAAGAATTACTCAAGGCAGATAGATAATAAGCTTGCAGAGAAGAAACTCGCGGCGGAGAAGAAGTCCGTTGTAGCATAGAAAGCCCCAGTGGAAAAAAAGCCAAAGCCCGGGAATAAGTTCCCTAAGGAAGGCATGGCCGCTGCTTCCTCCGACAAAAAGGAGAAGCGCATAAAAAAATGGCGGAGCCACAGAGGAGAAACTACTCGCTCAGGAGGCATCGAAGCTAGCTAGGTACAAGAAGCCGACTATCACTTCAAGGGATATCCATACTGTTGGGCGTACTCACTCTTGTGCTTCTTGGAGAGTTGGCGAAGCATGCTGCATGCGACGGGACCAAGGCGGTCACCAAGTTCACCAACTTTTGAAGCTGCTTCGATTTGGTATCGTATCTCTGTATCTTGAACAATTTTAGGGTTTACTGTTTGGATCTAGTTTTTTGGTTTCAGGGTTTGATGGTGTTGAGTGATGTAAGAAAAATATTTACTGATATGGGAACAACCAATTAGTGGAAGATATATGCCTTTTAATTTTCAGGACAGCCAAACAACAATGTCCATGATGATTTGGAAAGCAATAGGCTCAATCCAAATTCAAGGATACGGATTCAGATTCAGTGGGCAGTTTGCGCACAACACCACTAAATTGCAATAACTGCTAGGGGTATTTGTGATGATGATGTAAACTTAGTGATAACAGAGATCAAACGGTTATAGCAAACTAACTACTAGGAAGATAAAACAGCAACAATGGGATTGAAGTTCATTCTGAAGAACACTGGGCGGATGAAATGGAGACATCTATGGGTATTATTGAGCTCCACTAATTCTACCCGGCCTGGGTTTCGCGCCTAGGCCACTGCCTGGACGCTCCCTCGCACATGCATGAGCTTTGTAAAAAAAAAAAAACATTTCCACAGAGAAGAGAAGACCGATCTCCCTCTCCCCAAACGAAGAAACCGACCGAAGCTCGACAGAGAAGAGAAGAGAAGACAAAGCTCTCCTCTCCCCAAACCAGACTTGACACAGAGGAGAGAAGCTCGAAGCTCCATCGCCACCCTCTCCCAAAAGGTAAGTCTCTCCTTGATTTCTGGGTGATTTCTTGTAGGGGGTTTCTAGATCTAGGGTTTCTACTTTCTCTAGGGTTGATTTCTTGTAGGGGGGTTCTAGATATAGGGTTTCAAGTTTCTGTTAATGGGGTTTTCTTGTTTTGCTGAAATGTTTGATGGGTTTTGAGGTTAACTCATATTCTTGAGGTTAACCTATTAACCAAACCGAAACACAACACAAAACAAAAACCTGTCATCAACACTGTGTATCTATTCTTTGTAGTGTACACAACAGTCATCTTCACTACTGGAATTACCTCAATTGGCACTTCCTTCCCAAGATAACAAGAATCCACAAATGTGTGGGGGTCAGTTTATTGTATCAGTGGGGGTCAATTTGAATTGAATTGAATGAATGAATGGGTGGGTGAATCATGGGTCATGAATTGAATGAAGGGGAGGGGGTCAATTTATTGTATCAGTGGTCCTGCATGAATGAGTGGGTGAATCATGGATCATGGATGGGGTGCTCTTCCTCTAAATTCTAATTGTTGACACAATGACAATTTCGTATCAATTCCCTCGCCCAAGTGTTTTTTTTTGTATTTGTGTTCACAATTTGGGGTTGATTGCAATACCCATTAGTATTTGTGTGTAGTGAGTGAGGGTAAGGAAAATGAGGAGCTCAAGTTGCTTAAGGTTTAGTGCAATTTGTTGAAGGTTTTTTGGTTTTTTTCTCAATGATGTGGTAAATAAATTTTTTATGAAATTGTATGTAAGTTTGTTGTTGTGAAATGTTGTACATAATTTGTGTTGAACAATGGTGTTATTGGTTGAAATTTCTGACTGTCATTGTAGTGAGACAAGATGGAAGACATACATGCCATGACTTTACTTGTAATTGCTGGTGGAGTTGCTCTATGGGCCTTTACAGGGTTGATTTCTGTGAGCAAAGATTATTTCTAGTATTTAGTATTGTCTTTCAAATTTCATTTCAATTCATCGATTAAGACTGATCAGATCTATTATATGCGAATTGAAGATCTATTGATACTTTGTATGATACATATTGAAAGAAATGAGGATTGGATACTGTCAGCAATTAAGGGAGATGCCCACAGGCATAGCAGATCTCAAGAAGCTCAAAGCTCTGTTCTTTTACAACATGCCGAATGGTTTCACGAGTAAGCTTGCACAAGATGGAGGCCAAGACTACTGAAAAGTGAAGCATGTACCACGAGTTCGATTTTTTGTTTCGGTCGTTTGAAGAAGATTGAGTTGGTGTAACTGATCTAGTGTGTATCTCAAACTCTCTACATCATTTAACTTCCTCAGTACCATTGCCATATTAGATTTTTGTTTGAATTGTTACTTTCTTGTTTTGCACTGGTTTGATTTGAGAAAGCTACATACAATTTCTCAATCCCAGGTCTTTCTTGTTTTGTACGTTTGATTCGAGAAAATGAAGTGAGAATTGTAACAATCGAAATGCCTAACAGCTTTACTAAACAAATTCTCACTTCATTTATTTGATAAATTCAAAATCATTGAAATAAAATCTTTGTAAAGAAAGACCTGGGATTGAGAAATTGTATGTAGCTTTCTCGAATCAAATAAATACAAAACAAGAAAAACCTGGGATTGGGAAATTGTATGTAGCTTTCTCAAATCAAACCAGTGCAAAACAAGAAAGTAACAATTCAAATAAAAATCTAATATGGCAATGGTACTGAGGAAGTTAAATGATGTAGAGAGTTTGAGATACACATCAGATCAGTTACACCGACTCAATCTTTTTCAAACGATCGGAACAAAAAATCGAACTCGTGGTACATGCTTCACTTTCCAGTAGTCTTGGCCTCCATCTTGTGCAAGCTTACTCATGAAACCATTCGGCATGTTGTAAAAGGACAAAGCTTTGAGCTTCTTGATATTTGTTATGCATGTGGGCATCTCCCTTAACTGACAGTATCCAATCCTCATTTCTTTCAATATGTATCATACAAAAAAGTATCAATAGATCTTCAATTCGCATATAATAGATCTGATCAGTCTTAATCGATGAATTGCAATGAAATTTGAAAGGCAGTACTAAATACTAGAAATAATCTTTGCTCACAGAAATCAATCCTGTAGAAGCCCATAAAGCAACTCCACCAACAATTACAAGTAAAGTCATGGCATGTATGTCTTCCATCTTGTCTCACTGCAATGACAGTCAGAAATTTCAACCAATAACACCATTGTTCAACACAAATTATGTATAACATTTCACAACCACAAACTTACATACAATTTCATAAAAAATTTATTTACCACATCATTGAGCAAAAAACCTTCAACAAATTGCACTAAACCTTAAGCAACTTGAGCTCCTCATTTTCCTTACCCTCACTCACTACACACAAATACTAATGGGTATTGCAATCAACCCCGAATTGTGAACACAAATACCAAAAAAAACACTTGGGCGAGGGAATTGATACAGAATTGTCATTGTGTCAACAATTAGAATTTAGAGGAAGAACACCCCATCCATGATTCACTCACTCATTCATGCAGGACCACTGATACAATAAACTGACCCCCTCCCCTTCATTCAATTCAATTCATGATTCACCCACCCATTCTTTCAATTCAAACTGACCCCCACACATTTGTGGATTCTTGTTATCTTGGGAAGGAAGTGCCAATTGAGGTAATTTCAATAGTGAAGAGGACTGTTGTGTACACTACAAAGAATAGATACACAGTGTTGATGGCAGGTTTTTGTTTTGTGTTGTGTTTCGGTTTGGTTAATAGATTAACCTCAAGAAAATGGGTTAACCTCAAAACCCATCAAACATTTCAGCAAAACAAGAAAACCCCATTAACAGAAACTTGAAACCCTAGATCTAGAACCCCCTACAAGAAATCAACCCTAGAGAAAGTAGAAACCCTAGATCTAGAAATCCCCTATAAGAAATCACCCAGAAATCAAGGAGAGACTTACCTTTTGGGAGAGGGTGGCGATGGAGCTTCGAGCTTCTCTCCTCTGTGTCGAGTCTGGTTTGGGGAGAGGGAGAGCTTCGTCTTCTCTGTCGAGTTTCATTTGGGGAGAGGGTGATTTTGGGCTTAGCTTCGGTCGATTTCTTCATTTGGGGAAAGGGAGATCGGTCTTCTCTTCTCTCTGGAGAAGTATTTGGGCAGAGGGAATCTTAAATTTCAGCCCCAATTCGATTTTTCTCATTTTTTTTTTACAAAGCTCATGCACGTGCGAGGGAGCGTCCAGGCAGTGGCTCAGGTGCGAAACCCAGGCCGGGTAGAATTACTGATTGAGCTCACATTCTCACCTTAAAAAGATTGCAGCAGGCTCAACTACTAGCAACCCCGAACCCCATAGTAGTCTTGAAAATGTTGTGGGAAAGTTGCAGGATTTTGGAATATCTACTACGCTTACTTCTGAAGCACGTATTGTAATGAGTACTGTAAAAAAAACACCAACACGGTTACAATCTAAAGTGAAGGAAAAGCTACCATATCATTGTGTTTGGGAGTAGTAATATAACGTATAACATTACCAAAAAAGTTCACATTTTTCTTCCTTTAATTCGTGTATTGTGTGTGTACTTCACTGATGGTAGATTAGTGGAACCGTTTGGAACCGGACCGTTATAAGCGATTCGAGTTAGGTTCGGTCCGGACTGTGCCCACCCTATTCATGCATTTTAGTTTTGTTGATTGGTTTAAATTGTGTGTTTTGTTATTATTTTATAAATTAATTTGTTTTGTTGTATTTTTCTTATAAAACATTTATATATTTTTTATTATATGTTTTTAACAAGCTGGCTAAGGTATATTTGGTTAAAGGTTGAGACATTGTTCGTTTACGAAATTGACTATGTAATATCAAGAGCTTAAAAATCATTTCATTCAAGTTTTTGCCTTGTAACATTTTAATAACCCCATTTTTTTTAAATTACCTAAATCATATTTATCTCCGTATTTTGACTTCGGCAAAATTCACATTCAATGTGTGTTTGAATAATATACATTACAAGTAAGTTTATTGTTTATAAATATATATATATTGTTTATAAATTATCCATGGGATGATAAATTATTACTTTAGTTGGCAGATAGAAATTAATTAGCACAATATTGACATTGTCTTATTAATCACTACCAAAACCAGAAGTTTTTGAGATTTTTTTTTCTAATTATTTATTGACAATGCCCTTACTTTGATTGTGCAAAAAGTGTTAGATTAAATTCAAATTTAATGCTAATGGATATTATTAACACCACCAATGGATGTAATCACTTGGGTGTCGAGGCGCTCTATGTGCAAGGAAGGATATTCAATACAATTTTATTTTATTAGCCAAAGGTGGCCACATCGGTTGGCTAAAAGTAGTGTGGGTTTGACACCTACATTCAATACCTACTAGTGACATGTGGTGGGAAGGCTTAAGTGTAAATTTAAAAAAGTAATATTTATTATCAAATTTCTAAATAAAATAATTATTTATAATTTTAAGGGCATATGTATAGTTTATAAATAATTGGAGGACTTCAAATAAATTATGTTAAAGACTAATGTATAATTAATTAATTATTAAAAGATGTTGGTTTTGATTGTAAAATTATTAAATGTGAAGGGCAAAATGGAAAATAAGTAAGTTAGATGTAATGGGCCTTTTTATAATGTATAGAAAATTAAGGAGCTTCAAATAAGTTATGATAGGGGCGTAGGTATAATTTACAAATACTTATGAGGGGCTGGTTTGAATTATTAATATTATGAATTGGAAGGGTCCAATAGTAAATATTGTAATAGTGTTTAATGTTGCGAATTCTTCATCCGTGTCTAAAAGACACAAATAAATTATCACTATTCACCCACATATTGATTTTGCTCGTAAATATTAACAACTTAGGAGGGTGCAATGGAAACAAAATCTCATTCATCATAATGATGAATAATAGTATTATATTCAAAAGTAATTTCTGAATGTATTCAACTACCCTTGTCAGTGTTCATCCGCATTATGGTTTTCAATGTAAAAAGTATGAAATTGGGAGGGTGTTGATGAAACCCAAAAATCATCATTGTTCATAGTTTAAAAGTTTATTGTTAACTCACCGGATTCGTGGGGAGCCAACGGATCAGAAAGGGACCCCAGTACATGCTCAGCCTCAAGCAAAAGCATGGGAGACCCTCAGGGAGTATGTGACTCGGTTTAATAACGAACTGACTATGATCGACGATTGCGGTGATGACACAACTATCACTGCCTTCACTTCCGACTTTCAAAGAGGTCAGTTTTGTAAATTATGCACTTTGGAGTCTCCAAAGGACATGACAGACTTGCTAAAAATGAGCAAAATAAATCACTCTTGAGGAGATGTTAGCGACCAAAAGGGGAGATTATAATGAAACTAAGCACTCCTTCAATACCAAGGACATGGGTGGGGAGAAAAAGCGTGAAGAGGAGGACAAATCCACAGAAGGCGGAGTGACATCAAGACTAGGTCTGACAGGGCAAAACCTGACAAAGCCACCAACTACGTCAACTCAAAGTACCACGCCTACACTCTACTCAACGCCAGTCTATCCAAAATCCTTTTCCCTATGAAAAGTTGGGAGGATATCAAGTGGCCTTCTAAGCTCAAGAGGGACTCGTCTATCCGTGATGAGAACAAGTGCTGCTCTTACTATAAAGAGCGCAATCACAATACTCAAGACTGCCAAAGCCTCAAGAATGATATCAAATACTGGGTCCAGAAAGTGAGGCTCAAGGAATTCATGGGATTTAGCGAAAAACAGTCCCGATGGAAAGAAAAGGAAGAGTCCGCGCATGAGGCCGAGGAAAAGACTGTGGATGTTATATATGTCCTGCACAACACATAAGATGAACCAAAACAGTCCAACCAATCAAAGAAGATAACAGTCCGAGAACTGCGGACATGGTCTAGCTACGAAGACCGCTTTATCCAGCATGCCCAAATAGAACACCCGGCCCTGGATATGACATTTACGCCACAAGACATGCAAGGGGTCTACTCCCCCCTAACGACACCCTAGTTATAACGATCAGGATAATAAGGTGGAATGTCAAGAGATAATTGGTGGACACGGGGAGCTCAACTAATGTTCTCCTGGAAGCATTCTGCAGGATGCAACTGAGGGGAAAATAGCTAAAGCCGCACAAACAAGCCTTGGTTGGCTTCAATGGTGAGCAGTGTTATCCGGTAGGGAGTATTAGACTTTGTGGTAGCGGGAAGTCGAACCTGCAAAAAACCTAATGATGGAGTTTGTCATTGTAGACGCCCCCTACATATAACGTATCCTGGGCAGACCTTGGCTCCATCAAATGGGAACAATGGTCTCTACTCGACATCAATGCCTTAAGTACCCCGTCGATGACAAAGTGGGGTCAGTTAGGGAAGATCGGTCTATAACAAGGGAATGCCATTACATGGCAATGAAATGATTGAGAAATATTTATTGCAACCCGAACCCCTTAGAGAAGATTTAAAGAAAGTCTACATATAAAGAAAAAGTCTTATGTAGAAAAAGTCTGGTTGGAGAGCCTGAGTAGAAAAAGTCTTATGTAGAACATTTAAAGAAGTATTATCAATAAATGTACTATTTAAAAAAAAACAATTCCATTCCATACTCAACTCTAAATATAGGAGCAAGCCTAGTCCGACTAGAAGACCAAAATGGCAAACAACGACCGAGTCTAATTCTGTTCAGGATGACGACAACTCGTCACATCTAAGTGACCTAGTTTGTCTAAAATACCAAGATAACGCACAATGGTCGAGTCTAATCCTATTTAGGATGACAAGGACTCGCCATGTCAAAGTGACTTAGTTCGTCTAAAGGACTATGATGACTTCATCCACAACTTAACTCCTCTTCAGTGTTGAGATTACTTTATTATAGGAGTCTAGTTCATTCGAACCAAGATGACTTTTCCACAACTTAACTCCTCTTCAAGATTAAGCTTACTTTATCATAGAAGTATAGTCTGTTCGGACCAAGACGACGTCTCCATAACTTAACTCCTCTTCAAGATTAAGCTCACTTCATAAAAGTCTAGTCTGTTCAGACGAAGACAACTTCTCTACAACTTAAGTCCCATCCAAGACTAAGCTTACTCTATTTTGTTATAGAAGTCTAATCCATTCGGAATATGACAACTTCTTTGCAACTTTAGTCTTTTCAAGATCAAGTTAACACTATGTCAAGGCATAGTCTGTTCAGAACAAAATGACTTTAGCTTAGCCTAAGTTGCGCTCCAAATTGAGATGACCTAGATTAACTAAGTTCAGTCATAATTGAAGAGTCTGGGTGACTTATCGATCTACTCAGCCTAGTTTGAATAAAGACCAAAATGGCAAGTACAAAAATGACAATACAAAATGGGACAAAGAAAATGAATTCTCATTGATAAAAAGTATGCTACAATAACTCCACTTATGGAGTGGGACCAAACTTAGAAAATTAGACTCAGCAAGGGCAAACAGAGTGGGGTCGGTGGCAAACTCTGAGACGTCAGGATCGACAGTAGATTCTGGGACATCAGGACCAACGACAGACTCTAGGATAATCAGATCAGCTTTAGGGTCACCCGAAGAATGGGAAGATTCGTTCGCCTTTTTAAACTGCCCAAATGCCAATGTCCGGTAAGTAGAGATGTCACAGTCCTCATGACCATGCTCGATAAAATCCACCAGCTATTGCCTCCCTGCGACAACTTTACTAAATTGAATGGTATCAACAGTCTCGAGGAACTCTTTCTCTCGAGCTTCCCACTGCCCTTTCAAGTTGACTAGCTCCGCGTTTGCCCTGGCCAGCTTACAATCAACCTCACCGTGGCTTGCGCGCTCGGAACCCAGCTTTTGAACTACATGGAACATCTGCACTTGAGATGCCTCACGAAGATCCCTCTGACGATTAGCCTTAGCCCGTTCGCCTTCCATAACATTTTGAGCATCAGTTGCGACCTTCAAAGCGGACTCTAGTCGATCAGTCATCATGATCTGCTCAGCCACCGACTTGTTCCGACTCTAATGAACCGCTTTCGGTTCCGTCCTTAGATTGAACTGGGTAGCCAACGCTTTGCCCAGACTCTCCTGGACTTCTTTAAACTTAGTTTCCAAGTCAAACTGAGCAACCAATGCCTTGTTAAGATTTTCTTGAGCCTCATCCAGCTGAGTTCCCAGATTGGGCTGGGCAGTCAACTACTTTTCCAGATAATTGACCTAGAAGAGAGTGTTTGAGAGCTTTAATTGTTGTTTAGCAAACACCTTATCGAAAACGTAAACTCTGTCTCATGCAGTTTCTACCTAAGTTCCCACTATTCCAGCATAGTTCAAGTGGGTCATTCCCTGATTAGAAAACATATACGAAGTTATGAACATTAAATGGATAGGAAACAAAATAGAAGTCAGACTAAAAGACAAATGCTAGCTTACCAGCATCAGGTGTTTTTGTCTCTGATCAAGATAATCCTCCACAGTTCTATCTGTCAGAGATGTTTGTTTGACTAACCAAGAGAACTGGTCCTTCATGTGCTTAATATAACTAATTCTGTGATCCACCTCATAGTGTCACATATGCTTGCCATCAGAGCTAAGGTGGGGAACATCTGAAACAAAAAAATTAACTTGAGCATCAGTGTCGAGGACCTTGGGCTTAGGAATCAGTTTCGCTCCTTCTATTGCAGTGCATGAAGAAGGGGAAACTCAACAACACCTTTCCCTTGTCAGCAATAAAAGGCAAAGAAATCGGACGATACAAGCCTTGCGAGTCGGTATGAAAAGATGGGGACTCAGGCAAGCACTTAGTTCGCGGATCAACCCAAAGCACCGAGGATGATGAACTCAGCCCCTCCTTGCAAAACTTTGGTTCAATAGGCGGATCATGAGTAGGGACTCCTAAAGTGGATTGCACACCTCTGGAAAAAGGCATAGACTCTAAGTGCAACCTAGAGGAGTTTGTTAGAAGCAATATCAGCCTGCTCGGTGCTCACCTTGTTAGGGTTGTCTATCTTCGCAAGGCGAGACATTTCCTGTCACGCCCCGATTTTTAAGAAAAATGAAAATCCAAAATCCACGTAGGATTATCCGTTTTCCCCAAAATTCGGGACATGAATTGTCATTCACGAAAAGTAACAGTTGGCCTTTACGAGAAGTAATCAAATGCACAATTTACCAAACTAGAGGGAAATAAACAACTGATCTAAAAAGCCCATCACAAGAAAGGAAAATACATTAAATCTCGTAGAACCAACTGTAACAAGTTCAACTAATCACGGATGTATCTCTTCCAATAAATAATAAATAAAACTCCAAGTTCTATTACAAAAGGTTAATCTGTCACCTATAATTAAAATGACCTAAACTCTCGAACAACGTGCACTCCCAGCAATGCTCGCCACGTACGAAACGAACTGCTCTAAGCTCGCCCGAAATTACTAAATCCTGAAAACAAGCTAGTCGGCTACACTCCCAAATGAATACACCCAAGATGCCAAAGCCCACTTGGGTAAGCAATAAAGCTGGTGTGAAATTTCTTTATTCCCAAAAATCAATAAAGGAAATTGCATGGCATGACAAAAAAATGTAGTACGACAAAATAACCCAAAACAAACAGGTAGTTCCTCCACGAGGCAATCATGTCACCATCCTAATAAGTAAGTATGCATCTACTTGTACTTACACTGTAGAAGTTGACTATGGCAAGTCTGACCTGCAGAAATATTAGTGGACTTGTCATCCTGCATGAAAGGGGTTAGAAACAATATAAATGTATTTTATTTATGAAAACCGTTATCTTTGCACATTATTTGACTTACACATATTATTCATTTTTAACGGATTGATCACTTAGACGATACCACATTCGCACAACCTCCGTGCCGAACATACATGCCCGTATGCCTCTCTTATATAAAGGAGGACTTCTCCGTCATCCATGCCCAAGTGGGGACACATCACATACATGCATGCATCACCGGATACTCCTAACTATATGAGTAACAAAAGCCATTCTTGGGCTATCAATGCACATAAAGTCACGTCACATTTTTGATGAAAAAATATCAAAGCCTATCTTAGGCATAAAAATTCACCTTATTTCCGCAAGACTAACCTGAAGGTTATTTTAGTTTCTCTATAAGAAATAGGTGCCCCCCCTCTGCAAGACAACCCGCAGGTTATTTAGTTTCTCTAGTAGGAGAGGGAAAATCATAAACAAAAAGAGGCATGGTAGTTCTAAGTGATACAATGCCAATGTGATTTAATTTCATAAACTCAAGATTACTCATAATGTCTGTTGTGCATCTTAAAATTTAACACAATAACCATTTGTAAATCTCACAATGTCATCCCATAATTTAGGGAACACAAAGATGTGCATGAATACCTCAAGGTTCATTCATATACAGTAAATTCCTTACA
Source organism: Berberis vulgaris (assembly GCA_963556465.1). Classification (NCBI taxonomy): domain Eukaryota; kingdom Viridiplantae; phylum Streptophyta; class Magnoliopsida; order Ranunculales; family Berberidaceae; genus Berberis; species Berberis vulgaris. The sequence goes on from OY747136.1 coordinate 51,514,102, forward strand.
AGCAAGTTATCCCAAAAAATACCAATAACTAATCTCGCATGTCTCTATAATTACACAAGATTTTAATTATATACTTATGTGAGTATATGAACAGTTCATAAATGCATGTTCCTTGTCAGAGTCATTGCTTTCATAAAATAAACCGCTGTTATACAAATTCTGAAATTTAATTCTGATAGCTACCATGCAAAAATATAGTATTAAAATTGCAATTACTATTATACTAATCTTTATCATTTATCATACACAGCAAGTATGGGCACGGGCATATATATTGAAGTGATAGTTTCAATCACATTAATGCCCCAACAACACAACCTCTTATGCAACCACTAGCATCAACTCAACACACGTGAAATTGTTGGCTTTTGGCCACTTCATATAAAAAATCGGAGCATAAATACATATATCATGCTTGTATATACTTACTTAGGGAAATGAGATAATTTTTTTTTTATACATAGATAATGATAACAATGAAAAGAGACTTATATAGAAATGAAAATAGCTTATAGACGTAGCCATGAATAAATATTGATAACATAGATAGTCATGAATAGATAATGATAGAGATAGCTATATATAGTGATAGGGATAGCCATGATAGTGATAGCCATAGATAGTGATAGTGATAGCTATAGATAGTAATAGCCATGAATAGTGATAGGGATAGCCATAGTGATAGTGATAGCCATGACTTAGATGAAACTAGGGGTGGGCACGGGACAGGATAGGGATGGGTGGACAGGATGGGACGAGATATACCCATCCCTATCCCATCCCGTTCATACGGGATCGGGACGGGATGAGAAAAACCCCATCCCGACCTCGTCCCATCCCAAACGGGTTCGGGACGGGACGGGATCAACGTGCCGCCTGTGACTGCTGCGAAGATTATCATCATATAATAGTGTGAAAATTAATTTTCTTATAATTAGATATAGATGTGACATGCAAATATAAGGGTAGCCACTAAATCCCCTAACAATGAAGCTGAGTGGGCTGACTTTTAGAAAATGATATGATAAATGGGACCCACTAAGAGTATTGTGTCGCTGTGATGACCTCCCAACTGATTTTACAATTTCATTACTGTGGGAAACAAAATTCATGGTTCCTTGACAAAATGACATTTCATCTTTTGTTAGGGAAGAAATATAGACCTATTGGTGATGCTCTAACATATTCATAATGGTTTACCATCAATACATATATTGTAATTATAAAAAAATATTTTTACAGTCCGGGGCATCTCAAATTCTTGGCTCCGCCCTTGAATGTTCCCTTCTGAATATGTATTACTCAGTTAATTTTTATTTTTCATCTTCACTTGGGTATTATCAATATTTGTAAGTTGAATAATTGGAGCCACTTTGATTGGGAATCCAAGCAACAGTCTGCTATCTTTCTCTTGCTTAATGAATATTTATTTCTTGAAGTAACATTTCTGTTACCACTGCAAACACCATGAGTTTCTGTCAGTCATCTGTAAGTTTATATGAATAAAAATAAATAAATAAATAAATAAAAATATTAATAATAAATATTAAAAAATTAGCTCGGGACGGGACGTGATTGACGGGATTGAAAATTTTCATCCCATCCCATCTCATTCTAGATCGGGAGGGGACGGGATCGGGATGAAATTATTCAATCCCATTAAGACCCGAAAAAATCAGGACAGGACGGGACGTGATCGGGATGGGATGCCCACCCCTAGATGAAACAAACAAAAAGAAGAGAAATCGAAACAAAATAAAGAAAAAACTAATCTAGGGAAAAGAGAAACTCACTTTTTTTTTTTTTTTTTTTAACTTTTCTCTAGTTTTTTTCCTTCTCCCTTTTGCTCATTCTCCTCTTCTTCTTCCCCTTTTTATTCTACATATTTTTTTTTCTTAAACGGCTGAGAGAGAAAACCCAAACCTCTATTTAACCAATCTAAAGACATAACCCTACAAGGTTAGGGTTTGCATAGGGTTATAGTGACACCCCCTTATTTAATGAGTTATTACTCGGCTCAACCTCAAATTTAATAAAACCCAAAAAAATTATAATGTGCTAAATTGGGGTCGTTACATTTCCTCCTCCATGGCTACCAATCTATATATTCACAAAATTAGTCTTCTTCCTCCTCTCGACCCTTTGTTCAAACTCGATCTGATCAACCTAATTACAGGGATTGTAGTGTCTTCGGCAATAGCGCGAAGAAGGAGATGGTGATTGGGATCACACATTTTCTCAGTTCGACTTTCGATTTCGGCCACATGTTCCAGGTCATTCGAACCTCGAAATTCTTAAGTTATTTCTTTATACACCGAAATATTTTTTAAAATCAGAACACTGAAATTAGCTCGAAAAATGAATCACAATCCTTGGTTTCGAGTCTTACTTGAGCATCATAGTCTTTGCCCGAGTACTTTTCCGATCTTAAAAGTACTTCACCAACCTCGCAACCAGTATTATGTTATTGGCAATTCAATCATCATACCACACCGCTACTATTGATCCCATCACCACAACCATGACATCACGAGCTCTGCTTCGTGCCTCCGTAACAACCATGACCTTGCCTCCGCAGTAATGGTAATTTGAATTTAGATAGCTTTTGGCAATATAAGTCATTTAATTTCTTAAGTAACAAATTATGTTTTTCAATGGTGGAGAGTTGAGTAAGTTATTCCCTCCTTTAAAAAAGAAGTGCTCATGAATATTAGAATCTTAACCACCACCACCTTCCATCCTTCCTCCCATCAGTCTCACCCACAAGAAAGGCAGAAAGGTTGACATTAGCATGATTGTATTTATACACCCCCCATACATCACATAATTGGTCATCCCTCCCACTCGCATTGCCGGTGGTCTCTTTGCTTCGCTTTCCTTCTTCTTGAATCTCTGTCTCTCTCTTTCCCCTGGGTATTCAAATTCGCATCTCATCACTCTCTTCATTTTCATTGTTGCTTCTCCGGTCCGACTGAGGATCCGATTCAAAGGAAGGAGTAAGCGGTTCTCCACTTCTCTGCACAAGCCAGGGTTTCGATCAAATCCTGCGTCTTTCATTTCACTCTAATTTCGTTCGATGGATTTTCGAAATGTTGCAATTTGTGTGATGAAACGCGGACGAATAATTTGATTTGCTCGCTTGCTACTCCATTGGTGATTGAAGAAGAGGTGTTAACATCGATCTAGGGTTTTGCTGATATAATTAATTATGGAAGTTGTGGGAAATGTGACGCGATTGGACCCTGAGTTGTTGCAGTTGCCAGAGGTACCTCCTTTGGCAATGAAATCCAACCCTTACCTCGTAGAAAACCTCTTTCTGCAGTGGCTTTCATTGCCCGAGACTACTAAATTGGTATGTCTCTTTAAAAATTCCATTCTCATTATCTTGGTAAAGATTTCAACTGCCATGTCTGTTTTCATGCATATTTAGCCTGTTTCTGTTACATAAGATTTTATGAGAGACATAACCATGTAATGTAATGTAAGTTGTTTGATTAGGATGAACTGAGTTTTAGAAGAAATGTTGCAACGTAGGAAACTGGAGTCATTTGACATAATAACCATTCTAGAGTAAATTATGGTCTCAACATGATGAATCATGCAGGATGTGCCAGGAGATGAATGAAAAAATATAGGCAATAGGTGATGATTGAGAAATTCCTGAAAATATATAGACAATTAACTCTTTTCATTTAATCTTATATAATTTATGGGCCCCACACAGCTATTTTTAATTAATTTTTTTTTTAATTCTAATTTTTTAAAATTTAGTTTACTTATTTCCTTGTTATTTTTCTTTATGGGCTATCTCATGCGATGTCGTTTCGTACCTTCGAAGTAATGTTTAGGCTTTATGTAAGCCCAACTTTTATTATAATCAACAACTCAGTTCTCAACTATACTTCAATTCTTAGCTATACTTTTGGGCTAGGAAGCATGGATGCCGACACGAACGCAGACATGACACTGACACATGTTGGGGGCAGAGCAAAGCCTTTTCACATTGCACCAATATTGTTCCCAACTTAACCACCCAATCTGGCATTCTCAACATGGGCTTTGGGTGTGGGGTTTTTTTTCTAAAAAAAGGTTAAGGGATCATCCCACTTGATATTCAAGACTTGGAGGACCTTTCTCTTCAGTGTTGGACGAATGGATTTTGGAAAATTCCCAACAACACGCACACGAAGACACAATGAATCTAAAAAATAGGACACACACATTGGAATATTAAAATAATATAATTTATGAAAAATTGTTAAATGCATGTAACACCTTAAAAGGAGTGAAACAATTGTTCAGAATCCTATTAAGATAAATGTTAAGCCCAAAACTTTCGAATAATTAACATGACTCAAATTTAATTTATAACTCTAAATCTTACCATATTGTCGTTAATGTTTGATTCTTATTCTTTAAAATAGTGTTCCATTCTTTCAATTACATAATCTCATTTACTATCCATGTAAAAAAAAGTCAAAAGAATCATGCATGATGTAACGTGCCTAATTTTGTTAATTACATTTGACAATCACAAGTCATCATAACCCCAACAAACCCGCTACTTCAAGTCAATCTTCGTATATTATGCTGCCATTACCATCGGTGATTAACACGCTTCCATATCCAGTTCATAAAAAATTCACAACTTAAAGTATTCATACACGTTCCAAATTTTCAAATGCATAACCTTCAATATCCTACATCCTAATCTCACCGTGAATATATTTAGAGACTTTCCTTTATGAAAGCTGAATATCAGAATACCATATACTATATTAAATTTTCGCCTCTATATGTTGTCATCTTGTTTTTCTTCAAAAAGTTAATAAAAGAGCATGTAATCCAGTTCAGCATATGGGTGCATTTTACTTATTACCACTCACATTTTAAACGCATAACAAAAGTTTCTAAATAAACAATGTCAACTAATGTCCAACTAGTGTCTGACCCTGTCAGACTTTTCAGACATGTCCACAGTACACATGTTCATGGAGTTTGCACGAACATTTGGAATTTTCGCAGTGCCCGTGGTTTAGAGCTTGTGGGTATTACATATTGATAAACAATGAGATCCAATGGTTACAAACTTGCTTGGTTCTATTCTGGCATCGCGTCCCAAGTCTTTAGACATATTTTATTTGGCTTAACAACAAAAAATGGTTGCATTTATTTTTTTGGATAGTGGAGGGAAATAGTGGAGGCTGTGAAGGATTTCCATTGCTTTTCTTTCTTGGCTTGGAGAATGAACAAGACATTTATCACCCGCATAACCAAGATGTCTGGGTTCGATTTTATAAAAAATTACAAAGAACCACACCATATCATATAAGCATATGATACATAGCAAATATGTGGAATGAATATGATAAAAAAGAATAAAAAAAATAAAATTCGAGGCAAATTGCTCAATAATCTCCCTTTACAACACTTTGCATAGGGGGTATATTGGTAGGAATCGCATTGGCAAAGCTGACCAAGGAAACCCAGTCCAAATTAGGAGCTATTTCCTATTTCTAAAAGGAGCTCCACTAAGGAAATTCCAAAAATATCGTAGATCTTTCAGGGACTGCTTTGGGAACCTACGAGCCCCAATTTGCATGTGTTCACATCCATCGTTCAGTCATACAAACCCAAAGATCACCAAGCTCCTAAGAGGAAGAGAAGATGGTATCAATATCCAAACTTATACCTCTATTGGAGGACATCACCATGGGGGAACACCTTTCCTCCACACCAACTTAACTATTGGAAAACTATATTTGGAATCTATTGGGAAATGGACCTTGGCCAAATTTGAAAACATCAAAGCAAATTGAGAAGCCAACGTCTCTTTACTGCTATAACCATCGTCAACCTCACTCAACATTAAAGATCCAACAAATTAGAAGGAACCAGACCATGCTCATTGAACTCATTTGCTTAAAGAGCTTCTTCTACCCCGAAGATTCATGCACGAAAATCATCAAGAAGTTAACTAAAATGCATTACCAGCCCAAGTTGAAGTGGAATCACTCTTAACATTGTGGGATTAAGACACTACTAAAGTCTAATAAGTAATAGCCATCGTAGTAAACTCAAATTAATTTATTCTCGGACACATCTTCTCAAGTTGGAACATACAAACTCTATACTTCTAACTTGGAATAGATTCGACATCCTCTGAACCCCCCCCACCCAGTAAAAGTCCTTACCGACCAATTCTTCAATGATGAAAATAGCAATCACTATCTAGCTTCAATAGTTCTGCATTTGGCATCTGAATCTCAATTGAAACTTGCACAAACACAATGGTGTGTGTGGCAATAATGTTACCCAAACAGTAGCAATGTAAAACGGTCAAGTTAGGGCCAATATCACAGTTGGTTGAGGCATGATTGATTCCAACACAAACAGTTAGCATGATTGACACCAATACATGATAAAGTGTTGCGCCCGTGCATGCGTTGGGCACATATGAATAGCCTTAGATCCACTAACAACATGGATCCAACCAGTATCATTCACTAAGGCAAGTATCATTCACTAAGGCACACAAGCACTAGAACAATTGAAACTGAGACACAGAGATTGATATTTTTTTAAGGAGCCTTGATCGGTCACAAATTATGTATCAGGGATTATTTAACATCAAACCTATGCAGTTAAAACAGATAAGTGGATAACAGATTCGTAATGGTCCAGAAGTGTTACTTGATGTAACGGGATTTACCAGACTGTTTTTTTAAATATTTTTTTTTTATACCCCCACTAAGTACTGTAGAGCAAAACAAGTAAATACTAAATAAGCATATCATGTCCTCAAAACATCTAAATCAAAACATAGCATCCATGACATCAACTCGTCAACATCATCTTACTGTTAAGACAATGGATTATAATAGAAAATTATCCTTTCATAAAAATTAAGAAAAGGGGGCTGGTAAGAAAACAAACAAAAGGGGGAACTGAAATATGCGCTAATTACTCATATTGATTGACATGAAAGGATTTAATTGGGTACTCAACCACAAAATTCAATTGAAATTAGTGAATTAACTAGATTGCTGAAAAGGGGATGAAAATTAAGAGAAGAAAAAAAAGAGGGCATGAATGTACTCCCTAAAAAATTCCAATTTGATTAAGCTAAAAAAGATGCAAATCTCGTCCATCTGTTTACAATCACTTGAAGGCAGCAACGCCAGCTGCAGAAAGGCAGTCGAAGCACCTAGCCCAAGCTTAATCTGTTCAATCTTTTCTCTTTTTTTTTTTTTTTTTCTTCTTCTTCTTCTCTCTTCTGCACTCACAACAACAGTAGGCATGCCGCACGTCTGCGATGGCAACAGTAGCAGGCACGCCGCATGCATGCGATCAATCTCTCTCTGCATCGTCTCTCTCTACCCTGTGTCGATCTCTCTCCCTGGACATCTCACTCTCATCAATCATTGAAAGCAAGGTGGCCATGAGCTCAGCTGAAAATGTATCTCTTTTTCAAAAACAAATTCAAGTTCAGTTTGGTGAAGCCTTGGGAGAGTTGCACAACGCTAGAAATTGGAACTAGGAGTCTATCTTGAATTTTAATTGCAGTTTCTAAGAGTCATTTAGAGTTTCTAAGTTCTTCATAAATTATTTGTGGTCTTGGTCAAGTGTCTTCACGAGTCGAAGAAAGTAATTAAGTTTGGAAATACCTATACTTGGAGGGTTGTTCCAAGGAGTCTTTAAATATGTGTAATCATGAATGGTATGAAGACAAGTATTGAGTTTTATGAAGAGTTTATAGCTTTTGGCTTAACAAAGATTCAATTCTCTATATCTCCTTGTCTTTCCTTTGATATTGATTCAGGAAAACAAGTGTGTGAATGAGTGTGCTTGACCCTCCCCTGTTCTTAGTTCTCTTTTCCCGACATCAAATTTTGGTATCAGAGCCTTGGTTCTTATGGCTAGTCGTCGACTTCGACATAATGCAGTGGAACCCTAGCTCGTGAATGAGATTTACATGATGTAGAAATGGAGTAAGGAGACAAGTGCAACAACCCTATGAACGTCTAGAATGGTTTGAGGCTTTGGAACGTGAAAACTCAAATCACGATTCTAGAATAGAAATTTCCAGTGATGATTTAACCCTTTTATCGTGCCAGAAGTATAGCATCGAATGAAGATGTCTTTCCCAATCATGCTCGAAGGAACAATGGCTTCCGACGAGATGATTTGAACATTAAGGTCGATATTCCAGAATTTGAAGGAAGGATGCAACCTGATGAATTCGTTGATTGACTTAACAATGTGAATTGAGTTTTTATTGCAAGGATGTTCCAAATCCTCAAAAAGTAAAACTTGTGGCTATCAAACTGAAAAGGCATGCTTCAATATGGTGGGAACATCTTAAATTGCAGTGAGCTCATGAAGGGAAGGGACGAATTTAGACATGGAAAAAGATGAAGGAACTTAATAAAAAGATTATGCCAAAAAACTAGTTCCATAATTGGCAGCAAAAGGAGTTGTCTTCAAAGAGTACACTGCTGAATTTGAACACTTGATGATGTGATGTAAAATTTGTGAGCCCGAGGATCAAACAATTGCTCGTTATCTTGGTGGCCTTAGACCTGAAATTTGCAATGTTGTGCAGCTACAACCATATTGGACTTACAACGACGTCTTCAAATTAGCAATCAAGGCGGAGAAGCAACTTAAGGGATCACAGAGGAGCCATTTTAAAGCCTGGAATCAAGAAAGCTCTTTTAAGCAGGGGAGGTACGCGAGATGGTCCCAGCCGTGCTTCAAATTCTTGGCGTTATTTCAAGTGCCAAGGAATTGGGCACTGCATTGGATTGTCCAAACCGCAAAATAGTCTCTCTTGTGGAAGGAGACTCTAGTAAAGCTCCATCAAATGAAGAAGAGGAAATAGAAAGTGAGAAGGAAATAACACATGCTGATGAAGGAGAATTATTGATCATATGTAGGAGTCTAAATGCCGCCTATGAGGAAGAATAAAACTGGTTGCGCAAGAACATTTTTCACACAAGGTGTACCTCTCATTCCAAAGTTTGTGATGTCATCATTGATAGTGGGAGCTGTGAAAATGTAGTGTCAAAAAAATGGTGGAAAGGCGCAAGCTCAAGACAGAAGATCATCTACACCCCTACAAGCTCAAGTGGTTGTGCAAAGAAAGTGAGGTGAAGGTATAAAAAAGATGTTTAGTTCAATTCTCCACAGGAAATTTTTTTAAAGATGAAGTATGGTGTGACATTGTTCTATGGACGCTTGTCATTTGCTTTAGGGTCGCCCATGGCAATACGATAGGTGGGTTCTTCATGATGGGTATAGAAATACATATTCCTTTAAGAAAGATGGTGCCAAGATCACTTTGGCTCCTCTCAAAATGAGTAGCTCAACAGGGGACAAAAGTTAATTTTTTGTCTAAATAAGAATTTATTGAAGCAATGCAGGTTGACAATGCCATTGTTATTCTAATAGTAAAAGAAAATGAAGAGATGAATGAACCTCCAACAGTCATGAAATCGCTTCTTGAAGAATTTCAAGATATTGTTCCTAATGAACTTCCACCTGGCTTCCCTCTCATGAGATTCATACCACATTGTATTGATTTCGTTCGAGAAGCCGCTATTCCAAACAAACCAACATATAGGATGAACCCAAAGCAGCATGAAGAGTTGCAACGACAAGTAGAAGAGTCAGTGACTAAAGGGCTTGTGAGGAAAACCAAGAGCCCTTGCGCTGTCCCTGCACTTTTGGTGCCTAAAAAGGATGGTTCTTGGCGTATGTGCGTTTTTCCATACCTCGGCTTGATGATCTTCTTGCCCAACTTCATGGTGCAACTTTTTTTTCCAAGATAGATCTTCGAAGTGGCTACCACCAAATTCGAATGAGGATGGGAGATGAGTGGAAAACTGCTTTCAAAACTAGGGATGGACTATATGAATAGTTGGTCATGCCATTCGGACTCTCTAATGCCCCCAGTGCATTCATGCGTCTCATGAATTATATCTTCAAGCCTTATATTGGAAAATTTCTCGTCGTCTACTTTGATGACATTGTAATTTTCAGCAAAGATGAAAAGGAGCATTTGGAGCATCTCCATCAAGTTTTCAAGACCTGGCTTGCATATTCAAAAATTATATGTCAATTTGAAGAAGTGTTACTTCTTCACAACTAGCTTTGTCTTCTTAGGCTGTGCTGTTACTAGTGAAGGAATCAAGATGGACCAAAGCAAGATGGATGCAATAACAAGGTGGCTGGTTCCTACGTCACTCCATGACATTCGGAGTTTCATGGACTTGCTTCCTTTTATCGGCGTTTTGTCAAGGGGTTTAGTACCATCATTGCTCCCATTACTGAGTGCTTAAAAGGAGGCAAATTCAAATGGACCAATGAGGCACAAAGGAGTTTCGAACTTATAAAGAAAATGGTGATTGAGGCTCCTGTCCTTGTGTTGCCAGATTTTGAAAAGGTGTTCGAGGTCGATTGTGATGCTTCTAATGTGGGACTTGGTGCGGTGCTTAGTCAAGAAGGAAAACCCATTGTTTATTTTATTGAAAAATTAAATGACTCTTGCAAAAAGTATTCTACTTATGACAAAGAATTTTATGCCATCATTCGAGCTTTGGATCATTGGAGTCATTACCTACTGCCTAAGGAGTTTATTCTCTTCTTAGATCATAAAGCATTAAAATACATCAATGGTCAGCACAAGCTCAATAACAAGCATGTCACTTGGATAGAATTTTTGCTAGCATATCCTTTTCATATCAAGCACAAATCAGGCACTCAAAATATTGTGGCAGATGCATTAAGTAGAAGGCACTCATTGTTGTCCACTATTCAAGTTGAAGTCATTGAGTTTGAAATTCTAAAAGAGCTCTATAAAGATGATCCCTATTTTTAGAATATATGGGAGAATTGTTCTCAAGCAGGTTCATCACGTCACTTCCTGTTACAAGATGAATATATTTTTCGTGGTAATCGCCTTTGTATTCCACAATGCTCATTAAGGGAGGCTATTATAGATGAAACACATGGGGGAGGACTTGGCGGCCATTTTGGGAGAGACATAACACTTGCTCTTGTACAGGAAAATTTCTTTTGGGAAAAAATGGAGCGAGATGTTAAGCGGTATATTGAATGTTGCAGGGTGTCACACAACCAAAAGCCATAACCAGAATACAGGATTATATATTCTTCCACTTGCAAAAGCGCCATGGGAGGATATAAGCCTTGATTTTGTAGTGGGTCTACCTCGGACTCAATGAAGCAAATATTCGATTCGTGGTGGTTGATCGATACTCTAAAATGGCTCATTTTATGCCCTGTAAAAAGATTATGGATGCTATTTATGTGGCTGATCTTTATTTTTGTGAAATTATGAAACTTCATGGAATTCCAAAGACGATCATTTCTGATCATGATTCAAAATTCATGAGTCATTTTTGACGAACATTGTCGTGAAAGCTTGGAACCAAGCTTCAGTTTAGCATTTTTTTCACCCTCAAACAGACGGCCGCCAAACCGAAGTTGTAAATCGAAGCTTGGGAAATCTTTTAAAAAGCATTGTGGGTCAAAATATTCGTCAATGGGATCTGATCTTAGCCTAAGCTGAGTTCACATATAATCGATCAGTGAGTCGGACAACTGGCCATAACCTATTTGAAACAGTTTACGGATTCAACCCTATTACTCCTCTGGACTTAGCTCCACTGCCCACTAATCAACAATTCAGTGGTGACGCAAAGGAACGCGCCAAGCAAATCAAGAGGTTGCATGAGGAAATTAGAGGAAGAATGGCAAAGCAGAATAACGAGTACCGAAAGCAGGCCAATAAGCACAAGAAACATGTTGCGTTTTAGGAGGGTGACTTGGTATGAATTCATCTTTGCAAGGAACGTTTTTCACCTGGGAAGTACGCTAAATTCAAGCCTAAGGCAGATGGTCTATTCAAGGTACTTAAATGTATTGGTGAAAATGCATATCAGATTGAACTTCTTGAAGGTTATGGAGTTTCCTCTACATTCAACATCTCTGACCTCTCTCCTTATCATGGGGAAAATGACATACTAGACTCGAGGACGAGTCTTTTTCAAGCTGGGGAGATTGACAGCTCAGTTGAAAAGGTATCTCCTTTTCAAGAACAAATTCAAGTTAAGTTTAATGAAGCCTTGGGAGAATTGCATAATTCCAGAAATTGGAACTAGGAGTTGCTTGAATTTTAATTGCAGTTTCTAAGAGTCACTTAGAGTTTCTAAGATTTTCATAAATTATTTGTAGTCTTCTCGAGTTGAAGAAAGTAATTAAGTTTGGGAATACCTATACTTTGTTGAGTCTTTAAATATGTGTAGTCATGAATGGTATGAAGACAAGTATTGAGTTTTATGAAGAGTTTATAGCCTTTGGCTTAACAGAGATTCAACTCTCTATATCTCTTTGTGTTTCCTTTGATCTTGATTCAGAAAAACAAGTGTGTCAGTGAGTGAGTGTGCTTGACCCTCCCTGTTAGTTCTCTTTTCTCAGCATCAGTCATCTTTCTCAGTCTCTCTCGGTTTTTAGCTCACTGCGTTAATCTCATAACAACAACCAACATGTAAGGTTTTTATTTTCCTTATATAGCGCGGCTACACAAACGACCATTTTACCACTTAACAACCATTATCTTGGCGTTTTATCCCCACCGTTAAATACAAACGTTAAATTGTTGAAACATAATGGCCCCGACCCGTTAACAATTTAATGGCGTTTTAACTGCATTGCTCCAACACACTTTATTGAGGTTGTAACAATCAACAACTCAATAGGGATAGTGGCGACCAAGAACAATTTTTTATTTTAATCAGCAAACAAACTAAATATTGTATTTTTTATGTCCAAGGAAACAAAAGGTAGGGACCCAACAATTTAACTAAGCTGGAACCACAAAAAGTGTACATAAAAAAGTATACATCAACTGGCATTAGCTAACTCCATTCAGCACTATATATTCCTAGTTGAACATGCAATAAGAAAACTGAATATCCCTCAATTTCTTCCAGGTACAAGCCCAAAGCCATAAGGTCACTTTAATGCCTATCCAGAGCTGATCCAAAGTTTTTCCTTACATCTTTGAAAATTTTGTTGTTTCTTTCCCTCTCTAATACCCATACAAAGGCATGAATCAATCTCTCCAATACCCATTTACCAAAAGGGGTTAGGTTTGATATTGGGGGGGGGAGGGGAGAAGAGAATGCCAATGCTCCATCCAATCTATAAAAGGAAGCCTGAACATGAAATTCTGAGAGGGCCAACACCCAGAGATGGTGCACTAGACAACATGAAACAAGAGGGTGGTGATCAATAGATTCTTCATTCTGGCAATCAAGCAATCAAAAGGAGTGTACTCTCCACAATATTTTCATTCATATTACTCATGAACATTGTTCAATATCAGCATCAGTAATGATCAATTTTGATTTAGATCTACAACACTGAAGGAAGTAAGCAAAACATAAAACAACCTTAGAGAAAGAGAAAGCGAAGAAAGGGTGTAAGGTCTAGAAGTGACAATGAGGTCGCTGCCAGCAAGAAAGATGCCCAGTTTTTGATCTTGTTCTCTTTGAAACCAAATTATTAATCAATGAACACTGAATGTATATCATTGTTTGACCATTTCTGTATTTACAAGGGAGACAACTTGGAAGACCAAGAACCTAAACAAGGGTCGGACTAAAATCTTACACCTATGCTATACTACCTACTAACAAGTAAACCTAAACAGTAGTTTGAATTTCTCTCAAAACAGAAAATATATTTATCCTTGTCACAAAAAATAAATGTTGCATTACTAATATACATGCACCAACTCTGAGGGGAAGTATTGTTGGATATCCTCATGTTATCACTTATTTTCTTTTGACACTTTCCCATATTGTCTACAGGTAAAATGTTTGCTTACTGATGCAAAAGTAGGTACTGGCTTTAATACCTCAGGGCATCATTCTCCCTCAGATGCTTCAGCAGGCAATGCATTGCCTTTCATGTTTCCTGCTGGCAGCACACCGCCACTTTCGCCAAGAAGTGTATCTATGTCTCCACGTGTTATGAAGCGTCAAGGTCTCGGTCCTTCTTCGTTAGGGTCTTCGCTAAAAGTAGTCAGCGAACCAGTAAGAGAAGTCATACCTCAGGTACAACTGATTTCTTATTACACGTGATACAGTTTAGGATATAACTTTTACTAAATAGCTTCAGTCTGTATTGCCCTTTTTGTTATGTTCGTGAGATTTTTATCCTTTGATAAATCTCTTGAAATGTTGCAGTTCTACTTTCAAAATGGCCGACCACCTCCAAAAGACCTGAAAGAACAATATTTGGCTAGAGTTGATCAGATTTTTGCTGGTCACCTGAATGGCCTTAAAGATCATGGTGAGCTTTACATCTGATATTTTTAGGCTGCAACGTTTTTTTAATGCATTTGAGGTGGGTGGGTCTTCCCTAATAAGTAGTAATTGTCACTCCAGAATTTAAATCAATCACAAAGGAACTCTGTAAGCTGCCGTCCTTTTTCTCCACCGCTCTTTTCAGAAGAATTGATGTTAACTGCACTGGCGTAGTTACAAGGTAAACAAGTTCTGAGTGTTGTTGAATGCCTTAAATTGGAAACATCTTTATCGATTGAAAGCCGAAAGGGTATGAACATGAATCATGACCACACAATCACCTTAAATATTTGCATGAATAATTTTGGATCGAGACTGAATTATTTTGTCGTAGTGTTTGACTCTTCAAATGAAGGTTGATCAGTTCAGAATTATTTTCTTTTCATTTTGGGTACTACAAACATAGTTATCAATATCTTACAATAAATACGGTACGATATACGATATGTATCGTATCTATGCCTCATCGATACGGTACATATATCTTCCAATATATCAATATAAGATGATGCAAGGATGTACTTTCAGCTGGATGATAACCAATAGCTTGTTAATATGTGTGACACAAGCCATATATCAATGAAAGTGTTTTTGGGACATCCTTGTTTGAATAAGTCTCATTTATGTTTTTTATATGCTTAAATATATATATATATATATATATATATATATATATATATATATATATATATATATATATATATATTTATATTAATTTTGTACCGTATCTTATGATACATGATACGTTATGATACATGTATCTTAAATTTGGATTCCGAGATACGATGCAATAAACGTTTTGATAACTATGCTTACAGAAACTGCCTATTATTGATGTAAGTCTTTCCAACCTTCTGTCATCTACATCTCATGTCTTGTCTCTGGACTTGCCTTTTCACTTCAATTTGAGCTAGATCACAAGGAAATTTGATTTTCTAGTATTTCAATAGTTTAAAATGGCAATGTCAATCCCAGTGTTAGTTACATGTGAATGGCAAAACATAGAAGCCCTTACTTTATTCTGATCTTTCTAGCTATTATTTTGTACTTGTACCCAGAAACTATTACTGGTGTCTCTTTTTTGTATCACTTTAGATTGATCATCTTTCAATTACGTACTATAAATGATCCTTGTGCCAGTGAAGATTGCTTCTAGTGATCGGGAAATAATAAAATTAAAAAAACCATTGCTTTACTTCCAACACTCCGGATAGGCAGAAGGATCTATGTAAATCCCTTGAGTTATCTCCCAATCTGTGGAGTTTTAGGGTGTGTTTCTTTTCTCAATACACCAAGACTATTCAGATTGTTTGTTTTTGAAAAAATTCTGAGCTGAATTCAGTTGAAATAATGAAACTTCACATGGAAGCTAAAGACTGGAATCTGAATCTGAATTCAGAATTCTAGACTATTGAATTCAGCGGTTAAAAGAATAAAAGGAAACACACTGTCACTATATCAGGTTGCTGCGGGCGGGCTCAGAGTTGGATGGTACCAGATCAGCCAGTTAGCGGCCCAATGCTCCATTAGGTTACACAGGACATATTGTAATTCTTTGCCAATCGTAATTGATATACTTATAGTTGTAAGAAAAAGACAACGGAAGTTTCGCCAAAGACAGTGATTTGGCATGTCAGAATCCACAAGAAGCACTTACTGAATAGTTGCTTGTGTTGATATGTGTTGCTGATTGATTAATCTAGTTCTTACATGTTTGTAGGGATAAATTTGTTGACTATTGGGTCAATGGAAACATGCTGACTAAGGATATCACAATCCAAGTGTTTACAATTTTAAGGCAATCAGATTGTAAATACCTTACGCAGGTATTTTTTTTTGTCTACAAGAGCCTTATTCTTGCATGCTACGCATTTTGCTGAAAAACTTTTAAGCAGACATTCTTTTTGCAACATCTCGTTTTAGGTTAGTATTTTCCTGGTTATTATTTCCTTTTGCATATCCTCTGTATGCTAAAGTTTTCTCCACCTGGATGCAGGATGACTTCAAGCCTGTTCTTCGTGAACTGTTGGCAACTCATCCAGGGTTGGAGTTCTTACAAAGTACTCCTGAGTTTCAAGAAAGATATGGTATTACTCGCAGCTGAAATTTCTCCACAACATTCAACACTCTGCTCAATATATCTTCATCATCTTGATCCATTCCATGCCTCTCAAATACTCTGCAGTAATAATATACTTGGACAATTATGGCTTGTTAAAATTTGGGGTTTCCATTGCAAACTCTTTTTTGATTATTGCAAGTTCTTTAAATTAGGATTAATTGATGTCCATTAGATTTGAAATTAACAACTCTTAAACATGGAAAAAAAAAGAAGAGAAAATGTGATTCCTTAGTATTTTCTAATGAAACCCCTCAAAAGATCCTAAAAAATGTAGCTCGGATTATGCGTAAGGTATGACCAAATACCCATCACAATTAAAAACGAAGAAGAAGAAAGAGATTTAGTCATAGCTTATGCATCATTTGATATGGACTTTTTATGCAAAAAAAAAAAAAAAAAAAACGGACGTTTCAAAACCCTTTTTTTGTCTTTTCTTAACATTAAAAAAAAATTCTAAGCCTTGTAAATTGTAAATTCAACTCAAATAAGAAAATGTTTGCTTTCGGAAACATTTTCAAATATCCTTTTACTTTGACACAACTATAGAATATTCTTTTGACTCATCTCGGGACCGACTAAAAAAATATTAAGACACTAAATTTGCTTTGGATTGAAAGTAACTATGTAATTGGGTATTTAATTATTAGTTAAATATGTTAGTAGGTGGGTTAGACTTAGGTTGTGTTTGTTTTTTTTAAATGTTACGAAGCTAACTTCTAACTGGAGTTGGAAGTTCTGAATGAGCTTCTGAATGAACTGTTTGTTTCATTTCTGATTGAGCTACTGATTAGAAGCTATATTAAAAGGTGTTTGTTTTTAGGTGCCGATATGAAGTTTTTTGACATTTTTCCCCACCACCACAACTCCTACCACCACCACATGGAGGTGGTGGTGGCAGATGCGACATTGCTTGCGTGATAGGGAGGAGGTAGAAAAGAGGAGATGGTTGACAGAAAAGAAGGGTAGCACAATAGTCATTAGAAATTTATTATGAGGTTATTATTGGAATGAATTTTCATTAAACACTCATGCTAAGTGATCAACACTTGTTTAATTGCCCCTGTTGCTTAATCCAATTAGAAGTTCAACTATGATCAGAACTAAAAACAAGCACCCTAAACAGGGTGTCCCACTTCTTATTAACACTTCTGACTCTATTCAGAACAAAAAAACAAACACCCTCTTGCTAAGGCTCATATTAGAGTTAGGTTTAATTAATTGATTTGTAAGTCACTAGGCTCTTTAAATAAGGCAAAGCTATGATTGTAACGGTTGTTGAATGAATATGAAGAATTCAATTTATTTATCTTTGTTTTCGTAGTTTTAGTTTGTTAATTTTAGGGCTAGGTTATTAGTTTAGTTGTAGATTACATAAGCAACACGGAACACTTTGCATATCATTAGCTTCAATATGTTCCTTGTCTGTTGCTCAAATGTTTCTTAATCTTATCAGTGAATGTTATGTGTTTATAAGTTTCCTCTGTGCCACTAAGCATGATCTGTTAATGGGCCAAAATTATAACTCCAAGTTCTGTTGCAATGGACCAGCGGAAACTGTCATATACAGAATATTTTACCACTTGAATAGTTCAGGCAATGGACATCTTACACTCAGAGAACTAAGACGTGGAAATCTGATTGCTGCCATGCAACAAGCAGATGAGGATGAGGATATTAACAAAGTTTTGAGGTAATTTTACTTTCTAGTTATCCTAGAAAATAGGTCACAGTTAGTGCTACTTATCAACCCTACCTTAGGAATGTGCATAAGAGTGTAGATACCTTATGGAAAGACACTAAAGTCACCTTATGGCTCTCAGTAGTAGTTGGGACAAATTTAGGGATACTAGGGATCTGATTGTATGTTTAGGTGGGAATCTCTTATACCGACCAATCCTACTTGATGTATATTTTTGTTGGTTATACTCGGGCTTCTTTCCTGGAGTGTTTTCAGATACAATACCTTTTTGTTTTGCTGATAAAAAAATAAAAATAACCCTACCTTTTGTTCCTCTTGTATATCTCACACAAAAGAGTCCCCTTAAGTGTCATTTTAACTGGAATGACATTTGCAATCCTTTTCTTTTTGTTTTATAGGTTTCATATCAGAGCTTGGTTATTATGTTATTATCATTATCATTTTGTTTTTATTTAGTATTATTAATGTTAATGTCCTGCTCGTAGCTCTTTAATTCTTCGTTGTGGTGGCTAACGTTTTAGTTTCATTGATTGAAAATGTCACTACTGTATAAATTTATTTTTTCATGGAAAATTTCTGGAGGAAATTAGTTATCAAGCGTGTTCCCTTGGGTACTAGGGAAACATAAAGTTCCAATGAGATGGAGAAGCAATTGCAAGTAATAGAGTAAATTGATATGCCTTTCACTTTTTTGAGGGGAGGGGGAGGGAATGCATTTCACGCTTATTTCTGCATCAACTTTAAATACTATAGCGTGCTGTAAGATTAAGCAGGGATTTTAAATTCCTTTATTGCTGTAGATACTTCTCGTATGAACACTTCTACGTGATATACTGCAAGTTTTGGGAATTGGATACAGATCATGATTTCTTGATTGATAAGGAAAACCTCATCAGATATGGTAACCATGCTCTCACCTACAGGATTGTTGATAGAATATTTTCACAGGTTGGTAGTCTCTCTCAATTGTCTTTGCTTTCCAAACCAAAGGATGCACTCTTTAAAATTAATAATTAAAATAAAATTAAAAAAATGGTTATCCTTTTTACTGTCTTGTTCTATTTTGGTCTGATCTCAGATTCCTAGAAAGTTCACTAGCACTGTTGAAGGGAAGATGGGTTATGAAGATTTTGTTTACTTCATACTGTCGGAGGAGGACAAATCATCTGAACCCAGTCTTGAATATTGGTAACTTTCGTCCCTTGCCACAACTGACATACTGATGTTTGTTTCTGATTGTCTAATAGGTGTTTTCCTTTTGATACAATCATCTTGAATTTTGCTTGCATGGATTAACCTGAAATCCTCTCATTAACTTTCTACTAGTGACAATATTGCTGTATGGATGCCAGTCACAATAGAGATACAAGCTAGTAAATGTGATGACACCAAAGTATGATCTCTGATTTTGGTAGTTACATCTTTAATGGCTCAGATTAACTATTTAGGTATGATAAGATGGGTCATGCCATGTGGTAGGCCTGTTTACATGAACAAGGCCACATTTGTTGCAGTCACACCAAACCAAGTGCGTTTGCTTGTACATAGCTGCAATCAGTGACACTAGGTATTTGGCAATATAGTTGTGCATATGGGTCCAATCTTTTTAAATGTGTCATATACATAAAAAAAGGTGATAAAATGTGTAAATAAATAGCCTTTTGGTGTGAATGTTCCAACTATTTGGAAGGATCCATGAGATACAGGTATTGCTTTAATATGACAAAGAGGTATCGTATGTAATTGAATATCTTTTGTGCCTGTGGTGGGAAGGCATCATGAATCATAAGATCTTGTTGCCATTGTTCAGCTTATAAGAAATATTTTGGCTGTTTGATCTCCTCATTCACTAGCTTTGTATTCGTTTGCTCTTTTTTCAATGAAATTTGCTGTCGATAAAAAAGGATGTAATAGAATAATAAAACCTTGATGGCGTCAAGGATTAAAGGAGACACAACTTCAAATCTTTCCTTCTTCCATGAAATCCTCAAACCTAGCTTAGCTGCTAACAAGGGTTAAAGAAGACTTTTCTTGTTTTCTTCTCCATCTTCTCCTCCTCTTCTTTCCCTATGTTAAATTTGCTTGTTTTGATGTATTATGATTTATGTATGCTAGTATACTACTGGGGATTTATTATGAAAAGAAATTCAAAAAATAAGCTAAGTGCACCTCATGTCACTGATGCACACCCATCACATTGCGCCTCGTTCCTCGGAAGTTTTCAACCTCGCCTCCGCCTCAACGCCTTAACTACACTGCACATTACTATTACAGTGATATTTAGGTTTTGGTATTATGGATATTTAGTTAGTTAGTTCTTGGTATTTTCATAGTATTCGAATCCACAATTAGTTATACCACTGAATTAATTGTGACAGGTTCAAGTGTATAGATTTGGATGCAAATGGTGTGCTTACACGCAATGAGATGCAATACTTTTATGAGGAGCAGTTGCATCGTATGGAATGTATGGCTCAGGAACCTGTGCTCTTTGACGATATTTTGTGCCAGATGGTTGACATGATTAATCCGGAGGTTTATACTTGCTGATTATGAGTTTATGTCATCGTGTTTTTGCTTGGGGATTTGCTGTTCGTGACACTTCTTGTTTTTGCAGAGAGAGTGCTGCTTCACGCTACGTGACTTAAAAGCTTGCAAACTTTCGGGGAATGTTTTCAACATCCTTTTTAATCTTAATAAGTTCATGGCTTTTGAAACTCGTGATCCATTTCTAATTCGTCAGGTATTTGAAAAATTATTTCCTTGTTATGAGCTATTGTTTAAATCATAGATCTGTGTAAGTTGGTTAATAGTGGATGGCAACATCATTGGTGTGGTATGAGCAGGAACGCGAGGAACCATCTTTGACAGAATGGGATCGATTTGCACATAGAGAATATATTAGGCTTTCAATGGAAGACGATGTAGAAGATGCCTCTAATGGAAGCGCAGAAGTTTGGGATGAATCGCTTGAGGCTCCATTTTGAAATTAACGGTAAGCCTTGCTCTTTGAAATGTTCAATTTATGCTCAAGATTATTTGTATCTGATCGCAAGAAATGTGGTATCTTTTGTAATTCAGTGCTTATATCTATGATAATATAATCCATTTAGGTCTTTGAGAACTCTCAAACATGGGATTAATTTCATTGCATGCCTATTCTCTAGCAGTTCCAGTGGTGTGGACTTTGGACTTGTCCATAGTCATCGATCCTTGGCCCAAGACTAGTCAATGAGTCTAATAGTTAGTTTTATGTGCATAGATTGAAAGTTTGTATGGGAAAGTGAATCTGTAGTTTGGCAGTTTGTGACTTGTAAGAGTTAGTGTTAGAGGTATTTACGATGATGAGAAAATTTTGTTTGAGAGAGATGCCTCCTAGGCAATGTAGGCACTATTGACATGTTTTTTTTTTTTTTTTGGAAATTGAGCAGGGGTTATTTAGGATCCCCAAACCTGATAAAGAAAATTTCAAGTGTTACAATCTCAAGTATGTTTTGCCTATTCTATCTTCATGGACAATATCTTTCAAGTCCTCCGCAAAGGAGCTTGGGATAATCTCTAGAAATTCAGAATCTGGAAGAAGACTGGCCAGCTTATCTGCAATTCTGTTGGTTTCTCTGTAGTCATGGCTTACATTGTATTGGTTAAGTAGACCCAGCATACTTTTTATTCTCCTAATGATGTGTCTTAGGTTCCACGCTGTCTTCATGTTTTGATTACTAGCTCGAGATCTTTTATTGTTAAACTCTTTCTGCCTCTACACCTGTAGCGTGCCTGTCCTCATCCATTGCAGGAGAGTAAGCAAGGTAAAACTGATTTTCTGTTATAGGTCACCTAGTAAATGCATAACAACATAAATGTAATAGTAATGCTAAAAGTAAATGAGACACAAACATAACGTGGTTTGCCACTTATTGCAACTTAGCGAAAGGTTGGTCAATTAAGAGAATAAGCATCCACTATGAAACAAATGTCAAGTTCAGGAGTGACATATAACATCCATACACTGGCTACACAAAGTGGTAACACCTCTTGTTCCTACTTTTGAAGTTATTTATTTCAATGACTTGATCAACAACTTAATCCAAATTCATTTGCTCAAGCATTAATTGCATACACATAATGGCTTCTTGCATACCCCTAAAGGACCTGTATTATGTAAGGTACTAACTCGATATAACACAAGGTGGAAAGCAAATGCCCACCTATTGATGAACTACACAATGGCCAATCAAGATGCCTGACCATTCCAGTCATGTCTATTTGTATATGCAGCATAATGTTGGGAAGCCGACAGTCTTGTCACCCTTGTGATGAAGTCAGTATAGAGGATGTTCAAAGTTTTGACTTCTTTCTTGTATTTGCTTGAAATTGTCCATCATGCTATTAAATTTATCGTTGCAACATACAAATGTGGTTTGGTTCTCTGGGGATCTGGTACTTTGGATTGGGGGATATGTAGTTAAAGTTGACGCCTAGGCCAGCCTAGGTGCACTAGGTGCCTCCACGAAATCCCTGGCACCCTAGTGTCACAGTTCAACACTAGAAAACACAAAAAGCACATGTCTGGCACTTTCATAAAAAAAAAAAAATTCTTATTACACTCCGATCATGATCATGAAAATGATTAGCTCAATTTTAGGAAGAAGATCTAATAACAATTGAACTTTATGTTTATCGCTATTGATTTTTTCCTTTTAGGGTTGCTGTTGAACGATGTTTAAACTACATGTTATGGTTGTTGTGTCTTTCGACTCTTATTTTTTTTTTTTTATTGTTGTTTTTTTTACTCTTTTTATGGAATTAGGACTATCAATGCTTCAAGTTCCTGTCATTAGTTAAATATATGTTAAATTTAACCGTGTGCATACATAAGAGTTCCTAAAAAAACAAAGAAAGGGCTGCCTTGAGTGCCTAGGCAACCTGAGCGTACCTCCTGTGGCCTCGCCTTGCCTAGCGCTCGAGACCACATAGATTGGGGGTATGTTTGGGATCTTGTTGTACACAGTACACATCATTTACTCTTTCTTATGTTATTGTTGGCGAAAAATTTTTGTTGTGAACTTGCTAAGAAGTAAATTTGTCTCTTATTTTGTTCAGGTGCTTACAAGAAAGCTATTGGTGCTTACTTCAGTGTGTCCAAGAAATGGAGGCACTATTAATGTGCTGAAATGCCGCCCTTTCACGATGGATAATCCCATCCTCGTAGCTGATCCATTCTGGTCTCATGATGTAAAATGGGCTCCACATATGCCTTAATTTACAAGCAGTCTGGTATTCTGGACGTTGATTTGCTGCTACAGTTTCTAGTGTAGGGAAATGCAAGAACCTGTGGGGAAGAAGAAATGCAGTTGAAACATACATGCATTCTTGTTAGAATATTTCGAAAATATTAGTGATTGATTATTTCGAAAATATGAATTCATTTCGATGTTTTCGCATTTCTGCTCATCTGTTGAAAGTGTTTATGAGGGTTTCATTTATTAGCAATACTTTGTATCGGTGTCCCTGCTTGGAGGTTATGTCTTCTTCCTTTGTTTTAATGCTGTTGGCAAACTTTCTTCATAACAACTATTGAGTATCCAAAATTGGAACTGAAATGTAACTATTTTAGAAGAAATTACACTGGGAGGTATAGTGCTTGATTGACTACATAGAGCAACTTGGCCTCGGTGAATACCGGATGTCATGAGCATACATTCCATTGCAAAGTGCTCCCACATCATCGAAGAAATGAACATAATATAAAGATTAGAAGAATATTTGGATCTGGTACCTGAAGCCATTGTATTTGTTACCCTCAGCCATTGTAAAAGTTGGGGGGGTTAATGATGTTGTCAATAATAGCTAGTTTCTCCTTGTAGTTGTAAAAAAACCACTGCTTTAACGTGAACGCATGCATTTTGACTCCAACAATTAGTTTCGAACAAAAACATAGGTATTTATCATGTGTTTTAGTTCCACGGTACCTTAAGTTTCTCAATGCTTTCTTTCTTATAAACTTGTAATGGCAGCAGATTCTCAATGCTTTCTTTGTTATAAACTTATAATGGCAGTTGTAATGCCACCAGGAGTCAAAGTAGTAAAATCTATGGCGAGGTGCTGCAGTTCATGAGTTTGTTGTTTCTTGTATTATCAATTGTTAATATCTTTAACGTCTATCGTGTGCATGTATCAAATTACATGCTTGTTCCAACTTCCAACGTTAGTACTACTAACGAGTCGGACTCTTAAATTTCTAACCAAACTTTAGCTATGTATATATTTGACCTTCAAATGAGCAGAAACACTTTCATAACAAGTTGATGAAACTAATTTTGGATGACACGATTCACGCAAAAAATAGATACTCAAGAAAGACTTTTGGACGACATATATAGCAGTTTTCATTTATTCATATCAAAAAGTTGTTTCAAACGCTTTACTCTTTCATCAAACTCCAACTCATAAGATCAAGATCAAGAGAAGGTTTCACCTTCACCTTTGCAGCAACATCTTTGGTTTTCTTGGTCGATGATGGATCAAAGAAATTCACAGATAAAGAAAGCTTGGTGAGTTCCAACTCCTGCTCAAATGCTTCCCTCTCTTTCTTGTGGACACTGTAATGCCCACCGCGGCCTTGGGGTGTTGCAAAATGTCGACCACAGTAAGAACATTTGTAAACATCAGGCCTTTTGTATGATGTGGACTTGTATGCATTTGAAACACTCTTGTTCTTCTTAGAGTGATGAGGGCCGCCTCCAAGGACAGGCATATTTGCCAAGCAAATTAATCTACAAGGAAGGATGATTGAGCACAAATGTTGTGGGCAATATTGAATTTATAGATTCTCTTATAATTTCTGTAGATTGAAAATTTAATGTTGTAATGTATGATAAAAAGATTTCATTCATTAAAATTTGTAAATTAGATAAATGCTACATGAATATATCTAGTAAGGAAATTAAAAAAAAAAAATTAATTGCAAAATTTTATGCTTTTACAATGAATTTTAAATGTTTTATTAAAAAAAAAAAATTTCAGATCAAAGAAAATCTCTTAAAAATCTGAATTTTGAAAATTTTCAGTTTTTTGACATAATATTTTTAATGTATATTCTAAAAATCTAAAATAAAATAAAATAATGGCAATGAGAACATCTCTCTTTTTTTTTTTTTTTTTTTTATCTACATAGGGTTTCATTCGTTTGCACAATGGTGTAGTTATTCGATTTCTAGTCTTAAAGCGTCACATTATCTTTCTTTACAATTAACTATTGTTGTTAAAAAAAAGATTTAAGGAAATCTAAACTACATATCATTGGTTTAACATGAAGTGAATTTCTTAAAGAGTTTGTTTGTACCTTTCAATGTATACGAGTCTCCTGCGCATTCACTAAATCTCTACAAATCAATCTTTGATGATTTTGTTCTTTGTTAATCTTCCACAAGATCTCTAATTTTGCTATGAGATTTTATTTTACTTTGTTCAGATATTTGCATTAAATTGACGATTCTGCTATTTCTTATTACAACATCTCTACTCTCTCAATTTTCTTTTTGTCACATATATATGGTTCTTGCGAGTTTCACTTTGCTAATGATAATCTCAATTTAATGTTTGTTTTAAATCATTTTGAGCAAAATCATGGTCAGAATGAATCACTATAGCTCCAGAAATATTATTGATCAAAAGCAATCATGCACTTGTCTCATCGTCTAGCCTTTTTTTATTGCAATATTTCCCTTTGGTTTATTTGAAAAAAAAACTTAGTAAAAGTTTCTTTCTTATTTGGAACTTGGACTAAAAATGTACGATAGTTTGAATTCTTTCCTTTTCTCAAGGTGTACCAAAACAAGTTTATGAATCTCTCCTTTTCTCCCTCCATATCACTTTGGTGAGCTGAATTTATGAATCTCTCCTCCTCTTTTGTAGAGATGACTGAAAGACTACCAGGTTTTCCTTAATGGCTTCTACAACTTGTGCTTCACACAGTCTACTCTACACACCAAAATAAACATCTCATTTGCCCTTTTTCAAGTTTCGGATATATTTTTCTCCACAAGCAATCCCTAGCTGTTTTTCCCATTTTCAATTTGTGGACTTCAAATTTATAATAACAATGGCCTCAAATGATTTTTCTGGCAAAAGCAAGGTAACAATGCTTTTGGCTCTAATCATAACCATTCTCACTAGATACCACAATTCTATGCCTCCTAATTAGCCATCTTATTTGAATTATTATGATCAATATCAGCTGCGATTCTCTTCATCTTAGCAAACTGCATTCGCATGATCGGCCTTCAATTTTCTAAAGACTCGGGTATCAAGAATGACATTTATAGAACATGACTTCAAACTCCATCTTTAACTCTAAGCTTCACCATCAGTCACACCAACTCTTAGAGGGCGTTTATTTTTTTTTAAGTGCTAGAAGTTCTGAATGAGCTGTTTGTTGTGTTTCTGAATAGAAGCTGTAAAATTTAAAATGTGTTTGTTTTTAGGTGCTGAATGAGAACTGTTTGACAATTTTGCCCCACTGAGCTGAAAATAATTTATGAAATAAATATTGTGCTTAAAATCATACCCAATAATTATTCAAATCTTAGAAAATGTTATAATACATTTCATTACAAGAATATCGAAATATAACCAAGTATATTTAAAAAAAAAGTTATCAAACCAAATTTCTTACTAATATACATTAGAGGGAGAGTTGGAGAGATGAAGAAAAACTTAAAAATGCAGATAAAGAAAATAAAGTTGAATGAGAGAAAGGAGATAAATTTCTTACCGAGTCCTTGTGAAGATAGATAGAACTATATTGCTTGGTGAAGAGAATGAAGGCGTGCCGTCAAAATTTAGCCCTACTTATTTTTAAGAAGATGAGGGTAGCAATTGTTGTTACAAAATTATGTTAAAGCTATTATTGAAATAATTTTTTACTAAAAAAAAAAAGAATATTTTTTTTACTAAAAAAAAGAATATTTTTTTTTACTCAACACTCAGTGCTAAGTGATCAACACCTCCCCGTTGCTTACTCCAATCAGAAGTATAACTTCTGATCAGAACTAAAAACAAACATTCTAAACAAGGTGGTCCATTTCTTATTAAGACTTCTGATTTCATTCAGAAGCAAAAACAAACACCCTCTTAGTTTGAACTTTGAGTAACAAACAAATAGCTACAACCACAAATCATTTCATTTCATAGTAGACATGTTTTCTATTGATCAAAATTATAATACTTAACATTTTCTCACAAAATGCATGATCCTAATATTTTCATTGAAAAAGAACATAGAGACGGAGTTGAACGGAGAGAGGGGGACAAACGTGGGGAGTGACGAAGTTGAGTAGGGAGAATTGAGGACTAGGAAGTGAGACAACTCTCTCTCTTGAATCTTGCTAAGACAAGTGACACACTAGAGAGAAAAAAAATTTCTTTTTGACTTGGTAATTTGTTGCACGTGACTCTAAAAGTTTTAGAATTCATTAATGCCAATGTGGACTGCCACATGTTTGTTATGGTTATATTTTCTCGATTTCCTAGCCAGTAGCGGAGCCAGGATATTCACTTGGGGGTAACATGACTAAATTTTAATTAAATAATATTAAAAAAATATTTGTACTTACATTTAAAATGAAAATAAAAATATATTCTACCTAATCATAAATACTTTCTAAAGAACTTACAATTTGAATTTGAAACAAAACTCAATCTACTTGTCGATTGAAAAACAAAATTGAAAACTATGCCTTTGAAATACATGATTTAGGATTAAAAAAAACTTATTTTCCCCTGAAAATAATTATAAATATGAAACAAAGATAAAATGGCTCAAATCTTTTGAACTCGATTTGTATCAAAGTTAGGAAACAAATTACAATTAGTTAGTGTTGAAGTGAACTATGGGCCAAACAATATTTATTATAAATTTTGAGGGGTAATGCTTAAAAAGAAGAAACATGGACTCCTTACAAAGTAGTGGCTTTACAAATGAATTCATTATTGACCGAGACAATTCGGTCCACTTAACTCCAAATTGTCTCCACCTGTAGAAAACAACATGCTCCACGTATAGCAAGTGGCTTTGATTAGAGACTTTCGTTTGTTGAACGGGATAGTCATAGATTTTTTTTATTATAAGGGGAGGGGATTGGGGGGAAATCAATTATAATAACTAATTGGATCCAACACTTCTCTATAATTCAGATCTCGTTTAAGTCTCCTTAGTGATGGGCCTAGTTCGGGCCTTTATAATTGGCTTCATTTTACCTGTGCTTTATGGGTTGGCCCAATAGGTAGGGCGCTGTATTCTCGTGATGTGTCTTCGTGCCATGTGTATGGTCGTGATGACCGATCTTTTTTATGTATCATCAGCTACTCCCCCCTTAGTTAGTGGGTATGTTTACGTATCCACTAATTGTGCTGCGGTTGGTATTTCAATTGTTCTTTTGCACTGAACTTGATGCTTAATAACTTTTAGTTTCTTGATCGTCTCGTTTACTTCGTTGTTTGCTCGTTTTTGTGCACATTTTTAGTGTGCCATTAGTCCTGTATGTCGTTTCGCGAGCGGTCTCTTCGTTTTCAGTTGTTTAAAAGGTGTTGTGGGTACTCTTTTTCTTCTTTCTTTACGCAATCTTTGTTGTTATTGTTATTTCTTTTCCCCTACTGCCTTTTTTTCCTCGTTCCTTTTTCCTTGTTTACGATGCCTGCTGGCGACATGTTGGTTGGTGATCAACTTTCTACTTGTGAAGCTCATTTTTCTCCAAACAAAGCCTCTCAGGTTACTCTGGATAGTGCCCGTTCCAACTATTCTTTGCCCGACGACCTTGAAATCATTCTTTCTCACGAAAATGACAGTCCTTGTTGCCCGAGGAAAGGATATTGATGCGGGTTTAACTAACCTAAATTAATAGGCTAATTTAACCCACTTGTAATAACCGCAAGTGCACGGTGCTTAACTGGTAGACAACGACAAGTACGGGTCGATCCCACGAGGAAAGTGAGTGCAATTCAATTTAATAATTTAATTAAACTAATTTGGAGGCAATGGGGTTACAACATTTTTTAAAACTAAACTAAAAATAAATTAAAAATAAGAAAAAAAAAAAAAAAGATGGATAAAAATGGATTTTTGTGAGCTTGGACTCACCAATGAGTTAGCAAAAACATTTAAATCTAAATTACTGAAAATTTAAACGAGAAGCTTTAGGGATGAGAATCCCTTGCTTACACCGAATATGTGATCGTTACAATCCAATTCAACTTATATCATGTTTCTATCAAACATTAACAAATTATTTCAAGCAAATACGCTCTTACCAAGTATTAATTAAGTGTCTTTTTAGGGCACACTTAATCAAAGTTTAAGCTTAATATTTTTAGCACATGCTTTGAATATTGATAAAGGGTAATTCTAACTACCAAATATATCAAGTTTAACTTCTCGAATATGAAAGGTGAAAGCAATTTATCAAAAATTCAGAAATAAATTGTAATTAACAATTACGCACACAATTCAGTAAAATAAATCAAAATGAATTATGCAACTCCTTTTGGTTTGACGCAAACTCGATGTGGTGGTACTCAGTAGATCAGCAGGTGGTCCGAACACGAATCCCGAGACAAATGGCTGCAAATGCTCTGTGGTGGTACAGAGCAGAAATCGGGGCGTGAATAGCCAAAAACAGTTTGACTCGGTCTCCCGCCCTCGCTACAGTGCGCTACAGTACCGCCTTCGTCTCCAGCGAGCAGCGGCGCTGCTCCGCCTTCCTCCGTGCTCCTCGCGAGGGTCCTCGTCCTCCAAATGTCTCCAGAACTTGCAAAAGAAGAGAGAAGGTGAGGAAACAGCAAGAAAACTACAAAAAAAACGAAGGAGGACGAGGAACAGGGACTCCCTGTTTCTGCTTGCGAGCTCTGTCTCGCGAGGCGGCGTGGTGGTGGTTCTCGGTCTGTTGTGATGGTGGTCGTGAGAGAGGGAGGCAGGAAGGAGCTCGAGACGAAGAGAGGCCGAGAGAAGAGGAGTAACAGGGCGCTGTGGCGAGGCGGAACAGAGCCGCGGTGAGGCTCTGTTTCGCGGCGTGGTGGTGGCGGTGCTGTCTGGAGGTGATGGTGGTTGATGGATGATGGACAGGGAGAGGGACAGAGAGTGGTGGCGGAGTGAAAGTTTGACACGAAACAGGGTTGTCACGCCCCTGTTTCGTGGTGGTGGCGTGATGACGGTGGCGGAGCTCGGTGGTGGCGAGGTGGAGCGAGACAGGTGAGGACAGTGGAGGATGTGTGTCTGTGGATGGTGTTGTGTGATGAAAATCAAAATGAGAAGAGGCTTTAATTTTCTGTATTTTCTTTTCCCTTCTCTTCTCCCCTTTTGTGAAGGAAGAGGATTTGATCTTCTAATGATTTTTTTCTTCCCTTATCTTCCTCCCCCTTTTTCTCACCCTATTCTCTTCTATTTATAGAGAAAGATCAAAGTTAATAGGGATGAGATAAAGGGAAGGTTCATCAAAGTATAAATGAGAGAATATTCTTTAGGGGTAGGATTGGGTTTGGGGCTATGGGTAGGTTTTGGGTTTAGGTTATGGACCATCTGCTTTGTACCACCGCTAGAATCGACCAATTGTCATTCCTTAAATTGTCGCCTTAATACGATTTCATCGTTCATGCTCAAATTCCTACAAAGACATGAAAACGAAATAATTACTATAAAATATAATAATCGAAAAACTAACATGTATAAATTAAGGAATATATTATGTAATAATTATGTGAATATCAAATACCCCCAAACCTATATTTTGCTAGTCCTCGAGCAAAACAATAAAAATAAAATTCTAACTCACTTTCGCAGGAATCATCGGTTGCACTTACCTTAAACGTGCAACAAGGCTTTGAACCCCTAGATTACCTCTAGTGGACGAGTTATAGTCTCGTGAGGGTTTCCAGAAATGTTACCCACAAACATTACTGACTCAAAAAAAACTTGGTCAAACAGTGTTTATTTTAAAACTTCAAGAAATGCAAGAAACCAACAGTGTCATTTTAGTGTATCAACAAATTTCCAAATAATTTAATATTCTCCACAAGTTAGAGAAAAATTCACAATCATCCTCAACTCAATGTGTGTGTGTGCATAGTACTATCAACATAACTTTTCATTTCAGAGTAAAACAATGACTAAATCTCATGTAGAAAGTTTGTTTTGACTTCAAACCTCTCATGTCACTCACAATAAAGGACTCAGAGATTTGGTATTTCACTCAGTTTATATGTAAGGAAAAGAGTAAATAATGGAAAACAATCATCTCACATATAATAATATGAAGAACGGACTTTTCAAGAATGGAATGAACATGATCTCATGGACAGGAATATCAATTACTTTTGGGAATGTTGAATCAAACACCATAGGTCTTGGTTATTAAATCTCCACATCTACAGAACCAACCTTTACCTAAGATCAACTAGGACTTTGTTGGGTTGTAATGGGGCTTGGGTAATAGTTAATAAGGAATGTCAAAGGATTCTAACAAAAATTTCTAGGAATGTATACACCCATTATACGAACAATTAGGGCTGTCAAGAATAAACCAATGTTGCGCACCATTAATTTTTTCTTCATTTTCACATCTTTATCCTCATTGAAGAATCAATTTTTTTTTTTTTTTTTTTTTTTACATAGAGGATTTATGAAATATCTCATATTTTGCTCTTTAATGCCCTTTTTACACCAAATATATTCATCCGTACACATTTCCAGAAAAGTTGGGTAAAGGTTAATGGGTTAACAAATAAAAGTTATTCTAAGGCTCAAAAGGCTACAAAAAGGTTAATGTTATGGGTAAGTTAAAAGGCTAGTTAATGGTCTAAAGAAAAAATGCTTAGATCACTTCTTAAATTCGGGTCAGTATTATGACATCTCAATTGAATAAGCCAAGAAGTTCTAGTGTAATAATTCAATTTTGATGTCATTCCCAAAGCAATTGATCAGAAAAATGAGAATAATGAGATCATCAACGAGATAATACGGACTCAAGAAAAATCAGAGCTTATGTATAACCCTCAGAAAAATAGAAAGGTTCAAAACTTTCAGGGTTAAGTCTCCACTATTATTCTAAGGTTTTCTAGCATATATTTCACTCATCAACTTCAAGTTATGCTAACATGGCTCATGGGGCAAGATAATTGAGTTGAAAATTTTCATGAACTAAATCTAACTTAAGGATCATACTAAACTTTCAGTCTTTATCAATATACCAATATGTCAAGTTAGCTTGCATTTTCTTGAGCATAAGACATTTAAAATCCATTTTCATACTCGTAAAAGACCAAGTTTTCTTGACAGAAAAGCAATTTTTTTTTTTTAAGAATAGGAAAAGAAAACACTACGAAAAAATGAAAAATTCACCGACTCATGAATCCTACCCCCAAACCTAATCCAAACATTGTCCTCAATGTTTAATAAAATAATTCTGACAAATGAATGAAGTAAGTACATGAGAGGAGGTTAGAACAATATTACCGCGGTGAATATTTTACCAATTTCCAAGAAGTCATCCATCAATGAGGCTCACCAATATAAGAATCATGGAGTTTTCATTAGAAATCAATAAACTATAGATTCGACACAAACAAAGAAAACTAAAAAAAACAAGTTGTAAGTCAAAATTGCTATGGAGCTAACGAGTATGAGTGAAACACAACTAAATAGGGTACTCGAAAATCAATCCAGACTAACAGCAAAGACACACAACTAAGGCTAGGCTGCCTCCTAGGAGCGCTTGGTTTAACGTCATCAGCCCGACAAATATTCTTCCTAAAAAATGGTGTATCGAAAAGTAGAGAGGAAGAATATGACAAACACTTAGTCCATGGTCGTATATCAACAACCTGAACAGTTGAGGATCAGTCCACTCAAAAATAGCAACCACATGCGACAAAAGATATACTAGCACATCCCAAAAGTTGCAAGGACACCATCTAAAATCATATAGAAATTGTAAAGAAGCTCGCATTCCTTGGAAGTCAGTAGGGATCTTAGACATGAATGGGTCGCAAGTAGTGGTATGCAACAAAGGATCCTCCCTTACTCCTAAAATGGAACATCCTAAGTCTGGTTCCAAATCAGAAGATTGGATAATTTTCACATCAGGATGGTGAAAACTGAAATCCTCACTACAACACAAGGGATCGGTGAAAGTAGCCTTAGTAAATGGGAATGTGATGCAAGTAGATGAGACGATGGATATATCAGGTGGTACAGGCTCATCACATGAATTACATAGAGATATTGGTCTAGACAACTCATCACCTGAAAATGCATACCTGAGGGTGTCAGGTAATTGTTTAAGGTCAAGCTCAGGTGGCTCAACTGATGAGACTAGTTTTGATTCACTGAGTGGAAGAGGCTTCACTTTAGACTTCCATTTATAATTAGGATCCACAATGGGGATTGAGTCAAGCAAATCATTGACTTCCCTAATGGAATCATCAACAACAAAGTCTAAACTAAAATGAGTCAAACAAGCCTCTAAATGGTCATGTGTATCATGAAAACAGTCAAGGGGAGACTCTAAAGAATGTTCACAGTTTGATTCGATGCATGAGTCACTAGGGAGGCATGAGTCAACATGGGAAGGAGATGTCCGTAGTGTCTCAGAATCTACAGGTTCATCAATAAATGAGGCTTTATTAGCCTTCTTATGAGAGGAGGATGCAACCTGTGTAAAATTGGGTGAGGATATAGTAACACTTATGTCAGGCATTCCTACCTGATTGTCAACCAGTTTTCCACTCCTAAGGGTAGTAGTGGATTGGACATCTTCATTGTCCGGCTCAGATGTGCCACTAATTTCAAATTGACCATTTGGGTTGGAAATAGGTTGGCTAGGGAATTTTTCTGACTCTATCTCAGGAAGTGACTCAGCTATTTGATTCACAGTCATCTCAAGTTTTCGGATAGATAGGGAGTTTTGTTGATAAATAGCTGTCAATTCTGTGATATCCTGAAAATTTTGCTCAAGCACTTCTCCTGTTCGCTTTATAAAAATGTTCATGATATCCTCTAACTCATTATCAGGAATGAAAGCTTGAGGAGTCTGAGGAGTGTTTAGAGGTCCTTCATGGTACTGACCATGAGTCCATGAGAAGTCAGGATGATAGGCTAGACCTGAGTTGTAATAATCAAAATATGGATCATAATCAGGTCGTCGCATGTCATAAAATGAATTGACTTGCTCGGAAAAATAGGCTGGATAATCCCTTGTGTTCATGGATTTAAAAAAATTTAATTTTTTTAATTTTTTTAATTTTTTTTTAAAATCACTAACTCTAAACAAAATATGCACAGACTCACACGCAATCAGCAACCAATAAATGCACAAAAACATGCCTCCCTAAGCAATAAACGTTTTTGAGATCAATTATCTTTTTATCTTTGGGGGACAATTATTTCTTATGTAATCTTTATGACAGAATAATGGGTGCTACAAGTTGATCCTAAGAGTGTACACTTTACACCGCAAAGTTCAAAATCAGTAGGCTAGAGTTTTGTTTCAAAGAAACCGGATTATCGCACAAGAAAAGGAGGTCGCAATGGTCCAATTAAGTACTTCCTTGTGCTACCGCTCTGTAAGCCAATAGATGTGAGAACGATGTGATGTTAAATGTACACTTGAGGCTTGTGTTCCTAACCCCAAAATTGTTAGTTACACCAATTCTTCTTGTGGATCGTAGCTTACTTATGACTCGGCGTACCGGGTAAATTACCCTTGTGGCAGTGGCCTCTCGGAGTTCATTGAATGATTAAACCCATCGTCACTTTTAGCTTTGGTCAACACAAAAATTATTGGATTCACCTTGGTCTTAATTGTCCTATGAACACCGTACCTAAAAGAATGCGCTATCTAACTTGCTAATTGATTTTAATTATATTTGGCTATTGGTTGCACACAGCTGGAGTGATGAGGTGGGGATATCAAGTCCCACCAGTTTCTATTTAGAAGCTGGGTCTGCTTATTATGAATTACTAAAGTTTAGCATCCACAATTTCAGTAATTAAACAACCAATCACACAATTTCAAACAATTACACAAAGCACCCGGTCGCTAATACATTGCGTGAGTTAAAAGTACTTACAGTCTGCGCATTCCGTTCTGCACAAAAAAAGTTAGCACAATTTAAAAAAAATGTCCGACTTCTTTTTATTCGTTTCAATCAACACACAAGCACATGCAAATAAATTTACTGGTCTTGGTCGTAGAAGTCGGATTTCTAAATCATAAAAAAATTTATTGGGTAACAATTAAAATTGTTTCCCTATAATTTTTTTGACTTAGAAAATTTTGGGTTTTTTTATTTTTTTTTATTTTAGTGATTAAACAAAATGAAAAATAGTAAAGTTCTCAAAAATTATTACACCACACACTCGTAAAACAAGGTGAAAATAAAATTAAAACTCTCTTCACAAAATAAAAAATAAAAATAAAAATTTGCTTGATGTTTTGCAGGATCGTCCAATTTTCTCGAGAAGCGTGTAATATGCAAAATCAAACACAAAATGAGTGTAAAAAGAACAAAATAAAAATAAAAATAAAATTTTTGTGTTTGTTTTTTTTTAATTTTTAATTTTTAATTTTTGAATTTTTTGATTTTTTTTTATAATTAGTGCAAATAAATCTTAAATTCAATTACACCGCAACCTTCCCCGGCAACGGCACCAAAAACTTGATGCGGGTTTAACTAACCTAAATTAATAGGCTAATTTAACCCACTTGTAATAACCGCAAGTGCACGGTGCTTAACTGATAGACAACGACAAGTACGGGTCGATCCCACGAGGAAAGTGAGTGCAATTCAATTTAATAATTTAATTAAACTAATTTGGAGGCAATGGGGTTACAACATTTATTTAAAACTAAACTAAAAATAAATAAAAATAAGAAAAATAAAATAAAAGAAAAAGATGGATAAAAATGGATTTTTGTGAGCTTGGACTCACCAATGAGTTAGCAAAAACATTTAAATCTAAATTACTGAAAATTTAAACGAGAAGCTTTAGGGATGAGAATCCCTTGCTTACACCGAATATGTGATCGTTACAATCCAATTCAACTTATATCATGTTTCTATCAAACATTAACAAATTATTTCAAGCAAATACGCTCTTACCAAGTATTAAGTGTCTTTTTAGGGCACACTTAATCAAAGTTTAAGCTTAATATTTTTAGTACATGCTTTGAATATTGATAAAGGGTAATTCTAACTACCAAACATATCAAGTTTAACTTCTCAAATATGAAAGGTGAAAGCAATTTATCAAAAATTCAGAAATAAATTGTAATTAACAATTAAACACACAATTCAGTAAAATAAATCAAAATGAATTATGCAACTCCTTTTGGTTTGACGCAAACTCGATGTGGTGGTACTCAGTAGATCAGCAAGTGGTCCGAACACGAATCCCGAGACAAATGGCTGCAAATGCTCTGTGGTGGTACAGAGCAGAAATCGGGGGGTGAATAGCCAAAAACAGTTTGACTCGGTCTCCCGCCCTCGCTACAGTACCGCCTTCATCTCTAGCGAGCAGCGGCGCTGCTCCGCCTTCCTCCGTGCTCCTCGCGAGGGTCCTCGTCCTCCAAATGTCTCCAGAACCTTCAAAAGAAGAGAGAAGGTGAGGAAACAACGAGAAAACTACAAAAAAACGAAGGAGGACGAGGAACAGGGACTCCCTGTTTCTGCTTGCGAGCTCTGTCTCGTGAGGCGGCGTGGTGGTGGTTCTCGGTCTGTTGTGATGGTGGTCGTGAGAGAGGGAGGCAGGTGGTGGCGGTGCTATCTGGAGGTGATGGTGGTTGATGGATGATGGACAGGGAGAGGGACAGAGAGTGGTGGCGGAGTGAAAGTTTGACACGAAACAGGGTTGTCACGCCCCTGTTTCGTGGTGGTGGCGTGATGACGGTGGTGGCGAGGTGGAGCGAGACAGGTGAGGACAGTGGAGGATGTGTGTCTGTGGATGGTGTTGTGTGATGAAAATGAAATAATTACTATAAAATATAATAAACGAAAAACTAACATGTATAAATTAAGGAATATATTATGTAATAATTATGTGAATATCAGATATATCGCACTTTATCCTCGCATGTTCTATGCCGATTTTTGGTTCCCTATTTCAGAGTTGTTCTGGTCATATCTGAACGTTTTGGGTAATCCTCCTGCTTAGATGGGTCCGAACGGTTGGAGAGTTATGGTTTCCACGTACGCTAGGGCCATTATTTTTGGTATCTCTTTGACCCCTCAAATGTTGCACTCTTTGGTGGGGTTCAGCGTGAGGCTCGACAATACCCGTTTCTTGTATTCTCCTGCATGCGTTGGTAACTTTAATGTTGACAATAGGGGTTGGTCGTATGATTGGTTTTACGCGCATGTTGGTTCTGGCTACTTCAATTTGCGGGGTCTTTCGATGGTAAGGTTCTTTTGAGTTCTTATCAAGCATCAGAATATGAAATTGACTGCTGAAGAGCAGATTATTAGTGAACGCATTCTAGGGCTTCCGGTAGTGCCATTAGATTCATTCCTTACTGATAATAAGGTGAGGTGTAGTGGTCTGTATGTCATGAATGAAACTAAAATGACTTTGTTGATCGAGAGGCGGGTCGCAGAGATTGTTGCTCGTGCTGCCGGTGATGAAGTGGTCGTTGATCGGAAAGTGAGCTATGATGTTATGGATCTCAATGCTCCTGTTCGTAATGGTACTGGTCCTTCTAGAAAGAGAAAAATAATGAGGCCTGTTAGTCTGTCAAAGCGGTTGTTTCTGTATTTCGACCGTGTGTCGAAGAAGAAATGGCTTGTTGATTCTGTGCATCGCATGACTCTCTATTCAGATTCTGTAGATAGAGATCCTTCGAGGGAGGACCGTTGTTGTCTGCAGGAGGCAAAATAGATGAAGCTTGATCTGGAGAGGAGTGAGAAAGATATCGTTCGTCCGTTGGACGATGGTGGAAAAAAACTTCTCTCTACTTATGGTGGTCTTGATGTTGTTAAGTGTTCTGATGAGGTTCCCCAGTTGCAGTCTTGTCATCCTTCATTTTTTGCTGACGAAGGGATGGAGGTTCTCCTATTGTTCATTCATTTTTCCTGGCCATGGGTGGTGGTGGTTCCTCCATACTACCTGATCCTCGCGTTCTTCATTCGCGGGTCAATTGGAAGGAACCTATTTCTGATGAGATCCGGGTTAAATCGGTTGAGAAGTTCTATTGGTTCTCTCGTCTTGGCGTGCAAGATGGTGTACACAAGCTGATAAATGAATGGCACAGGTGATCGGTGGAAAGGCCCTCGATGTCCATGCTGAATCCAAACCTTCATCTTGAGGATGGTGTTAGGCTTGTAATGGAAGGGATGACTCATGTTGCCTATGTAGGAGTGATGGGCTTGAGTCATCAGGTCAATCACAGTCTCATGGTTTTTTTTGGAAAGAAAGTTTTTCTTGCTGCTGCTGGTGTTCTCCCATGTTCTTTACCAGTATGACGCGTTAAAAGCGTGGTGCTCTAAACAAACCAAGGTAGCTGATGTTGCTCAGGCGTCATTGGCCGAGGTGGAGGGGGCACGAGATCGATCTTTGGTCGCGCTCGAATCCCTAAAAGCTGACCTAGAAGGCATCTGCACACGTTTGTTCGATGTGGATAAATAACTTTCTTCTGAGAAGGCATTTCATGATGAGGCTGTGCGGGCCATGATTGATCACTATAACAATCGCGATATTGCTGAGAAAAGGGTGGAGCAATTGTTGTCTTCGTTTGACGAGGTCAAGGCTGACACCTTTGTGATGTTTACTACTGTTGAGGGCAAACTTATCGCGGTAAGAAGTGAGCTTGCTTCTGTTAAGGATAGACACCGTGTCATGGAGGTGGCAGATTGGCAATGCGTTGTTGATGGTCATACTGAACTTTTGGATTATATTAAGGGTCTTGGTGTTGATTTGTCCCAGTATCGTCATCTGCTTCATCAGACTTCTGAGGACGTCGAAGGTGTCGCTTAAGATCCTTCGGGTGTCCCAATGGCTGAAAAACCGCCCCCTCCTCTTGAAGAGGGAGTCCCCGTTTTTTATCCGGCTCCTGCAGGTGGTATTGTTGAGGATGCTATAGATCTTTCCCCTTAGTCTTCCTTTGTTCATCTGTCATTGTCTTGATTTTATGTTTTATTATCTCCGAATTTTTGTGGAAAACTGCTTTGTTGGCTTCAATTGACTCGTTCGTTCAATTTGTTTCGCCCGCTTGACATCTTGGTTGATTCGAGGTTTTTGTGTTAGTTTGACTTGGGCGTCTGACTCTTACTTCGTTTTGTGCAACCCTCTAGTCAACTTGAAGTCATTTCATTTAGTTGAAACTTTTACTCCGTTGACTTGACACCTCGGTCGATTTGGAGTTTATATTCTGATTTTGACTCGGGTGTCCAACTATCGCGTTTTGTGCAACAATTTGGTCGACTCGAAGTCATTTCATTTGGTTGACTCGTTCGTCTAACTTTTACTTCGTTAATTCGACACCTCGGTCGATTTGAAGTTTTTATTTTTAGTTTGACTCGGGTGTCCAACTCTTGTTTCATTTTGTGTGACACTCTGGTTGACTTGAAGTCATTTCATTTGGTTGACTCGTTCGTCCAACTTTTATTTTGTTAACTTGACACCTCGGTCGACTCGAAGTTTATGTTTTTAGTTTGACTTGGGTGTCCAACTCTTGCTTCGTTTTGGGCGATACTCTGGTCGACTCGAAATCGTTTCATTTAAGTGACTCGTTCGTCCAACTTTTACTTTGTTAACTCGACACCTCGGTCGATTCGAAGTTTCTACTTTTAGTTTGACTCGGGCGTCCAACTATTGCTTCGTTTTGTGCGACACTCTGGTCGACTCAAAGTCATTTCATTTGGTTGACTCGTTCGTCCAACTTTTACTTCTTTGGTTGATCAGACCAGAAGTTTATTGTGAATACCTGACTTGCGTCTTGATTTCTTTTAGGATTTTTGCGCCGATTGTTTTGTATAGTTGTGCTATGAAACTGTTTCGATTCCAAAAATGAAACTTTATTGGTTCTTCAACTATTTCATCAGTCATTCTCCTGGAATGGATCCGTTACATTGTGGAGTGTTTCCTCTTTTATTCCCGCGTTGCTAGTGTCTATCCTTGCATTGGCATTCGTGGCTCTGCTATTCCTTCTATTTATGACCTTATTTGCTTGGGTCGATATTGCTTCCCGTTTGGCGCTGCTTGTTAGGGCTTGACGGAATTTGTTAGTTCCTTTATATGACTTTGGCCGAATTTGTCTCAGCTGTTAAGGTCTTCGAAGCGTTGATATTTCGACCTCGATATAGGTCTCTTCGGGTGGGAGGTGCTTCTTTCCTAGGGCGGATGCAGTGAAGAACATATATCAATTCCCTTGACCGTTCCTTTGATCCCATGGCAATAGCGTTCATTTTTTCTTTGCCTTTGAACTGCTTGTCTGATATGCCGATAAACTCGTCCAGTCGTCCTCTCTGGATCCAATGTTCGATTTCTTATTTCAACTTGTAGAAATCCTCGGTATCATGTCCGTGATCCTCGTGGAAAGAATAGTATCTGTTTTTGTCTCGTCTTTCCGGGTTTCCTTTCATCTTGGTTGGCCAATTGACATTCTCCCAATTTGATGTGTTTTAAGATGTCGGTTTGACTTGCTTTTAATGCTGGTTTATACTCCTTCCTCATTACGCTTGTTATTTGCTCATGATATTGGGTCGTGTCGATTGCGATCTCTTGGATTCCTGCTGGTTGGGTTGTGTGCATTCGTCACTTCGATGTTTCTTTGAATGACTGTTCTCCTCCTGTGATCCGCTATCTCGTCTTTTTTCATCTTTTCTTTCACGCTTCCTCAAATGGTTCTCCCTCTCTTTCTCATTCTTTATCTCTGCAACTTTCATTTCTTTGAGGGAAATATGTTTTTGTGCTATTTTCAGCAGGACCGCCATGTCTTTTAGAGGTTACAAGTTGAGGGCATCGAAGAAGGCGCATTTCTTCAATCCGGCGACGAATTGAAGCGGCTGTGTCGTCGCTGCATCCATTAATCAATGTTAGCTCGTTGGTGAAGCGAGTAACATACTCCCATATTGTTTCTTCTGGCTTTTGTCGAATGTGCAGAAGGTACTTTCCTCATTCGTTGGCTCCTGATGAATCTGGTAATGAAAATAGTGGCTAAGGCCTGGAAATAATCTACTGACCTTGGTGGCAGGCTGTTGACCAGCTCATTGTTGTGGATGTGAGGCTGGTTGAGAACGTTCTGCACAGCATCGACTCCGTAGATTCTTTTAGAGCCATCATGTGGTGAAAATGTCTTAGGTGATCAGTTGGGTCGGTGATACCATCATACACTTCGAATTTTGGAAGAGTGAATTTCTTTGGCATTGCCTTCTTCATGAGTTCATCAGAGAATGATGGCTTGGCTAGCTCATATAGTACGTTGGGATCCGTGACTTTGATCCCAATGGGATCTCAGCAACCGTTCCATTGCACTGCGGAATCTTGTCTCGGTTGAGCTCGCTGCTCTTGACGTTTCCCAGTTGGAGTTCCACTAAGGCTTTGTCACTCCATTGAGTTCGGATAATGGAGTTTTGTTGAGGCGGTGCTGGAGTAGGGTCGGCTGGATGAACGCGTTCCTGGGTGATTTTTTTCTAGCATCCCGATCATGTATTTCATCTGGGCCAAGAGTAAGTCTACCCGAGGATCCGTGGCAACGCCGTCGGCTGTCTGGACTGTCTAGACTATTGCGTGTAGCGGATCCGCATTCTCAGATGCTATTGGTTCGGTGTTTTGGGCTGCATCTTCTCCCTGAGCCATTAGTGATGTGTCAGTGGGTGTGTTGTTGCGATCATTACTGGATTGGGGGTCTGTAGACTGCATTATTCCTTCTGATGGATTTGTCGATCTTTTGTTAGGTTGTGGTGAGTTTTGTCATTGTGTGTTATGTTTTTAGAAAGAGGAAACTCGTCATTCCCCACGGACGACGCCAAACTGATGCGTCCAAAAATCGTCCTCCTATGAGTTTGACCTGCAAAACAACTGTTAGACTGCCAATGACCACCTTTTTGGTGGCTGAAGGCACTCTGATGCTTAAGTCAGTAACTCAGTTGGAAAAAGGATGTAAATCTAGATAAAACTTAGTTAAAGTTGCATACCTTTGTCGAATGTTCCATTTACCTTTTATAATGGTCGTGGTTAACTCTCTGCGTGACTTATGCATGTGAGGCGCAACGGAAGGATATGTTTTTGTAACGGTCTCCTCGTTTATGGAGATGCGTAAGCCCCACCACAACTCTTTCTTAGCTTAACGTTTAGGGGTGGGCACGGTCCGGATCGGTTCCAAATTTGGAGGAACCTAACTCGAACCGTTTAAAATTAACGGATCTGGTCCGATCCGGATCCCCTCATTTTGAACATAGGAACCGAACCTAACTCGAACCGTATGAAACGGTCCGGTTCCTACGGTTCCAACAAAGATCACTGCATATAGACTAAGAAACAAGTCTCTATGACTCATGGTCTTAGTACAAAAAGTATGCGTGCCCATGCATGTATCGAGTGCATAGTATATTCCTATCTAGACCCAACAGGCAGAACCAATTTTTTCCCTAATGGATGATGCATCAGTAGAAAACAAATTAGGCACAATTTGATGAAAGAATTCCACTAACAAGTGGAACCTGATATTAAAAATTTTGATACAATATAAACACAATACATTGTCTAGCATTCATGTAGTAGACAAAAAAGATTTATGTACTAGATGAGTTTATCGACAACTTCTGCATTCAATTGTGAGTAAATTATCAATTTGTTCATGATCTCAAATGAACCTTAATTGCACACACTAAAAAATTGAGCTAACTTTTGTATACCATTCTAACTTTGATTGTTGTGTAAGTAACATCCCCATAAAGGTATCTGAAAGAGGGGCTGAACATTGTTGCTTCGACTCTGGTTGAGACGCCTCAAAATGACAGGAAAGGCTTTAACATCTCTTTTTCACACATTTCTGTTTGCATGTTGTAGGATTTTGCGAAGTTCAGCAGAAATTGCATGTAACATGATCGGTTTATGAATAATACCATTCATTCCTATTTGAGAGCATTTTTCTGTTATTTCTTCATCACCACTTACAGTAAGTGCTACAATTAAGGGCCAGCTTCTGCTGCGGAACTTTCGGATTCTCATAGCAACTTCAAAACCATCCATCTCAGGCAATTGGAGGTCCAAAAGAACAATGTGGAAAGAAGTTCTAGCAGGGCCCAAAGCACTCAGGCATTCAAACCCAGATGAAACTGTGGTCACATTGCAACCCAGCTTTTCGAGTAGTTTACGAGTCGTAGCCCTGTTGACATCATCTCCATCAGGTACTATTACCTGAAGACCTCTGAACAGAGAGTTGGAAAGTGGATGCTCTGAGGATCCTCCAGGTTCAAAGATACCACCTCCTATTGATGCTTGTCGTTGCAACTTCAGTATGACGGCCATGCTTTGTGCACCACCGTAGGAATTGGGAACAACCCAGACATTCCCTTGCATCATCTGTTGAAAAAAGAATTAAGTTTCCGGAGAAAAACAGAGTTTGAGTGTTTGCAAAATATTTGCGAAATCCATGTTTTGGACTGAT
Organism: Berberis vulgaris; assembly: GCA_963556465.1. NCBI lineage: Eukaryota > Viridiplantae > Streptophyta > Magnoliopsida > Ranunculales > Berberidaceae > Berberis > Berberis vulgaris. The sequence continues at coordinate 51,557,971 of OY747136.1, forward strand.
TGTATCATTCAAAGGAGGTAACATCACTCACGAAATGCAATTGTATGAACTTCAAAACATAAAACTTCTGAAAGTTCAAAACAACATTAATTACTTAGAACATAGGAGTAATTGATATGATTCATCATGCCAATTCTTTCTAGGATATGATCTGAGATATTACTAGCAGCGTCTGTCTCTCATTGATCTCATGATTGAGTTTATTATGTTTGATCAGATTGACACAATTTTCACCATGTTGGTGTCATCTCAAGTCATTCAACGATTGAGATCTTGAAGACACTACATTTTCCAATCAGAAGAAAAAAGGTTAAACATGCAAAATTGTGTTATGGAAAAAAACATGATGATAATTCTTCGCAGGAAAAAATGAGATGTAATAAATAAATCTAACAAGAAACAGAAGGAAAGAAATACGTACCCTCACGAGTTTTTTGCACACACTGAAGCTAAGGCCACCCTCTACTCCCTCACTGTTGTATCTCCTAGAAGGAATCTGCAAAGAGGAGACTGAGCCTTCTGATTGAGAATCACCATTGTCAACGCCAATTTCAAACTTTACATACGCGAAACCATCAGATGAGCTTGGCGTCCACATTGCCCATCTTTGTTCATTCCTGTTCCCACTTGTACTCTCAGAGACAATCCGCAAATACACAGATGCTCCGGTATCAGTAGTGTTCAAGAGATTCCCAATCATATGCAATATCACTTGAAAAATTCTTTTCTCGTCACCAATTACTTGATCAGGTAATGAGTTCTCAACCTCAATCTTCAAACTGAAACCACTACAAAGACACAAGCATTTAGTGACGCAAATTGCTTCCTTTATCATGGAATGCAACCTGATTGAGAAATCAGAGCAGACCGCAGGAGAAATCAGATCAGTTCTTCTACAAATCAAGAAATCAGATCAATCTGAGAAGAAGACGAACTTGATTGAGAAATCAGCGAGGAAAAGAAGATCACGAATCTCTGCGGGTGCGGGGGAGGCGGCCTGCGGGTGCTCAATTCTCTTCTCCTCTGCGGCTACGGGTGCTAAAGACTAAAGAGTCTTAGACTCCTAGTTACTTAAACTAAAGAAGAGTAATGCTTAGTTCTATATTTAGGTTTACTAATTTGATTTGAAACGGGTCCAACCCGGACCGTTTCTTTTTTAAAAATAGGAATTGGGACCGGACCGTTTTATAACGGATCCGGACCGATCCGAACCGTATCTAAAAATACACAATTAAAATCCGGACCGTTTAGAGCAAAACGGTCCGGTTCGATTTGAACCCGCGGATCCTCGACCCGTTTGCCCACCCCTAGTAACGTTCTCCTTATTTATGAGGGAACTCGTGTCGGGTCTGGATTTGGGCTTTGATTGGTTTGTGCTTGAATTTGGATCCTGTTTAGGTCTCCTTAGTGATGGGCATAGTTCGAGCCTTTATAATTGGCCTAATTTTTCCTGAGCTTTATAGGCTGGCCCAATAGGTTGGGCGCTGTATTCTCGTGATGGGTCTTCATGCCACGTGTACGACCGTGACGATTAATCTTTTTTTTTTTTTTTTTTTTTTTTTTTTTTTTTTTTTAATGTATCATCGTATACTATTATTTAGTTTTTTGTACAATAGTTAAATGGAACCGAGAGACACATTCTAGCAATTGAAATCAATCTAAATAGTTAGTTCTGTTAGTTTACTGGTAGTGTTGATATATTAACTCTTGACGATAAAGGTGTAAAGTTGTATGATTTCTAGTTCAAATAAGATATTTATACTCCAAACTTATAAGTACATCAACTTTATTTTATATCAACCTCCCCGTTGTATTAATATTTACTAAAATGCTTAGATGAATGAGTCATTTTTATAAAAGGTGTATCCAAGTACACCGATACACCTACCTTACGGTGACATTCCTTTAGGTTGGAGAAACACGTTCCTATAGCTGGGAGAGGAAAGTTTGTTTATTTTTGGGCATAAATATTTTTGTCACTTGCTTTTAATTAGCTCTGTGCGTTATGTTGGTCAAATTTGTTTTCGAAAGGAAGTTGAAATTAATCTAAAAAGCTATGTTGCTAGTTCTTCTCTATTTCTCCCCACGTACTATGAGGTGGACGAACAAGCAAAATAATAAATAAATCAAAAGGACAAAACTGATCAAGGGAAAATTGAACAATTCATAGAATTTATTTATTTATATTTCCCATATAAATGAAAAACGAGACTGAAGAAACCTAAACCACTAGATTTAATTTCTTGCTCATCTTTCTTACACTTTCCATCGATGGACAAGGTTTGGTTCATTTTCCAGCAAGTAATAAATTCCATCCTTCCTAGCAGAGAATTGACAGTTACCACACCCATTTTCCTGATTATTGTACAATTCAAAATCTGCTTGCACCAGATTCCCATCCAATTTTTTGAAGCTCATCCTGCACCGGCCGGAAAATTACAGCCCAGGAATATTCTTGATTGAAAGCAATTACTTGCACACCTGTATCGTCACTTGCAGTGCATGGTTAGGAAAATACCTGAAGAAATGTTGTTGCTCACATGAAAAATTATGGGGATCCACATTAGCAGAAGAACCATATAACAATACTACCACCAAGCCGAATGCAACATAGCAAGAAAAACTGTTGTAACCAACCATTCTTCTTCTTTATTGATTTTCACTTAGGTCAGTCATTACAGATTGTTATGCTTCTATAATATATAAAGCAAAGATTTCCCTTTGATTTTATTCACGAATAAATGCTTACCATTTGGTCAATCTCTTTCTTAATAAAATATTTATGAATTTGGACTAGATTTTTATACAGTTTCACATCAACATTTACATTTATTGTTAAGACTTTAAGTTTTAACTTTCATGCGTTTTGATTAATGAAAGAATATATAGAAGATATTCTTTCTCTTATTTATGGAATTTGGATAATTGACTACTCATGTCAAATGAGAAGACAGAAGGTGCAAATGCAAAGGAGGAGAAGCTAAATCAGCTTCTTTGGTGGTATTTACTGAAAATCGACTTTATGTTGTTAGTTTAAAGATTTCAACTTCAAAAAGTAACATACATATATAATAACCTAAGATGACTTCTTCTTCTTCAAACCTAAATGTTAATTCTCAGAGTTCTTCTCTACATGTACATATTCTTCTTTCTCCAACCAACCAATCAATCAATCTAAATCTATTTAAAACAAGTCAACCATTTAATTAAAATTCAACTAATTGTTATTCAATTTATTCACTGAAAACAAATTAATTCGTTCAACCCACTAATACCAAGTTAAATATAGTAAGTCAATTGCTTGACTGAAGAAAACTTGTATTTTTGGCTTTAAGAACCATTTGCATAATTACAATTTAAAACTTCTCAAATCGTATGGTAATACCAAGTAAAGTAGCGTTTACCATGCGGTAGTGCTCTAATTTCAATTTTGATGTGTACAGATAGAAGGTTGTGACCATCGCAAAATAAAATCTACATTTTCTAACAGGAGAGATATTTTAACAGTTTAGTTGGCGGCCACTTTTTTTTTGTGCAAGTAAAATCTGTTGAACGATATTGGGAGTCTATATACTATATATATATATATATAACATTTTTTGCTGTGCTCTTAAATGAAATGACTTAATTGTGTTACTAAAGGTTCGGATTTAGGCAGTCCTCTAGTAAGGGGACCATTGTGGTCAGGTTGAAATCAAGCTTAGACCTCAGAGTCCATTAGAGAAAATAGGTAGAGCACATTTTCAGGATCATATTTCTATGACATTCTCTCTGAATCAGTCCTCTTTCTTATTTTTTTTCCGAAAATTAGGGCAACCCATTCAGTCTCATAGAACTCCATCTACCACGAAAAAGACTTTATTTCTTGAGAAATAAATTCAAGTTGTGGACCTATTTGAGCATTTGGTTTCAAATTACTAATTCCTTGACACAGAGTCTCAAGTCCTTCTTTTTTCCTAGTTTTTATTGGAATTTTTTGTTCATTTTGTTTTGGCAAAATGGGTACTCTGTTTCTAAGTGAGATAAGGAAGAGAACATCTGGTTTTCTTCAAGATAAATACAAAACTGCTAGGTTGGTCTTGACTGATGTTACTGCAACAGAGTTGTAAGTCTTCTTTGAATGATCTATGTATGTATATTGAAAATATTAATATTGCAGGTTTGTATTATAGTTGATTTTTCATTACTTTTACAGGTTAGCAGAGGAAGCTACAAACAGTGATCCATGGGGCCCTGACGCGAAAACTATGACTAGAATAGCAGAGGCTTCCTTCGACGTAGATGATTACTGGAGAATTGTCGACGTTCTTCATAAAAGGTAAGTTTTGATGATTGCGAAAATGGTATGATAATGTATTAGTACGTATTTAGGAGAACAATCAGTATAATCAATTTAAATGAGTTCTCTAATCACGTGTATATGTCTCACAATGCCCGCACTAAAATTTCCACGTGCATATACTAAAAATTCCGTGGAAGACACAAATTCTCAACTTCGATCGGCTAATGATGCAGGTTGTATGACATTGATTGGAAGCTATGGAGACAATCATACAAAGCCTTGGTTCTACTTGAGTTCTTACTAACTCATGGTCCTGAAAACTTGGCCGAGGAATTTCATTGCGATGCAGATGTCATTCGGGATCTTGGTGCCTTCAAATACATTGATGACAAAGGGTAACTCATTTTATATATATATTTTTCTCTTTTTCTTTTATGTATATTTCAATTTCTTTATTTATTTACTTTTTGTGAACTATAGGTTTAATTGGGGTGCAAGCATGCAAAAGAAATCAGAAAGGATACTAAAACTCCTATGCGGAGGGGAGATACTCAGAGAAGCACGCTACAAAGCACTTAAAATCACAAAGGAGATCAAAGGGTTTGGGAACTTGCTGACTTCACCTTCATCTTCGTCGGGTTCATCAACCCCATCCTCGTCTCAAACTAACAAATCTTCAGGCTTTGGATCCAACCCTACTAGCTCTTCGAGCACTCCTACTTGGCATGAAAATAATGAATTTAGCAAATATGAGAATCCACATATTAAGGACCTCATCGACTTGTCTCTGGATGATGACGAAACATCAAAGGATGACGAAGAAGAGAACCTGTCACCTCTTTGTGATTTGGATACACTTAATCGAAATATGAAGGGAATGCACCTTTGGGATGTTACTCCTGTTGAAGAAAAAGGTTGTCTCCTTAATGCTAAGGAGGAAGGAGAGCCAACAAATGGTCTCTTTGGTGGGATTTGTTCAAAATTTAGTGGTGGTACCAATTCTGCCAAATGGGGTAGGAGCATTTCAGATGTTGGAAGAGATATGAAGAAAAAGATGTTGAACCGCAATTTTTCATTGAGATATTAAGTTTTCTATTTTTATTGATTTAAGATGTTAATTCTTATAAAAGATATCTCTGTAATGTGGAAGTTTTGTTTAGGTGCAATGCAATTTCATGTATGTTGTACTATTGTTGTTGTTGTTGTTGTTGTCAGAATTTTGTTAATGAATATGCAATTTTTTTTTTTATTAAATATAATAATTTTCCATTTCCTAATTTTAAGCTAATGACTTTGTTACAGGATTTACATGTATCTATAGAGTAGAGACATATCTGATTACCATTATTGGCATATAATATGCATTTGCTTATACAAATTTCAATCATAATGATGATCTTACTAGATTTATAATACAATTGCACAGGGATTATGAAAAATAAATAATTCTTAAGAGTATGCATGTTTCTTTGCGGAATAAAATGTTGAAACAAATCTCAAGAAGCTTTACAAAATCCTCCCAACTTATACCATGGCCGCACCAACTACACCACCTCTAGTCAAATAATTGAAAAATGAAAGGAACAAGATGTATTACCTTTCAACATATCGTTGAATTATATAAAGAGAACACGATGAAGTGACCTCCCCTGGATGGGCATCGAAGAAGAAGACAAAAAAATCCATTGAAGAAACCCTAACTGATGGGAAATCATTTTATGTACCTAGGTATAGGGTTGTGTCAAATTGAAAAATTGTCTTTAGAGCTTGGGTTTGTCCCAACAACATGCCATTTTTATGAAGTTTTTTTTTCCTTCTAAAAATTAACATCATCAAATTTTCTTTTCATGAACTCTTGATACAAAAATGTGCAAATCATATAAAACCTAACCATATCTCCAAATATAATCTAAAGCAACAAGGAGATTTAGATAAGGTGACCTGAACTGAAACTAAGATGCAACCATTGAGAAAGAGAGGATTAGCTGAGCCTAACTTTAAGAAGTAAGAAGTAGTCAATGGTGTTATGGTTGAGTGGTTAGGGCTGTGTGGGTTTATCTCCCACATCCTAGGTTCGAGACCCGCCGGCGGCATGGTTACTTTCTTATGGTGTTGACCTGTAGGTCTCACTTTGTTGATAGGTTATGAGATCCTATAAAAACCCAGCTCGCTTTAAAAAAAAAAAAAAAACCCTAACTTTGACATTTCCACAGGAAATGGAAGGGCTTTCGCATTTAGTCTCTCAAAGGCCTAAAATAGTATGATCTGAACAAAGCTAAATAATTAGATTTGACTACATGAATCTCAACCAATTTTTTGTGAGACTTAAAACTCTTCAGAAACATAAGTATTACTGTAAAGTGTCTTTGTCTAAACTAAAACAAAGCCTCCAAAATACTAAAAATAATTCAACAATTCCTTTGTATACCTTTACAACTGTCTCAAAGTCATTTAACCATTTTTTTTTCCTCAAAGAAACTTCTTTTCATCTATAACCAAAATTTTGGCTTAAATAGCTGAGTTGCTGGATCTAGGCTCATCTGTATCAATTTCAGAACTTTGTTGACCCTTTGATCTTGATCTGGTTCCCCTTGTTGATCCATCACCACTTCTTCTAGACCCTCCCACAGTTGAACCATCTTCATCACCACGACCACGACCCTTCGAAGATGTGCCCTTAGTAGAGGACTTCTTCTTTCGAGATTTAGGTATAAGAGAAGATACACCATCGCTGCGTGAGCTGGGTGAGGCACTAGGACTCTGTGGGTTGTTGTTGACTGATTCACTGGTTGAGTGTCGACGCCTTGACTGCTTAGACTCATCATGGGAACGATGGTTGGTGTTGTTGTATTGGTTTTGTACTTCATTTGTTGTAACACTACTATTGTCCAAGGATGGGTGGCGTCTCTGTGGTGGCACATATGCTGTAAACCGAAATCCAATTATCTCGTGTCATCAACACAGCAACAACAATAATAATAATAATAAATAAATAAATAAATAAATAAAATATAATGAAATAGTTGTTCACGTAGGCCATTGAAATGTGTACAAAGAAAATGAGTGACAAAATAACCCAGCGTGGTGTCATAAAAATAAGATAATAATCGAACCTTCATTTTTGCTTGATGCATTTTCTGTATTTGGTGTAAAACCCCCCATCTGCATGCATAAAAGGCACCACCTAGAAAATATAAGTTACCACATGATGAAGAAGAATTACCACGTAATTTAAAAACTGAAAAAAATAAAAATAAAAATAAAAATATATATATACTTGTTAGTTTCATAGCCAATCTTAAGATTCCCATAAGAAATTGGGGAGGAGGAGAAAAAAAACAATTTACTTACCCAACTGGGATTATTTGAAGATGGGCCATCCAAACCTATATGAGCTACATGTTTTACATCGGTAGGGAGACCTATTTGCATTTCTGGTTCATCTTCTTCCTCTGCCTCTGCATTAGACAAAGTATCATAATGTCACAACTCGCCCTATCGGAAGTTGAGGCAGGTCAAGGCAACCCATGCGCTATGTGCGTGATTATCATTTTTTTGTTAGTGCGAGTTTGAATTTGTTGTTTCTCTGGCGAAAATACAAAGAATATTCACTAAAAGTGGGTGTCTAAATTACGAACCCCTTCTTACACATGCCATGGTCGATTGTGGATGCCCTCAGCAACCCAAGTCTTATCATTCTTTTTATAATAATTAATTATATAATGTAAATCTATTATTGTTACTTACCAAATATTTGGGAAATATATCTGAGGCCTTTCAATAGGCCCTTCATCGTGTTGGTCATGTATTGTGAAGGTTTCCAATGCAGGTACCACTTGAAGAACCTGAAAATTTCAACAATATTTTTAGCACATAACTTAAAACTGCCACATTCAAACTCAGCTTGCGGCATCTTTAGTGGATTCTAGAATCCTATAAAAACCCTGCTTGCCTTTAAAAAAAAAAAAAAAAAAAAAAATAATGCATCTCTCTATGAATGAATCCAAAAATAAAATGCACAAACCTTCAAGCGGTAATTTGCAAAGCCCACGATAACCCCAACAGATTTTGAATCACTTGAACTTTAATTTCCTTGATCAAACTCGCACATAACTTGACTCAAGGAACGTTTTAGTTTGTCGACTTTTTTTTGTTTGCTAAAAAGTAATGACCTCTACTCTCTTTTCCAACCAAACAATTTTACCTGTATTTTGAGGATGAAAATTTCCATACCAAAGGTACGGCAAGAAAATTGGATTTCAAACCTCTAACCACTATTTCACTTGGTTTATTTTTAACTAGAGTCCGAAGAAAGTGAAGGAAATGCATGAGTTGAAAGAATATAAAGCCCTGGTTGTCGAGTTCGGCTTTGTTGTCCATTGAAATGGTGTTAGCCACCCAAAATGTTCATTAAAATGGTGTTTCTTTTCGTAGACCTCACTTGTTATAAAAGAGCTAAAGGAGACCAAAAGCATATGGTCCATACCATAAGAAACTCACTTACTGTACATGTGAGTTAGCAAGTTACATGTGAGTCATGAAGACTAGCTAAATCAATAAAATTTGTATAAAAATTTTGAGTTAGCAAGTTACCTAGTAAAAGTAAAGTGCAAGAATGTATACTTTCTTATACATTGCATTGTACTCTGATAGAATTGTTTTTTTTTTTTTTCTGCAAAAATGCTCCTTGGTGGGCTATAATAAAAAATGAGAAGAAATTATCTTAAAAAGAGACCGATGATACTTTTAAGTGCTTCTAAAGAGATTGTTCAAAGCCCTTGTGTGTGTGGGTGGTTTAATAACAAAGGTTTTCCTTGATCCTAAAACCATTAAATTTCTCCAATAGGGTTTGAATGTTGGATTTGTGAGATCATCTGTCACAAGTCTACCAATTAGACTATTAACCCATTGGCAATATACATTTATGTTGTTGCATATGCTTTATGTAATCATCCAACAAAAGTTTCAACTAATTTTGCTATTCATGTGAATAAATATTGTGTCACTACCATTTTCAAAATTGGATAACATTCCAGTTATGAGAAATTGATACATCAGTCTTGCTTACCTATTTTGTGGGATTTAGTTTGTGTAGTATACCATTAATTTCAAACGAAAAAAATGTAAAATTGGAGTTGCATTGTAGGTTCCCCACTTTCACAAGTAAAATTTGGAATGACCAAAATACAACTTTCACTCATTGAAATAACTTTTAATAGCAGTTACAATTCAAGGATGTATTATTAGCATAGGACATTTTTGTTTTCTACTTTCTTCATATATATGTTAGCATTGCTCACTGGTGCCAGTTTCATGTTTTTGATGTAAATATCTCAGAAATGCTTCACAAATGAAAGCTTACCTGTTTATGCAGATCCAGGTTTCAACAGGGTCGAACTGCATGGCTGATATTTTGGCATGGTCTTGGAGGATGGAGCAAATACTATTCTGGAATCACAAAGTGGAAAACTTGGGGAATATGTAAAGAGCAACTTTGAATCACAAATTTGTGCTGTCATGTAAGCAATCAACTGGAGAAGAACTAAAGGATGGACCGGAGCCAGCATTTTGATGGATTGTTGTAGATGCAGCGAAAGGAATTTAGGGTCACCAGGAACACTGGAGCAGGAAACAATCTCTTTCAACTTGACACTTTTTGAGTTTGATGTTAAATGTCAAATGTCAAATGTCAAAAAAGAAATTGTATTTTTGTTCTCGAGTTGAAGGTCATTAATTTGCTTAATTGTAAATCTCCCTTTTCTGTACGTAGGTAAAGAAAACACCTAAACTTTCGGGTTCCTTGAAAAAAAAAAAAAAAAGAAAGAAAGAGAAAAGGTGGTCATCTATCCTAGTCTTGCGATTATCTCGCAAAGTCTTTTTTTCTTTCTTTCAACCCATAGGTAAAGGTCTAACTTAGGCTCCCAAAAAGACTACTAGACCTCGTAATTTACCTTGCTCACCATTATTTTTCTATTCTTAAGACAACCCTCATACGAGGTACTTTAATATATTACAGAAGCTTTATTATTTGCCAGAAAGGTATTTACTTAGGAGTAAAATTGGAGAGCCAACAACTGAATGATGAAAAATGGTTAAACACCATTGTATTTCATATTCCAAACCAGAACAAGATTAGAAAAGAAAATCCAAATAAATATACAAGAAGTCCATCACGTCTATCCTTGAAACTCTACAAATCATTTCTGGCTCTTGAATATTTCTTCGTCAAAATAAGAAAACTTCCGCAGCAGCTGAAATTGTCCCGCCGACCTCCGCGACTCCCGCCAACAGACAGCCAAAATTGGGGTGCTGATAGACTGATGACTTCAAGCCGACCTATATTATTTTTTTGTCTGCAGTACATAAAAGTTAACAGATTAATAACTGTCTGAACTTGAAGCAGGAGAATGATAAAAATTCAATGTCTCATGTTGAATCAAACATAATTACATAACCAGAACGTACCATGCGCAAGTACTTCTCATGAACCTTCAATGCCTCGTCACATGCTTTTTTCGCATCTAAGTTTCCAGTTGTATCATTCAAGATCTAAGGAATTTTTTTTGCCATAATTAGATAAATTTGCATAATATATGTTTGTGAGGAGAATTGTGGGTGACAAACAGGAAGAGAGAGAGAGAGAGACACCTTAACGACATCATCTAGACCCTTAGCCTCTGTCATAAATTGCTTATTCTTGATCTCAAGAACACTTGCAACCACGAAGATGGCAAGAGATGTCTGTTGGTTAACAGATCCAGTCTCTACATTTTTCCTTTCAAATTTTCCGTACGTCTTTAGCGGCTTATCATTTCCCTTTGGTTGTATGCCCTCAGTTGGATTCGAGCTAGATTTCTCATACAATGTGAAGATGTCTGGGTTGTACTCCATAGCCCAAATCAACTGTAATTGATTGAACTGTTAGAACTAGCTTTCCCTACTAATAATTTATTTCAGTAACCTCCTTCCACTAATGCGTAACTCTAAAATAATGAGAAAGCCAAAATAGATGGAAGGAAATAAATCATCATCATTATCAGCAGCTCAAGTCAGGTCGCGGTTTCATTAAATTAGAATGCAAATTTTACACATTCTTTCTGAAGATGAAGGGATTCGATATCAGCCGTCAATCTGATATCAAATTCCTTATGGGTTTTCTTTTTCCCATGACACTTTTTACTCGGTGGTGATGGTGCAACACCATGATTCATGGAAATGCCTTGCGTACATTAGTCTAACAGAGTGTAGTGTGTTGCAAGTGCCATGAGTCATAAGTGTTATGGGAAAAAAACTACACATCCAAATTTGGACTAGGAATGCAAGTATAACATGAAAGTTTAGAAACAGCTATTCATAATTTTATGGGAGTGATGCTGCAATTGAAACTTTAAAGATTGATCTTACCAACCTCCCAAAGGTACATTGCATCTACAAATGAAAACTCTCTACGGAAAAGCACCATCAACATTCGAAATGCAAACAGATACTCCCCTCCATCTAGATCCTCTGCAATTCACAATCCACAGTTAGAGATGTATGTCTTATTACCTTCCATTCAATAAACAATTTCTTTCTGCAAAAGACAGGAGCACTATCTTCTTCAAGAAAATGACATGACAATAACAGATATTTTGGCTAAACAATGATTTATTATTAGAAACATAACGAAAAATGAAGCAGTTGATGTGAAATCATCCTTAATAATGTGTGTAGCCTCTGTCATGTTATATTAGTAAAGAGTAAATGAGGACTATCAGTGTATAGATCGTTAAAAAGGAAAATCCTTGTTAAAGAGCTTGTGCATAGATTGTTAAAAAGGAAAGGCCTGGTTAAAGAGCTGTAGTTCACCCGAAAGAGAGTAAGTTAAAATACACCCTTTCACTTAATTTTCATCATCCGTTGATATGAACACTTGAGATTAAAACTCTAAAAGCCACAACTCCTTTCTAACCTTTCCAAACAAAACACCCAAATCACAACAGTTGGTTTCTTTAAAATCTTAGGGCTCCTCTTTAAACCCACTCAAATCACGACTTCTCCCAAGCCGTTATCTGCATAAAGTTGTTGAGCGACCTGTAAGAAGAAGAAGCCTCGCACAGAACCCATGCAAGATTTACTTAGTATTATCTTCGTGTAGTCTGACTCTCTCCAGTGATCCAATTACAATATCTCTTTTCATCACAACCAATTCTTACAAAGGGATTTATTTCAAAGTTTAACTCGATAACCAACATATTATCAGGTTTTTTCTTGCTCCTACATTGATACCTTCATCTGTGGTTGGTTCAAACATAAGGTACATATCCTTTCTCAATAGTTGTATTCTTAGGAATTGGTTTTGTTACAAGAATGTATGGACACAGACATGTGCATCGTGTCAGACACAAACACGACATGCCGACTCGACAATTTTCTAAAAACTAGGACTTGGAGACACGTCGACATGTCATACTATTGTTTTAATAAGTCATATAAACATAAAATCTAATAAAATGTTTTCCTAGAGTGTATCCATCTTTATTGCAAGTAGAAAAGAACACGAAGAAGAAAAAACGTATAGAAGAAGAAGAGTGCAAAGTGAAGTAAAAGATGACACTCTGTTGCAAGGAAAAAATGAAGTAGAGAGAAAATATAGTAGCAAAGAAGTAGAGGAAAGAAGAAGTAAATGAGAGAAGAAGTAAAGATTAAGAAGAAGCATAGACTATCTCTATGCTTTAGTAGCTCTTTGCCCTATTTATCTTGAATCATAATTGAAAGAGTCATTCACTTCAGATGGATCAACAACTATTAAATTAGGTACAAGATTATTTGCACACATCTAAAAAGTAAAAAATAAAACGAAGTTGGTTGTCGAGTCTTGACTGTGTCCTAATCAAGTTCTGAGTGTATCAGATGCATATCCGACACGTTGACCACATTGACAATGTGTCTGACCTCTGCCAGCACGTTGACCAAGTGTCCGACGCGTGTTGAGCGAGTGTCAGTGTCGGATACGTGTCGGACACGGACAACAAATTTTTCGAAGAGTCTGTGCTTCCTTATTTGGTTAGCAAGCCAAATTTCATAATGGTAGAATAATACAAGGGGGTTGTTTTCTGCTATGATGTATTTTAACCGTCATGCAATGAAAATTTTCACAGGAGGCATTCTCATAGCCAGATGGAGGGAGTAGGCTTGACTGAACTTAATATGAGGGGTTTGTTTGTTGTATACTAGAATTGGAAAACTTTGGCTGTATCTATCTCAACTTTTTCTCACTAGGTAGTGTTTTTGAGATATAGAAAAGAAAAAAAAAAAAAGACATTTCTATTTTTTTAGGTTTGATTGTGCGAAGCATCATCTGTTGTGAAGATCAGTCTTTTAATTCTTACCAATGGTTTTTTTTTAAACCTCTTAACCCCTCTCTTACCAAATGCCGTCGGCAGGGTTTGAACGCTGGACTTGTGATACCATCCACTACAATCTACCCGCTAAGCTAGTACCCCAGTGGCTACCAATGGTTGTGTGCAAGATTGTGGGAAAGTTATTGTTGTGTGAGATATAAGAATAGAAAGAGAAACATTCTGTACAGGCACTATTACTAACCAACTGTTCTGAAGTTGGTTATATATCTAAGAGAAAGAAAGAGATGATTAAAGCTAATGGAATAAGTTTGGGGGTTTTCTGGTTCTAGGAGGCAGAAGTGCTTTGAGGGAGAAAGAAGAACATGGCATTTTGAATACTCAAACTTATATTTTCAAGACCCAGTCTGGTAAGGTGCGTCTTTAACAGAAATCAATATAGATGATTGCGATAGAGGACTATGAAATTGCCATGAAGACAAAATGGATATAAAGCTGGCTCTATATGATTAATGTGAAGAAGAGTGAGCAAACATGTAGACAAGACCAATGTATCATATAACAGGATGTTCTATTTATTCAAATGCAAAATTGTGCCTAGGTAAGTTTGTCACGGACATCATAAATCATCACACTCAGGAAGAGCAACCACCTATTATTGAATAGATAAGCTGACGGAAGATGCTAGCAAACATATGTAGTTGAGTATGTACCATGAATGAACCTTGAGTTATGTACAAAAAAATAAAAGAAAATAAATAACAGGAATATTTATGGATAGTTCTTAAAATGCTATGAAACGGACATGCCAAAGAACTAAAAGTGTGTGTGTGTGTGTGTGTAATTAATTGGAGGTGGTCTAAGAAAATAGTATATTGAGCATGTGCTTAGCACATGGTTGAAAGCTATTATACGTACATGTAGATATAATTCAGAGTGACACTATTCACGTTACATAACAATAGGCTAAAATCTGGATGAAATATTATATTTCACTTTCACATATCTATTTTGAACTCACTTATTTACCAAACATGTCTAATTATTACAGTTCTGTTATTTTAAGCATTCAGTTAGTGACTCGCTCTCTTCAACTTCTGAGAGAAGATGTCATCCTTTGACATATAGTCATGCCACCATTGGTTCACTTAGCGACTTGTGGACCATACTGATTAGGTCAAGAGTTTTATTTTATTTTATTTTATTTTTTTACATGTAAAATTGTCAAAACAGAGAATTTTAAGAGAATCTAGAATTTTTTTAATTAGACTTGTGACTTTCTTAAACATAATTGAACATTTTGTTTTATATATTTTCACTAGAGTCTGGTTGGTTGTATGGAATCTATGGGGGGCCATTTGTGTTTAATACAAATTTGATCAAAATATGGTGGACCAATTTTAATGAATTCTACATTTTGATCAAAGGTGGGAATTGAACTCCCATGAAATATGAAAATTCCAACTCTTTACTCTCACCAAAGAATTGAATTCTCGTGTTTCAAGGGAATTCAATTTCTCATCTTTGAACACAATCTAGAATTCATGATAAGTGGTCCACATTTTGGTCAAATTTTCGTTAAATACAAATGGTTCCCCTATCAATTCAGTGCCCCCCCCCCCCCCCCCCCCCCCCCCCCCCCCATAGATTACATGCAACCAAACACACCCTAAATATTTAAGATTTATATACAAATTTCGATATCTTGATAAAATGGGTAAAATGATATTTTACCTCTATTCATAAGTATCTAACTACCAAAAACACCTCCACTTAGAGGCATTAAACATAAAGTTCTTACAACCTCTAATTAGAGCATTTAGTTAGACATCGCCTCTACTTAGATGTTACCTATAACTCGTGGCTAACCTTTTAATGAGTGTTTGCACAAGGGTTGTCAATTGACCAGATGTTGTCAAAAAACTGATCCTATCCAATCAAAATTGGATTTGAATTTAAAAAATTTTGGATTTGAATGTTAAAATTGAATATGAATCGCTAATTAATTCAGATTTCACATTATCTGAACCGATGAAAGTCCGATTTAAATGCTTTTATGATTTGCTTTCAAAATTTATAAGTTATGAGCGTTAATATTATATATGAAGGTGTTTTTGGTCATTTTAGCACCTAGCTGAAAACAATGCATAATATATACTATATGTATATTTGGTTTCATTTAGACGTTTCATATATATACACATAAGCAAAATTAAGTGATTCATACTAAATTCAGATTTTAGCACCATTTAATGGATGCAGATCCGGGTTTGTACTACTATTAGATAAAAATTCAAGGGATCGGATTCGGATTTCATGTATTCTTAATTTCTTATCGAATACGGATTCGAATATTCTAAATCCATCTCGAATCCGATCCATTTACAGCACTAGTTTGCACTATATTCATGAACAAACAACAATTATTCATTTAATGTCTGGTTGTATGCCCCTACTTCTTAGTGAATGTATTCCTAGTTGGACCCTATCTGTCTTACATCCTTTGACTACTAAAAATATGGTGGAAAGAGGAAACATAATCTTTTGTTTATGGTGGACAATGGGGAGTGGAAATGTCAATGCAGCATAGAACAACCGCATGAAGCGGAATGACCTTAACTTGTTTAGAGAGATGACTGAGAAACAAAGGCTTCACTTATGCAGAGAGATGGATCTTATATCCACCATATGATATAGTACCTTATATCCTTATTAAAGATAGAAGTAATACAGGACAGTCATCCCTTCCCACATCTTATCTCTGCTCTTTAGTATCCCTATTAAATATTAATTAAAGAGATAGGGATAGCCTCATCGTGCTAATGCACCAATCAGGAACCGACAAAAGTAGCAGGTAGAGACTTTGTACCAGCGTTTCTTGCCTCAGAAGTACTTGTATCGAGATTTCCTCACAAGAAGAATCAAGTCGTGGGGATGGTAAGCCTTGGAATTTGAACTCTATCATATGATAGGTTATCCATTCTGGACTTATCAAACGACTACTAAAACAGATTACTGAGATATGGTTTCAGGCTGAGGATCTAAGGAAGAAAAAAGGCTCGAGTAAAAAAAAAGAAGGTTGGTTCCGTTGCAAATAAGAAGCAGAGATAAACACAGAAATCACCTTGATCATGATCAAATTTGTAGGCCTACTTGGGCTTTTCCACTTTTTGCTCTCCCGTTATTAAAGGAAAGGCATTTCAATGAAAAGCCCCAACAAAAATGCAAGTTGTCTCCTTTTATCTCTAGCTATTAGGGAAATAGGGCTTTGCTCACTGTATTCATATTATGTCCTGTTGGATAAGTTTTTTTTTTTTTTTTTCATTACGAAGTTAGAACTAAGGGTGTGTTTGGTTGCATGGAATCTTATTCCATGGGAATCCATTAGGGATTAACCTATATTTAAGCTAAATTGAAGTAGCACTCATCATCCACCACTAGATTTTGTGATTAATGGTGGGAATGCCATGAACATGGGAATCACATGCTTTGAGGAGAGTAAGGAGTGGGATTTTCATGTTCATGAGACTTTCATTCTCACCATTGATCAC
This sequence comes from Berberis vulgaris, assembly GCA_963556465.1. Classification (NCBI taxonomy): domain Eukaryota; kingdom Viridiplantae; phylum Streptophyta; class Magnoliopsida; order Ranunculales; family Berberidaceae; genus Berberis; species Berberis vulgaris. Next base: position 51,575,145 of record OY747136.1, read on the forward strand.
AAAATCAAGTGGTGGATGATGACTGCTACCTCAATTTAGCTTAAATGTAGCCAGTCCCCTCATGGATTCCCATGGAATTTCATTCAACCAATTGATTAAAAAAAGTTATTGCCTGCTTTTGATTGATTAAAAACATAATATACCTAAATGCTGATGAAGCTTTGGATCAACAGTTTTCATAATTCCTGCTAGTACTGCCAATTGTGATCGGACTCCAATGGTGTCTGTTGTGCACAAAAAGTTCTCTCGCTGTTCAAGCAACAATATCAGTTATATAAGTAATGTCTCCATATTCAAAATGGCATATATAATCTACTATTAAGAATAAAATTCAAGACAATTGACTTTCTAATTTATCCAATTATAAGTTTTCATACAAAGTAGGATAGTTGGGTAAAAGCAAATGTAGAGAAAGAATAAACTTTTTGTTCTATATCCTTTGAGAGTGATACACCATATATATATACAAAGATTTATTCTACAAGAAAAGGAAACTAGAAACTAATATAAACAAAATCTGCTATACACCATATTCCTGTTATCTTATCTTTCCAAGTTAATAGGAAAGTATAACAATCAAATCCCACAAAATCTGCTACTATACACCATATTCCTGTTATCTTTCCAAGTTAATAGGAAAGTATAACAATCAATATGGAATGCTTAACAACCGAATATTCCTACACTCCCCCTCAAGCTGGAATGTAAATATTTTTCATTCCTAGCTTGTTCACAAGGTCTTCAAATGTCGGTTTGTGAAGACTTTTTGTCAAGATGTCTGCAGTTGTTCCTTAGTTGGAATGTATGACATGCAGAAGCTCCCATTGTCAATCTTTTCTCTGATAAAGTGACGATCCACCTCTACATGTTTCGTTCGATCATGATGAACTGGATTGTGAGCAATGCTAATTGCTGCCTTGTTGTCACAATAGAGCTTTATGGGAGAATTACTAGAGATTTTTAGTTCTTCCAGTAGTCTTCCAAGCCAAATCCCCTCACATATATCGTGTGCTAATGCCCGAAATTCCGCCTCTGCACTACTCCTAGCTACCACTGGCTGTTTTTTGCTTCTCCATGTCACTAGGTTGCCCCAAACATGGAGAAGATGTATCCTGATGTTGATCTTCTATCCACTGAAGAACCTGCCCAGTCAGCATCGGTATAGACTTCCACAGCCTTGTGATTTCCCTTCTTGAAGAATAATCCCCTTCCAGGAGTATTTTTCAGATACCTCAAAATCCTAAAGACTGCCTCCAGGTGTCTTTCTTTGGGTGAGTGCATAAATTGGCTAACAACACTTACCGCAAAGGCTATATCAGGACGAGTATGTGATAAGTAGATAAGCTTGCCTACTAGTCTTTGATACTGCTCTTGATCAACCTCCTTCCCGCCTTCAAGTCCAAGTTTGGCATTGGGCTCCATAGGTGTCTCAGCTGGTTTGCATCCCAACAAGCCTGTTTCTTGAAGAAGGTCAAGTACATACTTCCTCTGAGAAACAACAATTCCAGAACTGTTCCTGGCAACTTCCATACCCAAGAAATACTTGAGTGTACCTAGATATTTTAATTCAAATTTGCTAGCGAGATACCCTTTTAATGATTCCAACTCAGGTTGGTCGTCTCCAGTAACAATTATATCATCTACATATACTATAAGGATATCTCTTTTGTCGTCCTTAGAATGTTTGTAGAAGATAGTATGGTCAGATTGTGCTTGTGTAAAACCATGTTCCTTCACAGGTTGAGTAAACTTTTCGAACCACTCCCTCGGAGACTGCTTCAAGCCATAAAGTGATTTCTTCAACTTACACACTAATTTTCCTTTCTTCTCAAACCCTGGAGGAGGATCCATATACACTTCTTCATGTAAATCCCCATTTAGAAAGACATTTTTTATATCTAGCTGCTGAAGTGACCAATCAAGATTAGCAGCTAAAGATAAAAGTACCCTTACGGAATTGAGTTTGGCTACAGGGGCAAATGTTTCTTTGTAGTCTATACCATAAGCTTGAGTGAAGCCTTTAGCAACTAGCCTTGCTTTGTATCGGTTGACACTACCTTCTGCATTAAACTTGACTGTAAATACCCACTTGCATCCCACAATTTTTTTCCCACTAGGCAACTCAACAATCTCCCACGTACCATTTTTGTCCAAGGCTCCCATTTCTTCCCGAACTGCTAATCTCCACTTTGGGTCTGCGAGAGCCTCCTTAACATCTTTTGGTATCTTGATATTTGTTAAAGCAGTAGTGAAGGCTGAAATTTTGGGAGACAGTTTCTCATATAAGATAAATTTTGAAATTGGATGTTGAGTGCACGATCTTGTACCTTTCCTGAGAGCAATGGGCTGATCCAGATCTGAATTGTTGCTCAAGTCTGTATCAATAGGACTACTAGTGGGCTCAAGACCTGGGAGCGGGACTGATTCAGACTTCTGACCTTGCTGGGCATTAGGCTTACTACTACCTTGAGAATGCTTCCTGCGTGAATAAACAAGTAGCTGGGGTATTTGGGAATTATCTCCCCCTGTTTCCAATATTTTCCCTTGGTCACATTGTGGCATAATGGCCTCGATTAAACTAGGTAAAGTAGGTAGTGGTAAGGACATGGGTGTTTGAAGATCAAATTCTTCCGAAGATCCATCTTCTTCTAGAATCTCCCCCTGAAGATGGGATATTGGGAAATACAGTTGAGTTTCATGGAAGGTAACATCCATTGACACATAAATACGACGTACGACGAAGAGAGGGTGAGTAGCATTTATACCCACGTTGTGTTGAAGAGTACCCAATGAAAACACACTTGGTTGCTTTTGGGTCAAGTTTTGAACGATTCTGAGAGTGTACATGAACAAAAGCTGTGCAACCAAAGATTTTGAGGGGAATAGAGGAGAAAGATCGAAATATTGGGTAGCTTTGTAGAAGGACAGATATGGGAGTTTGGAATTAGAGGATTTTTGATGGCATACGGTTTATAATGTGTCAGGCTGTTAAAATAGCTTCTCCCCAAAGATATTTTGGAACATACATTGTGAACATTAGGGATCGAGCAACTTCAAGTAGATGGCGATTTTTCCGTTCTGCTACGCCATTTTGTTGTGGTGTATTGGTGCATGAACTCTGATGAATGATACCATTGGTTGCTAGATAATCACCTAAGTTGGACTTGTAATACTCTGATCCCAGTCCTCAAGATTTTAATTGAGGTTTGGAATTGATTTTTTTTATCATGGAGTGGAAACTTTGAAAGATTTTGGAGACTTCGGTTTTTTCTTTAAAAAGATAGACCCAACATACTCTAGTATGATCATCGATAAACGAAACAAACCATCTAGTTCCCGTGATATTTTTAACACGAGAAGGCCCCCATATATCACTGTGAATTAAGGTGAAAGGATGAGACTCAATGTATGGTTTGACTGGATATGATGCACGTGAGTGTTTGGCCAATTGACAAATGTCACACTGAAAGGAAATGGGATTTTTATTAAGGAACAAATCTGGAAACAAACGTTTGAGATAATGAAAGTTGGGGTGGCCTAACCTACAATGCCACATCATTACATCCTTATTGGAAGGAGAAGAAATATTCTCAGCTATTGCAGCCTATTTATTCACATGTTCACCATTATCAAAATAGTAGAGTCTGCCATCCTCCTTAGCAGTGCCAATCATCTTATCTGATCCCTGCTCCTGTATGTGACAAGAAGTAACAGAAAAATTAGCAGTGAAATTAAGGTCACGGGTGAGTTTGCTAATGGAAACCAGGTTGCATGCTAATTTTGGAACATGGAGTACAAAATGTAGCACAAGTGTGTTGGACATGCGGATAGATCCTTTTCCAGCAATAGTAGAAAAGGTTCCATCCGCTATTTTTACTCTTGAGCTCCCATGGCATGGAGTATAGGAGTAAAATAGGGATGAATGGTCAGATGCGCCAGAGTCAAATATCCAAGGAGGTTGTTTTTCTACATGAAGGGCAGTACCTTGATGAGCAAAACTGCTTGTTGCTGTGCTGGGATTAGTCATGGTTTGCTGACTCATAAGTTTGAACAACTGTTCGATTTGAGTTTTGTTCAAGAAAATTCCAGCTGACTCATTGTTGTTGGTTTCCTCTGATTCTGTAGTGGCTTGAAGTCCCTTGCTTTGAGGTTGTTTTCTTGGCTTTGCATCGGCAGGTCTTCCATGGAGGTCCCAACATCGTTCTCGGATATGGCCAAGTTTGTTACAATGAGAACACCGTGGGCGCTGATTCGACTTTTGATCACCATAAGGCCGGTTAACCGTATTTTTTGTTATAAGAGCAGAGGTTTCAGCTGGTCTATCACTTATAGAATCCATGGATGAGTCCCTTTTTTCCCCAAGCATCACTCGGCGTATGCTTTCATCACGACGTACTTCTGCAAAAGCTTCACCGATGGAAGGCAGTGGTCTCCGGCCTAGAATCCGCCCTCGTACCTCATCTAGTTTTGTGTTGAGCCCGGCTAGAAAATCATACAGTCGTTCCTTTTCTAGATGTGTCTTAAACTTTTTGTTGCCTTTGAGATCACCCCAGTCCGCCTCATAGTGCATATCCAGTTCTATCCATAAAGTCTGCAACATGTAGTAATATTCGGTGATATCCAATTTTCGTTGCCGAATATCTTTGAGTTTATTCTTTATTTCGAAAACTTGTGAGGCGTTTCAAGATCTGAATAATTATCTTTGATAGCGTCCCATATGGCCTAAGCCGTGCGAAGAAACAAATAAGTGTGGCTGATATGTGGCTCCATTGGGTTAATCAGCCATGCCATGACAATGGAATTATTTAGTTCCCAGTTTTCATAGGTTGGATCCATCGTATTGGGACGTTGAACCTCGCCTGTGATGTAGCCCATTTTTCCTCTCCCTCGGATCACCATCAGAACCGATTGGGACCACTGGAGGAAATTCTTGCCATTCAACTTGTGATTCGTGATTTGCAGCGAAGATCCCTCTCCAAAGGACTGTGCAACCACGGATGATATGGCTGGGCTGGATGTGGTAGATGATGATCCATCCTTACCAGAACTGATTGTCTCCTTCTCTGAACTCATTGTCGTGAGGACCACTGACAAGACGATGAAGACAATTTTATTTTTTTTTATTTTTTTTTAAAGCCTATGGCTCTGATACCATAAAAGCAAATGTAGAGAAAGAATAAACTTTTTGTTCTATATCCTTTGAGAGTGATACACCATATATATATATACAAAGATTTGTTTTACAAGAAAAGGAAACTAGAAACTAATATCCCACAAAATCTGCTATACACCATATTCCTGTTATCTTTCCAAGTTAATAGGAAAGTATAACAATAAAATCCCACAAAATCTGCTATACACCATATTCCTGTTATCTTTCCAAGTTAATAGGAAAGTATAACAATCAATATGGAATGTTTAACAACCGAATATTCCTACATTGGGTTCAAAATCAAGATATGTTGGAGCACAATGCAATATGTTTATTTTTTATGATCAAGCAGTGTGCTATAGATGAACATATACAATAGTCATTTACTGGTACTACAGGAACACAGTGAATGGTATTGATACATATGTTGCAATATGTCATCAAAATATATGTATGTAAGATCTGAATGCATTACTAAGACAAAATCAAACCATAGACGAATCTTAATAGAAATGACACAGATCTGAAAGCATTTCCAATTTTTTTTTAAAATGGCATATAAGAGATGCATACCACTCTACACATCACACGTTCAAAGCACCAAAATGCATCGGCTTCATTTTCTAGAAGAATTACCATCGGAGAGCAAAGATCACTCATTCCTGTTTAAGAAAGAAAACAACTTAATACCTAAACAACAGCCTATAAATTTTTAGTTTGACAATAGAGTATCACCAATTACTTCACCTTGGCAATAACCAATGTCAATGTCAACCCATGCATAAACTGCAAGAACATCCCAGAGCTTTGCCAAATTAGCTTGGCTCTCATAAAAGACAAGTGTCCTATCTGTGCGATTGACATCCAAACCTAAAATGCAAAATTTGTCTTTAGATAATGTTAATGGTAACATAGCCTCGTGTTAAGATAACTGGAATTATAAAATGGCAGAATGAACAAAATAGTGGTGTATTATATACAGATGTAGAAGTTGCACAGTAATATACATCCAACTATAATAAACGTAAGGGAATAATTGAAGCATCTTAAGTTAAGAAGAACAACCCAAATGAAAGTACTAAGTATGCACCAAAAAAAAGTATGTACCAATTTGATGCAAGATACGCTTCCACTGAAACACTTTCTTTTCAGGAGGTCCCTCTACGCACTCCTCATGCTTTACTGTAGCAATGGACACTACCTCTCCATTTTGTCCTTTTGTGCTATCACTAGGAGTTAAGATATCTTCAACTGGATGGCCATCTTCACCAATAATAGGTGTAGTGATGTACCTTCCACTACCAACGGTTCGTTCCATATTTTGGCACTCAGTCTTCCACGAGGCATACTGTTCCCTAGCAAGAAAGGGTACAATATGCAATTCACAAATTGATCATCTTCAGCACAGATGTGAATTAAATATATAAGGCAAATATGAAAGATGATTTCTATGGACCTTCAACAAGGAAAAAGAATAATAAACAAAAAAAGTTTATAAGAAATGAAATCTGGATTTAACACGCAAAAGCATTTTCATTAAGAGACCGCAAAGAGAAAAATGAAGAAAGCCTTGCGGATTAGTTTGCACCATAAAATGTCCTCAGCAATATGAAAGTAATAAGTTGACATTTCAAAGAAATGAGTTACCTCCTGCGTTGCCTCAGCTCATTTCGTTGATTATACGTGCTATTCGGATCATAGCAGCCTAACAGAAACTCCCAGACTGCTCCTTTGATTGATGGATGAACGCCCTATCATGTGAAAAGATACATTCTATAGTACATGAGAAGAAACTTTAGGGTATCATTGATTAAATAAACATAAAAAAAAGTCTTATCAACTTCATCCGGATTAATCGATCTTATCCATCTATCCACCTCTATAAGTTTCATTCGCCAAAACAATCTTTTTAATACTAAGTAAGCTGTACATTATTTGCAAGAGATTGTGTAAAAGAGTGATGGTCAAATAGTAACGTATATGAAGTCATGGTCAAATAGTAGGCTGTCTGTTTTTACACTTGTTTATCAGCTAAGACTTAATTTTGAAAAATTCTGTGGTTTTTCTATTATTTGGTGTTTGTTAATGTGTCTGAACTGAATCAAAACAGTGTTTAGAGTCAAACTAACTTTTTAGAGAAAAGCAAGATTTTTCTTGTCTATATCCAAACACTAAATCCTACAAGCATTCAATCTTCACCTTATATCTCACTATCTTTGACATTATTAACACATTAGGAACTTTAATTTAAGTTTCTTTATCTTTATATTGGATCGAGCAAATTTTTTTTTTTCCAATTTTGATTCTATGCTTTCAGGATTTCTTTTCGTATCAGCAACTAGCATAAACCTTCACTATTAGTTTTCAGCATAAGACTTCATTTTCAATCTTTTTAATAAATATGCTCAGTTTCCTACATTATGTTTTAAGCACATAAGGAGACAAGACAAGGAGAGTCAATTACCCCTCGTTGGATGCGAACAAGCACTTTCGCAATATCCAAATGCCCATCTTCTGAAAATGCAGACTGCCATTTTCTTGCACTAAGTGTTTTCCCCTGCTGTAATCAATTATGAACCACAAGTACATATCACAATAAGATACTGCATATTGAGGCATCAAATGTTGTGGCATAGTAGTAGAAAAGACTTGATAATATTGGATGGAAATTAAACACTACATTAAGCACCTCTTCTTTGTAAGTAAAAACCATTTCCCCAATATATGGTAAAACTTAGCTAATTCCACATGAATTCCCAAGAAGAGAAAATATATTTATTCATTCTTAATAGGACTGAATTTTTTTTCCCACTGAAAAAAATTCATTTGCTTCAGGGACTACGTGAAGAAATGATTACCTCCCATAAAAATCTTTGCAAAGTAAATATTACTAAGTAATTGAATTACATTTCTTCGATTGTCACTGGAACTGATTAGAAAGAAAGTTTTGGTAGTGGTGTAGCGGTTTTGAAAGAAAGTTCAAATGAAGGGAGGCGGTAATGGTGGCTAACGTAGGTAGTATGGCGATGGAAGTTTCATTACGTGGTTGTAGTGGTGGTAGTAATCTGATGTCGAGCAGAATAGCGATTATTCTGCAGGCTAATAGCAACAGATAATTGACAGGGAAGAACACAAGATGATAGCCCAAAACACAGAGAAATAGCTCTAATGTTTAATCAAATTACTCAAATCAAAGGTCTCTTTCAATATTGAGAAAAAACTCTATTTATAGTGCTCAAATAACTTTAATAATAAGCAGCCTATTCCTAAAAGAAAAAATAGAATCAAATACTAAAATAACAAGCAGTCTATTCCTAAAATAAAAAGTAAAGCCTCATTCTAAAAGGAAACTAAAAAGATTCCTAATTAAATTGAAAGATTACGAATAAGTTATTTAGTAAATAACTTTGAGAGCAAATTAGGAACCCTAAAAACCCTCCTGCATCAGTCGCCCCGAGTTGGAAAGAACTCGTCCTCGAGTTCACAACAGCTTCATTGGAATCCTATGGCGTTAGCCCAGGAGGAAGATCTTCTAGTATCAGGTCAGAAAACTCTATTAGTTGTTGCACCTCCACTGCTGCCAAATAGTAACCACTCATCATCCTAACATATCGCTTGATGGCTGGCCTAGTGAAATTACATGTCCAGTACGCATTTACACGGTCTGCATATGGGAAGAACATGTCCCAATGATCAAACACAGACTGTGGGAACGCCTGTCCTGAAGTTGATGCTCTGAGTTGAGCGAAAAACCCGAATGACTCAACAACTGGCAGGTAGGCCTTGATGTTGTAAAGTCGGGTACCCGGCCTCCGCATTTCCTCAAACACATGACCACGCTTCTGATTCAGAACACCATAAATACCACCAAGTGCCTGCTCGGGAACCTGGATTTCAATTAAGTAAACAGGTTCCAAAAGCATGGGCTTGGCAGTCAGTTGTGAAGCGTAGATGACTCTCCTAGCTGTGGGGATAACTTAACCGCCTCCTCTGTCAGTGACGGAGCCAAGATTTTTGTTGAAGGGGGGCGAATTGATGAGTATAATAATTAATGATAATATATTAATTAATTACTGGAACAAAAAAATTTAATTCGAACAATACATAAATAACTATTCAAAATACCAATTGCTAAACAAAATTCAATCTAACCTATAGGGAAACTAATTAGTCCAACAAACTACTTTGTAGGAGCACAAAAGATAAATATATGGAGGACAAATTAAATTGGTATATAAAGCTAAACAACAATTCTAAGGAGCCATGTTTGGTAGCCATTTTTAGGTCACTTTGGGTTTTTTTTTGACACTTCTACTCCGTTTATGGATGATGTTTTGTGGTTGTGTTTTAAAGAGAATGGGTAAAAAGTGTAAAAAACCAAAACTGACTCCCTAGACTTACTCAAAGTTAAGTAGCAAAAAAATGTAAAATTAGATGTGGACAAAAAAATTTAGGTTATTTGCGATTTTCCACCTATCATAAATAGATATTAGAGGTTACTCCATCATTAATCACTATTGCAGTCTTCCCCAGGACTCGCAGTCAACGTGCATTGATTGTCAAAAGGCTCATGCCTTTCAAACAATAACTCATAGATGAACCTCGAGATACAAATATGTATCTTGAGGAAAAATTAATAGATCAAAATTTTCATGTATCTCACTAGACCTCGAGATACGAATTTATCTTGAGAAAATACATTTTTTTAAAACATTCTTCTTCCTCAAACCAGGAAAGAGAGATTGAGATTGTTGATGGTGATGGTGGGAAAAAGAACTAAATCAAGCAAAAAGGGAGGGAGATGAAAAGAGTAGGAGGCGGGGCGGGGGCGATAATGAGAGAGAGAGAGTAAAAGAGAGGAAAAGGGTAGAGCGGGAAGGGAGAACAAATAGAGGATAGGGTAGGGCGGGACGAACTCGTCGGCATCGCAAAAGTGAGCATAATAGAAAAAAAAAGGAAAAAAAAAGTCAGTGGGGGCAAGTGCCCCCACTTGTCCCCTAGTGGCTCCGTCCCTGTCCTCTGTGAATAGCATCAGTGTGAAGCACGACACCACATACTTCAAAGCAAATACCCCTCATGTTTTCCGCAGCCAAAACACCTTCCTTTGATGCCCACTGGAAACCAGCCACCACAGAGTCCTTGATTTCATTGAGGTATTGAACTCCCTTACACATATCAACAACCATGTTAGGCCCAGTAGTCTCAGGACCAAAGCACCAAATCTTCTTTTCAAGATCCTTGTCCCAGCCAAACTCTTCAGATAAGATCTTTGAACGAACTTTAGGATCATCTCTGGGACCAATACGGCCCTCATCAATGGCCTCTGCAAGACCTTCCTCCAGAGGACGGGCTTCCATGTATAGCCTATTGTGCTTATTTGGTGACTTGCTCATCACAGTTCGGCTTGATTTCTCAAGAACAATTTCACGGAAAGACACAACTGGATCATAGAAGGAGGAGACAATAAATTGAATAGCATCTTGAGGAATGCATTCAATACACTTTTGGATGACATGATTCCCATTTTGATCACGTACGCAACGCATGACATGACCATCTAGCTCAACAACCATTTGAGTCTGCTGGTCCAAATCAACAACTTCAATGGCCTTTTGGATAACTCGACAGCCATACATTTGAAGGCTAAGTGTCAATACATGCCCAGTTAGCTGGTTTGCTAGTTCTCTTTTCTGGGATGCAGTTCCATGCTCAAAAAACTTTTGAAGCACATAGTTACCGAAAACATTCGTCATCAAAGAAAAGGCTCGAGGAAGGATTTCCTTGAAAACCATGTCCTTCTCTTCAATTGTGGTTGTGTCAAGTTTTTGCTGAATGAATTGGCTACCTACTGGTCAGCACTGAACTCAACAACTTGTCCAGCAATTTCTGAAAGTTCAAAACAGTTAGTCTTATTGCTCTTGAACTCCTCCAGTAGTGTGGATCCAAAGGTCTCTTCCATGTTCACCCCATCATTATCACAATATTGCTTGCGGCCAAAAGGTGAACTTGGCACAGCATCACAAATCATAACACTTTCAGAAACAGAAGTTGATTGCGATAAACAACGCTTAGCCTGGGCAGCAACAATCAATTCTTTCATTGAAGTTGAATATGACAAGGCATCAATGTCGTTATATGCTACATCGTCTTCAACTTCTGTCAACCCCTCGTACATTCCCTCAATTTTTTCAAGTGGAGATGACATCATCAGTAACTCGTTATCTTTGCACGAATCTCCATTTGCGATGGATAGAACAAAATTATCCCCACTTTGGGTAGAAAGCATGCCAACTTCTTTAACCTCTTATAAAGAATCTAATATTGGGCGCTTAGGTCGGGTAGTTCTTGACCAGACTTTTCTTCTAGAGAATGAGCAAATTCCATTTTAAAGATCTTGTCAGTACTCTCAGTGAATCCTCCCAAAATGTCACGTTTGTTCCCTTTCTCCACTAGTGAGACATGGTTCAGTGTATGTACACTGGATTCATGAACATCCGGCTTTTTGTCAATATCAGAAAAAGATTGCAAACTTTTCAAATTAGTCTCACCCGAATCAGAGGAAGAAGTAACAGATGAAGCTTCGATAATTTTCACATCCACAAGGTTTCTGGTCTTCACCACCATCATACTCACATTTCCATGTTCAGGAAGAAATCTCAACCTCAGGGGCATGTGAGGTAAAATCAGGTGAAAACCCAACTCCACCAAGTATGCGAGTTCCATTATCACTAGAAGTTAAATCTTCCATATTAGCACCGCTCTTAACTTTATCCTCCGTGTAATCATCAACCGATCTCGTGCCTTGTCTTAAGGAGTGAAGTCGTTGAAATAAGGTTTGAGTGTAGCCGAAAGGAAGGAAGTGACCATTCATCTTCTTCTTCATCTTCTCCCAATCAGTGATCTTGGCCTTGTCTTGCCTGTCTCGTGTTCGCTTCAACTGCTCCCACCACACAGATGCTCTGCCTTTGAGTTTTTTAGCGACCAATTTAACCTTGACACGATCTAGGACTTCCTTATACTCAAAAATACGTTCTACTTTATGCAACCAATCGATGAATCTTTCGGCCTGTAACGTACCAGAAAACTCGGACAGATCCACTCTGGAACCGAGGTCTCCATGATGATCCTCCCGACCACGATGCTCCCAAAATCGAGCACGATTGTGACACGGTTTTTCGAAACTGAAATCAGAATCGTGATCTTCCATCTCACGATTACTGAAATCCTGCGCCGTTAGACGTCAGGTTAACTTTGCAACTTGCCTCTGTAAATCCTCAATCATCATATTCTTAACGTTGTGATCCCGGTTTGGGGCTTCCTCTTTCGGAACCTGCCCGCGACGAACACGACCACCAGCCATAGAAACTAATGAAATCTCACCCCAAGAAGATGTTGAAGCTCTGATACCAACTGACGCCGGGCAGAATAACGATTATTCGCTAATAGCAACAGATAATTGAAAGGGAAGAACACAAGATGATAGCCCAAAACACAGAGAAATAACTCTAATGTTTAATCAAATTACTCAAATCAAATGTCTCTTACAATATTTGGAAAGAACTCTATTTATAATGCTCAAATAACTTTAATAATATGCAGCCTATTCCTAAAAGAAAAAATAGAATCAAATACTAAAATACCAAGCAGTCTATTCCTAAAATAAAAAGTAAAGTCTCGTCCTAAAAAAAAACTAAAAAGACTCCTAATTAAATTAAAAGATTACGAATAAATTATTTACTAAATAACTTTGAGAGCATATTAGAAACCCTAGAAACTCAAATTAGGAACCCTAGAAACCCTCCTGCATCATAATCATAGTGAATGTTGTTCTGGTGATTTTACGTAGTAGTAGTAGTGCGGAGTGATGGCCGCCCAAGATGGTGATAATGAAGTGTAAAATGCAAATCATTTTCCCATAAGGCAGGAATTACTGTTCATTTATGCATTTCCATGTAATGTGCCAATCATTCTTACATCCTAATTTGCAAGCAAATGCTAACTAATACAAAAATTCACTAAGTAATTGATTTTCAGCATGTCATACCAAACACATACACTAAATTATATCGATATGCAATTGAACAAAAAAAGCAAAAGCATAACTCATTCTTCTGACAAACAAATGTACCTCCCCAAACCCCAAACATGTAAAATGAAAGAAAATCCAATAAAATCGATCAGAAAATAAAAGGGGTACCTACCATTGGTTTGAATCTGGGCTTTTTGGTGTCCTCAAGGCATTCAGGTTTGATTGCAAACAAAGGGTCAGAATCCCCAGCAGAACTGCCACCAATACAATTGAAACAACCACCAAATCCCATCTCTTCCTCCCTTCAAACTCCAAAACCCCAATTGAATCTCCCACCACCCCAAATAAACTCCACCAATTCTCCTCCTTATTCCTTCCTCAAAACGCAAGTTTTTGGTAGCTTCCCTTTGTCAATTCTCTCACGAAGTTTGTCCTTTTGAATTGAATATTGTATACGACGTTCCTAAAGAAGCAAATATTGATGAGCTTTGAATATAAAAAGTGGAGGGGCAGGCCTATTCAGACGATGGATTGTAAACGGTTTGATATTGACAGCAAGGCACCTCAAAACGGTCTTTCTTGGCCAGGCCAAAAAGCACATCAAACTTTCCTCCCGAAGTTTCCCTCTGGGTCTATTTGATCGGCACATTTTCCATGGAAAAGGAATCCTTCCGTCTCTTGAATGCATATACGGCTATTTGATAATCATAATTCAATCTGAATTACAATCAGAGTGGTGTTTTACTATTCAGGATGAAAAAAATCTAGGGTGCTCGGTGGTATGCCTGGTGGCCCGTCCATCTGTCTCGAAATGTGCATTATTACATATCTCGCAACAGATAGACGGTGTCTGGTGGCACCAGGCACTGTAGTAGTGCTCATTCAGGATTGAAAGTTAGAAAATGTATTCAGGATTGAGATTCACTTTCGTACGATGACATGTTTGTAAATATAAAATCTATATAAAGGCAAAGATAATGGAAAACTTGTGATGGCAGAAAGAGAAAGAATTGTGTTTTCCTTTTTGTAAAATGAAAATTGTTATAACTATCTACCTATTTGTTGAATTTTTATAAACTCAGTATAATTGAAATGCAATTTTGAAGATATTTTCAACAAAACCAATAATCAATACAAAACTTAAAATTCAAAATATGTATTTTATTATTAAAATATATAAGTATTTTTAATATTTTCATGCCTAAGTATAATATTTTTCAAAGAAACAGACAAAATTTTTAATAAGCATTCAAACAAAGACCCCGAACATTCAATCAATTCTAATTTTAATCGAGTTTGACACAGATAAAATAGTATTTGACCGTAAAATAGCTTGCACCTCAAAAAAATTATTTTACATTATAAAATATTAATTTGTTTATATAACTGATTGAGAGTGATGGTGGGATGGTGGTGAGGGTGTCCAGTACATGATGATTAACAACAAAAAGTGTATGTAGAGTGGCAACGTCACAAGTAATATGCTAATATTTTACATGGCTAATTTTTCTCTGACAAATAAAACTCCTCAATTTGGGTTATTTTCCCTCTACTAGCAATTCCTCCACTTTCCTAAGGAATGGAAGCTAAGGAAAATAAACTCTTTTGACCTTGACTATTGACTAGAGTCGACTATGTTCAATCTTGACTATTGACTTAGGTTGCCCATGGTTGGTGTTGATTAGTGACTAGAGTTTGATTGTTGACCATGTCTTGATTGAACTTTAATTTATTTTGATCAAACTTTAACCAAGTCTAAAGTACAAACCGTAACTCCAATTTTAACACGATTCGTCGTTGCGAATCTTGCGTCGAGATCTATTAAATAAATTTTTATTATTTAATTTTGGTAAATTATAATTCTACATTTTAAAGTTAATGACTCAATGTGCATTTTTCATCAAAACGAAAAATAAATGAGAAGATGACGATATTAATTATTTGATGAAATAAACATGATATAAGTGTAATAAGGAAAATATTATCCTATGAAAATACTTATTTTGTTCTATATATATATATCGAACTTGTCGATAAAGTGTTCAATGCTAGGACAAGATAACCAAAGCGGGCATAGTTCCATGTAGTGAATTAGAGTAGTTTTACATGCAACTTAGATTTATACCACTCCCTTAGTCGGAATCGAGCTTGTGTTTGTTTTGCCAAAAAAAAGTGTCATTCCGTTATCCTCTCTTTCAAACTCACTTTGGTAGCATGGTAGGCAAACTAATTCGATTTTATAGAGCAACTGCCATGAGAACAATACTCACATAGTACAAGAAGTACCTACTAACTAGTCCCAAAAGCAAGAGTTTTAGGTCAAAGATTGGAAGCGGAATGCGATGCAAGATCATAAGAAAATCTAAAGTACGAGACTGATTTGTATGGAGGATGAGCTCCTAGGACTATATATATATATAGTTTTCTATGAAAAATTGTTGGCTATTCAAACAATAGTTAACAATTCTATGACAATTTTCCATGTCACAAATCAAACAATATACTATAGAATCCATTTTGTTATTTTTTCTTAAATGGATTCTCAAGGAAAAAGAAGATTTCCTCAGAATCCAATATGCGCTATCAAACATACCCTAAAAGCTAAACCAGAGCAAGGTCGAGTATTGTGTTATAATTTTGCAAAAAATGTAAGGATTTATGTTTCGGACGGGTAGCATATGTAAGTATGTTAATAATGGCAGGCTTACTATAACTTTTTTGTGTCATGTATAAATGCTCGGAGCACTACATGCATTGTCACAATCTTCATGTAGAGCTGTTCATGGTTCGGTTTTAGGTTGAAAACCGTAAATCGAACCAAATCTATCAGTTCGGTAGAAATCCAAACCGAACCAAATCAAATATGTAACGAAACCACACTAAAATGAAATTCAATATCGAATACTGTAACAACAAAATACTATGTAATATTTACTAATGTTTTAGATTATATATATATATATATTCAAATCCTCGATTTTTCAACCAAAAATCGAAAACTAAGCCGATACTTAGCTTTCAAAATGTTACAAATTGAAACCAAAACCAAACCAAAACCTATTGGTCAGTCTGTTTTGGTTCTGGCAATTCGTTTTATATTCAACCTTAATATGAGGGCACTAGATACGCTGAACAATGTTGAAGGTACATGTTTCTTAACATACCCATTAACTTAATGATTCATCCATTACCACGGCCACGAGGCTCACACTACATGTTTTAGAGATCCGAGTTTGTATCATGTCAACGAATCTAACAAACTTTATTATTCATGCAACATATGGCACAATCTAAGAGATTTGTAATGGAAATGAGACATTTCACCTTCCTTTTGGGTTTTAATTTGTAATGAAAATCGAGTTGAGGAATAACATTAAGAATGATGAAAAGTACAACCATTTTCTAGGATTAGTATCTTCATGCGCCAAGTTTCAATCATGCAAAAACAATATCCTAACAAGAATGATGAAAAAAAAACAACTTGCAATGAAACAATAATGAGTAGATTAATCAAAATTATAACGAGAATATACGAGAAAAGCAATATCATTGTATAGGCTTCATTAAACCTAATCAACAGAGTCATGCAAAACATTATTCAAGTTTTTGTAGCTAGCAGCCAGTGCATGGGCTAGCTCATAACAAAAACAAAAATATGGACATTGTTATGGAGCGACAATAAGTTCAACACTCTAATTGACTTTCGAAATAACTAAAATTTGCCTCCAACTCAAGTGGGCATATGGTCCATGTAATGCCTTCACAATGTCAAGATAGTTTAAATCAAGATAAAACACTCTCCAACCTTTATTCGAATGCCCACTAATTAATATTTTTATTCTGTTCCAAAAAGCTCAGCTTTTCCAAAAAAATAAAAAATAAAAAATATTCAAATGCTAAGTGTGGGTCTTGAGACACATTTGAAGTGATTTTCAAATTATTTTTTCATAAATTTTTAACATTTTCTCATGGGTCATTAGGATATGATGGCTTATGGAAGGACAAACATATTTTTTTTTCTTTTTACCACCGTGCAGGGGATTACAATATTGATATTGTCCCACATAGCCCACCTTGAGGACTTGTCTTATGCACGTTAATGAAAAAATTATAAACTAAAATTTCCGTCATAGTATCTATATTGTCCTACCCAGCCCACCCAAAAATATTTTTACGCTTTTTCTTATTTTTACCCACCCCCCTCCCTCGCTGGTTTCCTCGCCCGTTTCCTCGCCAATAAGTCGGGTTCATATTTTTATTAACACATGTTAAATAACATTTGTAATTTGATAAAATATTTCATTAAATCCTTCATTATACAGGGGACTAAATGTAGATGAGGTAAAGTAGTGAGCTAGCTATATTTCACATCCTATGATCCTTTACAAGGCGACTAGCATGCACTTTATTTCAATGCATCACTTTTGGACACTATGCTTAACAAGTGAAAAGACGCCAAAATTTGGTGAATAGCAAGGATTTTTTTAAGGAGAAAACCCTCTTTAAAAGACTTTTTCAATGCAAAAAGTCCCTTTTAATATGTGGTAGCTACTATTGCTTTTGGAAATGAAATTTTTATGTAAGTTGGAAAAAAGGGAGCTGTTGTGTACACCCACATTTTCCTCCAGTTCCACCCCATCTAACATGACATAACTTTTTGTTTCATGCCACCACATTTGACTTGTATCACCTGCCACCTTGGGTGAGTTTCTACATTGAAAGTAACAATTTTTCATGTATGGTGGTCGAAAGTAGATTTTTGTTCGGTTTCTTTAAAGGATCTGACGAGTTTTTGGACAAAAACTAACCAAGAGATTCTCGTCAGATATGTTTGAGTGAGGCTAGGAAACCATGTTTTGCAACCAGGATGATGTGGCATTGTTAGAGGAGTTTTTTACAACTTTGAGATACACATAAAATCTTTAGGGATTTCATCATTCTTTCCGAATCATGACACGTCATCCTAGTTGCAAAACATGATTGCAAAAAGCTGATTTCCTAGCATTTTTGGATATGTTTTTTTGCAAACCCGACCTAAAAATTACATCCATTTTCAAGCAACCGACCCGCTTTGCAAGGTTTTTGGAACACCTTGGGACCCAGCTTCATCTAATTCAAGATCACCTTCATCTTCAACCAACCACTACATTTTCAAGCTTTCAATGTACATAAAAAAAAAAAAAAAAAAAACTATAAATAAAAAAAAAAAATCTCGAGAAAACAATGAAAATGGGTAAAGGAGGTCAGAAAATGACCTTAAAATGGATGGGAGGGAAGACATCCTTGTGTGCCCAGGAGAGAGTTCTGATTTTCCGTGAAACTTGCCAGAATTTCTTTTTTCCCAACAGGTGGTACAAGGAGAAATTTGAGTACTTTTTTGAAGCGAAAAACGTGGATGCACATTGCAACTTCAAAAACATAACTTCCTTTTCCGGAACATCAAACTTGTTCCTCCTCCCTTCTTGGCACCAAAACCCTGCTAATCTAAAATCAAAGCATCTCCAAACCTCCCAAATACAAATAGTCAATCTGGCGTCAGAGTCTTTCAGTTTCCATTATATAAGCAGCATACAAACCTTGTGAATCATCATCGAATCCAATTGCAAATGCAGCTCGATCTGAATTGTTAATCGAGGTAAGTACGTTTATTCTCCTTCCATACTAATCTCGTTCAGATTTCCTCTTCATTGATATTGTGTTCATTGAATCAACTATTGTTTGTTAATTAATTTGACTAGAAGAGTAGAATAGAGAAACCCATGATGCTGATGTTAGGTGCATTATCAAATTCGTCCAAGGAGGAAACCTATCTGTTGCAACCCACACAAGAACTATTGGCATTATACATTAGAGCTTTGTAGATAAAATTGCGCAATACATCCCCAAAAATTGGACCCCATTTTGAGGGAAAGATTGTTGACAACAATGTAAGTAGTGATGGCAACGGGGCCGATTTTGCCATGTCCGTCCCACCCCGCCAAGAAAAAATTGTCCTCGCATCCGCATCCGCCCCACCCCGCCATGGATCGCACAACAACAACCAATAGGCCCGCCCGCCCATTATCGTAAAGGCCAATCCATTTTGCCAGCCCAATGAGGCTTAATTGGCTAAGAGCCCAAAGAAAACTTCAAGTGTCTAGGCTAGTTTTATAAGAGCAAATACACAACGTCGCACTTTTAGGTGATGTGAGACTATATTTGTAACATGAAATTTGAGTTTTGGTCAAGAACTCACTGACACAAACACGACACGGCGACACATCAAACCTTACTATATATATATATATTTATTATTTTTCTTATAACTCATATGAACGTAAACAATAATGAATAATCCAAACACAAA
Organism: Berberis vulgaris; assembly: GCA_963556465.1. Taxonomy (NCBI): domain Eukaryota; kingdom Viridiplantae; phylum Streptophyta; class Magnoliopsida; order Ranunculales; family Berberidaceae; genus Berberis; species Berberis vulgaris. The sequence goes on from OY747136.1 coordinate 51,594,672, forward strand.
TAAACAGTTAAATACATCATGAGCAACATAATTTGTGATTTAAAACCTCCAAGAAGCTCATAACCGCATAACGCCATTTCATTATAATTTTGCAATCTTTACAAGGAAGGTCAATTTTCATGTATGTTTAATTTGTCTAATTTTTAAGATATTATCAGTCATTATGCCTATTGTTTTATTTGTTATTATTTTATCTGTTGCCTGGGGTCATTGATAACAATTTTGTTTATTTTTTTACATGACAAATTAAAATAAAAAAGGTCCTTTGTTTATTAGACAATGGGTAATATCTCATATGTACAATATATCTTATTATAGTGATTGAATGTAGCTTTACTCATTTTCACTGGCAGCCTACTCTTCACAAACCAACAGACATGCATATGGGTTGGAACTAACATGCAATAGACATGCACATGGGGTTGGTTTCCAACGTTCACACTAATTAAGATGTGCTCACCAGAAAAATAGAAAAGTCAAATAGCAGAGAACAGTCAGAGAGAAATATAAATTATATAATATTGATATTCACAGAGAAATATAAACGAAAAGTCACTGGAAGCCTACTTGTCTTCTTTTTCCCCTTTTTCTGTCGACAAGAACACCAACCCTCAGGTAAAGAGCTGAAACAGATTGGGATGATCAGTGTCTTCTTCTTCTTCATATCTTTTTATTCTCTATCGCACGGCTGCACGAAAGATCTGAAACAGATCTGGAGGTTGGCTTCAGCCGTCGGATCGTTTTCAAGATTTGAAATTGGTGTGTCCAGACCTAGTCTTGATCGTGTCGTGCACATGTTTGACCAGGTCAATTGCCTCGACACGTGGACCGTGTGACAAATATGTATCGGGTTCGTGTTGGACGAGTGTTCGTCTCCGACTCAAATACGGGGGTATTTTTTGAGAGAACGTGCATCCTTGATTTTGGCTAAGTAAAATGTAACTTGACTTTTATGTGACGTGGGACCATAATTTGTGAATGAATAATTTAAAGCTAGGAAACTTAATTTTGGGTTATACTCAGTATTTGCTTAAATTTTCTTGTTGAACCTTACTCTATCTCGTTAATTATTGGTGATGACGTTAGTAGTTGTGGTTGTGATACTGTGATGGTGGTAGTAGTGGTGGTGATTGTGGATATAGTTCTGGGTGGTGGAGATGATGATAATGGTTGCTATAACTACAGTGGTTGCGGAGGTGGTGGGAATTATGCTATTGTGGTTGTGGCATTGGTTGTGATTTGTGAAGGTATTGGCGGTGGTCGCTATGGCTTTGAAGGTGTTGGTGACGGTTATCATATGATAGTTGCGATGAGTGTGAAAGTGTTGGTGGTTATAGTTGTGAAAATGATTATGATAAGGTGTATATGGTGAATGTGGAAGTGGCAGTGATTTTGCTATGAGTGTTGGTAGTGAGGGTTGTGAAGGTAGTTATGTTTATGCTATGGTGTTGTAGCGACATGGCGATGGTGGTGGCTGTGAAGGTGCTAGTGGTTGTAAGGGTGGTGGTAGCAATGGTTGTGAAGGTGGTGATAATTATGCTATGGTGGTATAGTGATAGCAACAAAAATAAAATAATAGTCATTTTATTGTGTAGCTAAATAAATGAAATAATATGATGATAAACTTGGTAATGTTAATTTAAGCAATGTGAGTGAAAGTCTAAGAATTAGTTATGTTTCACATCCCCTAAAAGCAACATGCAAAGGTTTCTAGTTATATAAAAACACAAGGATTTGCATTCTTATAGACGTGAGTCTAAAAGATTTTTGTCCCACATCCTTTGAGTGGTAGACTTAAGAAACTTAATTGGGTTTTGGGCCCTTCACTGTATTGGGTTGGGCTGGTCCTAATTGGCTTGGAGCTTTGTTGGATTGGATATGACCAATCCAACAAATTATATATTATACATGTATATAATCGAGTATGGATATGGCCAAATCCGTATCTGCCCCAAACTCGTGATGGTTTTGATTTTCTTCCTTGAATCCGCCCTGAAATCCGTTAAAGCTAAAACTATATCCGCCTCATTGCTACGAGGACTGATCCTTCGGCTCGGTTTAGATCGGTAGTGCAGAAAGTGTTTCGACCTCCAGAGGCAGAGCAGTTTACTGTTCGAATTCCCGAAGGGATTACGAATGAGGAATTGGATACAGTTAAACTTACTGCATGCGAGAAATGGCAAGGCGTTTTTGACGGGGTTGACTAGTAGGGAGACTAATAACCCCCTGTTTCAATTCTTGAAGCCTACCCATAGTTTTCTTTATGTTTTTTTTACTGCAGTTGCGGATGCATATTCTAAAATGTTGATGCCTGACAAGGGATTGCTGGATAAGTTGAGGAAGAGCTGTTTTGGAGCGGTGCTTGTGTCGACTTAAATGAGAAAGGTCACAGGAACAGGCAAGGCAAGGGGCTGAGGATGAGATTGAGCAAGAGAGAATGCAGATGGTGATGGTGGATTGGCATGACTTTGTTGTAGTTGAGTCGATTAAGTTTGTTGACGATAAATATGAGGACTTGCCTCTACCTATGGCGTTGGAATAGATTATTAGGAGTAAAGTAATTTCTGTGATGGAAGAAGATGAGATGGTTGTGGAACCTGGAAAGGAGGCTGATATGGAAATGAATGAAGAAGAGGTACATCTTGTTGATGAGGGCATGAAGGCCGATATAGCCATGATGAGAACAACGAGGATGAGAAGAAGAAGAATGAGAATGAGGCAGCAGCTCCTCAAGAACAACCAATGAGAATTGTGAAGATTTGGAATAGACCCGCTGAGAAGATGTTTGCTGAAACAGACCCTACAAAATTTGTTGCTTCTCCATTTACCGGTGAGCTGGTCCCAATCAGTGAGATGGCAGAGCATATGAAAATCTCTCATTGATCCCAAGTACAAAGAACAAAAAGAAAGGATGATGGTTAAGATTCAGGAGACAACACTTGCTCAAGATGATGAGATCTAGAGGAACATTGTGGGACTTGCATGAACTAGGCCCGATATCTTTGGTACTACAGAGGAAGAGGTTTCATTGCTGTTAAAGCGGAGACTGAGAGGAAAAACTATGAGCAGCCAAAGCAGGTCTTATGGAACAGACATACAGGAAGCATTGGTCGAACTGATGACCAGATGTCTCAAACCCTTGGGGAGGATCAAAACGATGCTTCTAACAATGAGGCAAGGGCTTTACCTGGGCCAGCGGCCCCTCCACCAAGACCAGGTGCGCCATCAATTCATCCTATTCCTCGACCACCTGGGCTTGCCCTGAATATGGTTCGAATGCTACCTAATGGCATGCAAATATTCTGCTCCAACACCTAGGCTACCACCCATCCCAATGATCTCCACACAGCAAGATCCCTTCTTGATGACCCAACCACCCTCACTTCCTCTAATGCGTATGAATCCACCTAGTATACTAGTACCACCACCTCCTGGATTTCAGTTCACACACCTTCCAGTTCCTGGTCCTTTCATGCCTCCGACAGCACCTTCTATATCTATGGTCCCACCGCCTCCATCGCCTCAACGAATGTATCTACCACCACCTGAGGAAGCTCCTTCTCCTCCAAAGCCAGAGAAACCAGAGCCAAAGAGGCGAAGGATCGATAATTGTACACTTATCCAAGAGGACCAATTCTTGCCTCAAAATCCGGAATGTGAATATCTTTCAACTTTTTTTCTTTGTTATTTTATTGGAATTATTGCTTCTCCATATTCTGCTGTTCCTTGATTTCAAACACCATTTGATCCTTCCTTCTTTTCTCACTCTCATTTCGCAGGACCTGCTCGTTTTACTGTATCCATTCCAAATGTTGATGAAGGAAATCCGAAAGGGCAGCTTTTGGAAATTACAATAGTCTTTATCTGAGAGCATTGGCAGTCTAAAGGAAAAGATTGCAGGGGAGCTTCAACTTCCGGCCAACAAACAGAAACTGAGTGGACGAGCTGGTTTTCTCATGGACAATCTATCACTTGCACTTTCTTTAAGAGAACGAGGTGGCAGGAAGAGATGAATCAGTTTTCTCTTAACACGCATTGAAAGGTAGATATGTTACTGCAGGCAATAGAAAAATGTGTTGCAACATGATTTTATAATCTTGATCTTACTTTGCTAGGATATTTGTTTAATGCCACCTTTTCTTTAATCTGATTGTAACTGTGATATATTGTCACCGGTATTCCTGTTGGTCTAAGAAACCAACGTCCCCTTTTGAAAAGAGTCCAAATGCTTAGCATCTACAATATAGATGATATAAACTGAGAACGTGTGGTCTCCCTTGCATGTCTGACCTGATTTGACCTCTTTGCATAGTAGTTCTAGGTCATGTTTATTGTCTAGTTAGCTTGTATATGTATTATAAGTCTTTCCTCCGAACTTATGTATTGAATGAATCGTTCTTCCTTATGTACTCTTGTTGAATATTAATGAAAGCTTTCCTTTGACTATCTTACTTGTTGCATCAGGATTAATATTGCTCTTGCTCAAATTGTGTTCTCTAATTGAAGTTGCATAGTTTCAATCGGACCTTAGGCTTATTAGTGAATTCCATTTCTAGTGTCACACGGACATTGCTAGTCCGTGACACATGTACTACAGATTTGGCATCTAAGGGTATATCTTAAGGTTGCATAGACACAAGTTCCTCGTGCCTAAGAGAAGCTCAGGGACAGTTTCTTCTCTCTTCATGTTTTAAGCTATAGTAGGGGATTTAAATGCTGAAGAGTATTATTATCAATGGTTTCCGAACATGACTTTGTTATTTTCTTCTGCATTTCTCACCAACTCTGTGACTTGCAGGTTTCTCTATCCGATGAAGATAGTGACTGAAGGTCTGAGTTTGTATATTCATTTTGAATTCTTTTGAAAAAAAATTCTTAGTTGAGAATGTTGTTTTGAGAGGATAAAGAAGTACTTTGCCTCTTCTAAACAGGCTGAAGCAGAGCTACAAACATTGCAAAAAAGGAAAGGAGAAGAGGTTTGATCTGTTTTATCCAAATCACTATCACCACCTTCTACACCATTTTTCTATTTGTTTTTCCAATCACATGGTTCATTCCTTGTGCATCAAGCCGTCGAGGGAAGTCACTTATTTTTTCCTATCCCTTGGTATGATGCTTTCCCATGGTAGCTAACTGTGACTTTTGTTATTGGTCTAGTAACAATTTTATTATTGTTTATTTATGTTGCATTTTCTACCAAAGATAGGAGGTTCCTAATGAGTTCTATAAGGTTTTTTTTGCTAGGTAACCTTACAAAGGTTGTAAATGTGATTGTGGTGTAATGACCAACCATTCCAATGGATCCATCCATGAACTAGCCGGAGAATCATTTTTTAATTAGACTAGGAAGGCATAATACAATAGATGTTCTTTGCTAGATTCAGATAAAATTCTGAAAATATGCAAATCATCATAAATTTCTAAAACTGGAGAATAGTATAGATGTCAAATTTGCGAGTTGAAACATTTGGAAACTGGAATAATTACAGATTTATAGGATTAAGGAATTTCAAAATTTCAATCAAGTCTTAGTTTACTCATTTGTTGTTTTAAAGAACCATGAGATGAATCAAGTATGGGCAATCTGGTCTTTAAGAAAAATATTGGTGACTGAAGCTTGTCAACATATTTGACCTAACAGTCAAACTAAAAAATGGGGTCAGACTGAAATACAAAAATTTTTGAGGGCCAAAGAATAGCTATGAACTATGGGGGCCAAAAGGGAAATAACCTGGGAAAAAAATGGAAAACTATTGTCAATGAAACTTAAGCAAATTCTGTATCCATGTTGATGTTCAACCTGATGTTGTAGTAAGCTGAAACATGCCCAGTCAGCAGTTGGCTTAAGAAACACTGCTATGGAGCACATTAATACTTACTAAAGCACACATCAATACTCAATGTTACAAACATTTAGCTATTCAATAATTTCCTTTAACATAAATACCTTTTGTAAATGTCAGACAATGAAAATCATTCCACATAGGACTACAGAAGTAAGCTAAAGAACAAGGTTCTGAGCCAGTTGGATTATTTTCAGATCCATGTATGAGATCCACCGTTCAATGCTGTGTAGTTAAAACAACGTTATAATGCCGATATAACTCTGATATAACGCTTAACGGGGATGAGCCTTTACGTTATGAGATTATCACATTTTTGTATCACGGCTCCAATATAACGCCGTTATATGGCTGTTATTGAGATAACGTTTTTTTCTTTCAATAATGTTGTTTTAACTTTTTATTCTAATATATTAAAAAAAATCACCCATTTCATTCTCAATCGAAGAAGGACTAGAGCTCGCCGGTTGACAGAGAACGAGAGAAGAAGGGAAGAAGATGAAGAGTCGATCACACTCTATTGTGATATTACTCTCATAAGAAGGGAAGATTTTTTTTATTGATATTTTGATTTTTTGAATTTAATGATATGAATATGATTTACTTTTATGTCTCTATAATACATCAATACTTTGTGGGGTGCTAAAAATATACATTTAACAAAATATTCCATTATATACTATTATATCACGTTATATCTCGTTACAAACCTTTAACACTCCTGGACCGTTGTGAGTCCGTTATCCGTTTTAATTGCATACGTTCAATGACATGTCCGGTTATAAACACAATAAAAATAATAAAAACAGGTAGTGAAGATCTCCAAGTAGATTTATCTGAGTTCTTTTTAGCAGATGTGGGGGGGGGGGGGGGGGGGATCCTGTCAAGTGCTCATCAATCTTCTTTTCCCTTGCAGTGTGTCGCTAATTAAAGAAAAAATCGATAACGTGTTGCTAAGTGAGGTAAAAGTTAATAACGTGGCAATAATATGGAATGGACTTCAGAAACTTTAAAAAATGTATTCTAATTTATTTTTGATTCCATATAACCCACAGACTAGAGCTTAATGGTTTCTATTCGTCAAATCTAGGCAAAATCTTCATACATTGTTAGAATCTATCAAGATTAAATGTCAAGGGAAGCAACTGTATTTTTTTCTTCCTCCGGGTAGACATTTCCTAATGATCACACTATCAATGGAGCTCATTACAACTTCAGAACATGGGGTGGTGTTCTTGTTCATCCTCATAGAAACTGGGTAAGAAAAAACCCATGAAGTAATATAGCAACGGAAACTTCACTTAAGCAACTAAGAACATAAGAAAAGTAAAGTGAAACCATGTACACATAATAACCATGTTCCTTATTATAACTATAAAAACATTTACATATAACTAAGCAGTTTTCTTGTCTTGGACCTCCATCATGAGCTTTGTTGCCAGCAGACCGCAGAATGCCTTCTTGAGGGTGTTCAATTCTTTGAGAGAAGCTTTTGCCTTCTGATCCTCAGAAGACCCGTTGATGTTTTCGTCTTCGTATATGGTATCGAGCTTCTTCTCAAAGTTACTAGCCTTCTTGATGGTGATCATCATGGCTGGCGCTTTTTCCATCATTCTTGCCCCTCTCTTTGCTCCATCTACCCTCTCCATCACTTCTCCTTCTCTCTTAGTGTTTTAGGGATACTTTCCTTTCAAGGAATTCAGGTGATTAGTGAGTTGAGGAGAATATATAGGGAAAGAAAGTGATGAGTGTTGTACGTTAATCTTACTTCGTTTTGTACTTTTGTTCTGTGCCATTGATTAGAAAGACCAAACATGAAATTTCCAAATCTGGTGATTTGGTTTAACGGGGTGGGACCAACTATTCTTTCGTCTGATTTTATCCTTATCTGGTGCAAGAAAACCGAGTTATGACAATAATTTTCTCATTGCTAGTTACAGGGCTGTCAATGACTTTGCCTGAATCTGTTTTGATTCCGATTCGACATGGTATATGTACTTTATGTTTCAGTAACTGATGGATCAGTTCAATGAGGGTGTTTCTAAAGGTCTAGCTTCTCAACGATTCCGATTTGGTAAATATCTCAATTTGGTTAGGATTGGGACAAAACCCAGAAACCTGAGCATATCAGATAGGAAAGATTATTTGCCAATTCTTAGAGGAGTAAAAGAAGTGTTTGAAGTATTGATTTGATCATGGTACTCTTAAATTTTATCTTTTTCAATCACTGATTGCTTTACTTCTATGCCATGAGAGGCTTGGATAGGGCTGATCCATGTCCTCATTTGTTGTCTTAATGGCCTAAATCAGACAGTATTAATGGGTAAAAAGATATGCATCAAAGTATGTATTTAGTCCAGCAACTACTGTGTATAGCTTTTTTATTCTAATGTCTAATGAGAATGAACTGGAAATCATCCTTGATACGCTTCAAGAGCTTCAAGGTAAAGTGAAATTGGAACCTCGTCAAATTCATCAATACTTCATATTCTACCCAAGTATTTAGATAATTGAGCCACAAAGTGCACACAAATACCCACATACCCCCACCCGGGAAATATCATACCTTTGGTGCTGCTAAAGCCTGAATGTCTTTGAGAAATGACATCGTTGATGCCAGAGCCATAGTTGAAATCTTAAGAGAAAACATTCTCAGTGTCAACTCCTTGGGTTAGCATATGGTGAAGAAGTTTGTTCTTAATATTGGATTTTGCAGGTTCTTAGACAAATTGAGGTTCAGAGACATGCCTGAAATTTTCAGACTCGGTTTTGAACTCTGGTATTTATATATCTCAGGTCGCATATCTGGCTACTCTATAGAACATCAAATCTGACTCTAATTTTGTTTCTTGCTTCTCAGATATGGAACGGAAAAGCAGCTAGTGCTATGATCTGTATGGTATCCATCAGGTGAATTCTGGTTTTGTCCAGGTTACCGATCATGATTTCCATTTCAAAGGTATAGTCAATTAAAAGAAGATACTTTTACAAGCAAATTAATTGCTTTATAGGAGGGACCAGTGTATATGAGGCATTTCGTTAAAATAGAAGACATGTATGAACCACAGTTATATAAATGGGTATTGAATCAGTTTTATCTAACAAGGCGTATGACTTGGTTGTCGGTAGAAAATTTAACTAGTAAATCTTGCACTAATTTTGTTATTGATAAATTTTTTAAATAATATTAATATTGTGATTCAGTTCTTTCAATCAACTGTGAGATAAGAAAGATAAATTTTTTTTTTGAAAGGCAAGCGTGCGGTATAGAACAAGACATGCGGGTTAAACCAACACAGCCTTAACCAACTAACTAGGCTACCATTGGCAAGAAAGAGCATTTATATTTGCACCTGGGGCAAGAGTATAATATTCATGTATACAAGACCTTAAGGCTATATCAATCTTGTCAGAATGCTTATGATGTTGATCATGGGAACTCTCCTCTCGCTGGATCCATGGAACTTTCTAATTGTTCAGTGTTCACAAAGCTATGTTCTTACGTATTAACTCCAACAAATTCAGAATCAAACCACTCGGTGTTCAGATGCTCCCATATAGCTGGATTCGTGCTTGTACATGGTACCCACGACTTCCGCATGATATATGAACATCTTTTCAAATACACAATCTTTTAGAGAAATTGGCAGTTTAGATGTAGACAGTTCATCCAAAGAACTGATTTCAGGGAGTTGGTTAGGTACGATCCTTTCAGGAAGCAAAATGTATCGTCATGATCACTTGGGTAAGATGATAAGGGAAAGAAGCTTTTGAGGATTAATGGTGAGTCAAAAGAACAAAGAACGAATTGGAGAGAAATACAACAGCTGATATAGCTTATTAGCTAGTCCCAAAGGAGCTAGGTACAACAGAGCTCTTCTCGATCCATCTTTTTACTTTCAGTGCCACATCAAAGAGATGCCTTCTGTGCCTGGGTTTCGGGCTTGGCACTGACCCTAGTCATGGAAAATTGTGCTGCAGGCTCAACAATACTTTTTAATCAAGATAAACACGCACTCCAAGTAGCATAAGTTTCATTTGACAGCATGCATAATCCATCATCTACAATTAATAACAAGTAAAATAAGGAGTGATTACTGATTGTTGCAAAAAGCCAGCTTTCTCTAGATAGTTATCTTCATCAAGAACCTCTCCTTGTGAAAATTTTGTGTTTATATCAAACATTACATACTAAGAAAGAAAGAAGTAGCTAGGAGGGTCAAGAGCATTGAGGAAATCTTCACCAGGCCAAGGTAGAGATCAAGCTTTATGAAAACACTTAGCCACACACAGAAACAGTCGACTCTTTTCGTACTTGGAATGGGGGAAAGCCAGGTCTGCGCGGAATGGGATATCCATGGCATAACTTCTGCAGCCTCTAGCATATGCCAACACTTCATGCATGGAATCATTCCATTTTTTCTCACTCAAAAGCAATAAATAGTTTGCACTGTATAACCAATGATAATATATATACACAAGTACTCCAGTAGCAAAGACCCAGTGTGTGATGTGAAGTCAGGATCTTTTGCAAGCAAAGTGGTCTCATGCTGCTATCCTTTTGCAGGTGGTCGAGAATGGCTAGTAGCTCTCGTTCTCTGTTACCTACATTTGCATCCAATAACCTGCCAAAGAAGAGTTGCCCTGTGAGTACTTGAAGCTCAATTCATGTCTGATACTGATCATGTGCAACAAGGTAAGTATTTAACAACAGGATTTGCTAATAACCCTTGTGGATTACTGGAACTTTTTGAGTTATAGGAATCATGCACCCTTGTCTATTAACTAGTAGATAGCCTACAAGATTTTTGTTGAGACTATTCTTGTTTAAAGTAATACCATTATCACTTAGTATTATTACAATGGAAAATAACATGACACACATGTCCATTGTCAGTTAGTAACTTAGTATTATTACAATAGAAAATAACAGGACACAAATGTCGAGATGGCCGAGTTGGTCTAAGGCGCTAGGTTACGGTTCTAATCCAAAGGGGCGTGGGTTCAAAGCCCTCTCTCAACCATAATTTGTTATTTACCCATTGTAATAAATTATCTTTGCCATTGTTTTTGCCAAATTCGTCCTCGCCCCAATAAGGATTGCGGATCCTTGAATTTGCCCCGATTAATTTTTTTAAACCATCCTCGCCCCGCTACTGATGGCGGATATCTGCCCCTTTCTCGAAAGCTCGCAATCAACAAATCGATCTTCTTCTCCAAACTAGTTTCCTCTGATTTCAATAGATTTAGACTCCTCTGAGTTAGACTCAACGATTCAAGGCTTCGAAATCTCACAATCGCTTCAGAAAAGAACCGAAGAATAGAATAAGAAGAAGCATGAACTGAAGCTTGGTCGGATCAATCTCAACATTCCAATCCCCAATCACATTCGAAAATCCTGAAAACAAAACTCAAATCCTCACCACAATCATCTAAAAAAACCCTAAGATAGACTCTTTCACCCATGAATACCTCTCAAATCTCTTCAATACAACTCAACAACAGTCACAAGTCCAACCATCTCATCTTTCCATTTTCGCTCGCTCTTCCTCGAATCCTCATCTTCCACCTCCATCAGAGATGATTGAGCTGATAAAAAACTGTTGCTATGCCCCTTTATCTACTTACGATCTCGTGGATTAGGTCAATGGAAAGGTTCGAGAGCTCGACCTCGCTTAGTCCAGGTTCACTCTACGTTGTCAAGAATTGTTGCTGATGCGTTCAAAATTCGGTATCCAATAAGTAAAACCTGCAAAACAAGTGTTAGATTGCCAAATACCACATTTTTTAGTGGTCGAAGGCACTCCAATACTTAAGTCAGTAACTCAGTTGGAGATGGAGATAAAATTGGACATAACTTAATTAGTTAAAAATTGCATACCTTTGTCGAATGTTCCCTTTACCTTTTATAATGGTCGTAGTTAATTCCCTACGTGACTTGAGCATGTGAGGTGCTACGAGGGGAGACATTCTCTGTAATAGTCTCCCCCTTTATGAAGACACATTCGTGGAGGCATGAACCTCTCCACAACTCTTTTCTTATATAACATTCCTCTTCCTTAAGAGAGAACTTTATCGGCCCTAGTTTTGAGCCTTTGATTATGATTTACTCTGACAGGCCCTTTTTGGGCTTCCGTATTTGAATTCGTCTTCTTTGGGCTTTATGAATTGGCTTGGTCTTGGTACACTTGATCATCGTGATGGACGGTCTCTACCAAGTGTACAACCGAGATGTTAGTCTTATTTGATATATCATCAGCTACCCCCCCCTTTAGTTAGTGGGTATACTGATGTGGCTATTAAATTGGTGAGGGTTGGACAGTCGACTTCATCATTGCCTCGCATTTAATGCCGTTAGCAGCTTTTAGTGAATTGACATCTCGATTTCTTGTTGTCCGTTCATTTTTCACTCGTATTTTGGGCAGTTACCCGCACGTCGTCCTACAAGCGACCTCTTCATTGCTCGACTCTATAAAAGGAGGCGTGATTGATTTATTTATCTCTATGCTATCTTTGAGATTAGGGCTTATTCTTCTTTCTCCTTCTTCATTTTCCTTGCTATTCCATTCCTTAACGATCGATTAGGCGCGGAGCAGGAGAAGGCAGCCGGGGCTGCTTTGGCCTCTTTAAGGGAAGCATAAGTTGCGCGAGATAATTCTGTTGCAGAGTTTGAGACTTTGACGACCGATTTAGATGAGGCTCGTGCCCGATTGGATGAGTTGGAAAATGATTTGTCTGTCGAGAAAGCTGACCATGATGAGGCTCTGCATTCTGTAGTTGAGCAATCCGTCAACTATAGGATTACTGAAGGGTGGGTGGAACAATTAATGGCCACGCTCGATGAGGTTAAGTCAGATATCTCAGCCATGCTAGCCACTGTTGAAGGGCAGCTGATTTCAACTAAAAGGGAGCTCGCTGCCACCAAAGACAAGTTAAGGATTGCGGATGTGGAAGACTGGAGAAAAATTGTTGATGGCCGAGTCGAGCTTCTTGACTATATTGAGGGGCTTGGTGTTGATTTATCCTAGTATTCGTCACTTAGTTGGTCAAGTCTTCGAAGATGATGATGCTGAGGAAGGTACTCCTGTTCTCCCAAGCGGTCCCGTAGGAAAACCTCGTCTCCTTCCTCTTCTGATAGGCTCCCCTATTATCGCCATTGGGAAAAAACCTCTTCTCCTCCTGCCACTAGTGTTGTTGCTTCTCTTCCATCTGGTGCTCTTGCTGCTTCTACCGTATCTTCTCCGAACTTTCTGTTTTCTTCTCCATCTCCTTCCCCAGATGTATACTCTTCTTTTCCAGATGTAACAAAATGATTTTATGAATGAGTAACTTTTATTTTTGACAATATCATATTCATGTTTTCTCTTCAAAGTCGTGACTTGTTTTGGGTCGTGTGCACTCGTTGTACATGATACGTGTGTTCCCCTTGTCAAGTCGTTTGTAGTATAGTGGTGAGTGTTGGTGATGCAAGCTTATCCAAATTTGTGTTTTTGCGCTTGTTTATCGACCATCCGAAGTCTTTTTTCCTTGTTTATGTCAATTGAGGGATTTTTCTCATTCGGATCCTCGAGTATTCGCACCCCAAAGAGTTTTAAAGCATTGGCTGTTTAGAGTGGTTTTGTGAGTGTATTGATTCGTACCTTTCTTCTTTTAGGGCCGTCATAGTTGTCGAAGTAAGTTGTATTGTTTATCTCCAGTTTTTGCTTCTTAGTCCGATATTCTGATTGGTCAGTGGGCCTTTACAACTACATTTGGCTTATGTGTCTGGATTTCTTGATCCGATATGTAGGGTTGAATAAGTTGATTCGTTCGTTCTTGCCTCGTTGATCTGACGCGTTAACTGACCCGAAATTTTTTCGGGTATGTTAACTTGTTCATCCCAATTTTTACTTTGTTGGTCTGACGTATTAGTCGACTCGAAGTTTATTTGAATAAGTTGACTTGTTCGTCTTAACTTTTACTTCGTTGGTTCGACATACTAGTCGGTTCGAAGTTTGTTTGAGTAAGTTGACTGGTTCATCCCAACTTTTACTTCGTTTGTCTGATGTGTTAGTCGACTCGAAGTTTGTTTGAGTAAGTTGATTTATTCGTCCCAACTTTTATTTCGTTCGTCTGATGTGTTAGTCGACTCGAAGTTTATTTGAATAAGTTGACTGATTCGTCTCATATTTTACTTCGTTTGTCTGACGTATTAGTCGACTCAAAGTTTGTTTGAGTAAGTTGACTGATTCGTCCCAACTTTTACTTCGTTCGTCCGACGTGTTAGTTGACTCGAAGTTTATTTAAATAAGTTGAATTATTTGTCCCAACTTTTACTTCGTTCATCTGACGTGTTAGCACACTTGAAGTTTATTTGAATAAGTTGACTTGTTCGTCCTAACTTTTACATCGTTGGTTCGACATACTAGTCGACCCAAAGTTTGTTTGAGTAAGTTGAACTTTTACTTCGTGGTTGATTAGACTAGAAGTTTTGTGTTTGACTTATACGTCATGACATTTTATTTATGGCTTGGTATGTCGATTGTTTCTCATTGTCTGGCTTTGATGCCACAATTTCGGGCATAAGATGGTGAGTTTTGAACTTGAAATTTTATTGATAACCCTGTTTTTGGTATTTAACAATCTATAGTAGTAGTTTTTTCTCACAAAATTATGTTGTGGAGTCTGCATTGTATCTTTTTGACTGTTTGATTTATTTTGCCTTGAGTGGTCTTAGCATTTTTGCTATAACTTCTTCCTCCATGGTTTTCTGTAGTTTTAGTGTTCGTGTATTGTTTTGTGAGGTAGCTAATGAACTCAGAATGCTCCTTGATTGAATCAACGTGTGTGTCTGTTGGCAGGTTGGTTCATGTGGGAAACATAGAATGTAGTCCCGAATTGTCCCGAATTCATAGAATTTGTTTGCGTTGTCTTCGTTGTTAGTAATGTAGGAGTCGTTGTTGGCCTTGTCGTGGATAATGGTCAAGCTTGTAGGCTTCTTCTTTATTTGTTGTTTGGCCCCCATTTGAATTGCCAACTTACCCCGCGCTCCTTGTTTGAATTGCTATATCAATTTATTTGGTCTCATTTGACTGTGTTGGTGCTCCTAGTTTTATATAGATCAACTCGAGTGGGTGATGTTACTGGTTGTCTCTTCGGTGGGCTCGAATGGTCGTTTTCTCCTGTTACGTAGTGTAAGGCGTATATCAGCTTTCTGGATTGTTCCTTTGATCCGGTGGTGGTGTCTGCAGCTTTCTATTTCCTCTTGGACTGTTTATCAGGTAACCCAATGAATTCGTCAAGTCATTCTTTTTGAACCCAGTGCTCGATTTCATCCTTCAGGTTGTAGCAGTCTTCAGTGTCGTGCCCGTGATCTTTATGGAAAGAGCAGTATTTGCTATTGTCTCCCCCGTCGAGGTCTCCCCTCATCTTGAGTGGCCAGTTGACATCTTCCCATTTCGTCACGTGTTTCAGTATGTTTGCTCGGCTGGTCCTCAAGGCCCTATATGGTTTGTACATCTTTTTCGCCACGCTTGTTACTCGCTCATGTCTGGGCCTTGTCGATTGCAGCTTTCCGAATTCTTGCTGGTTGAATTCGAACCTGCCATTAGTTTAGTGATTCTTTAACTGAACATTTTCCTCCCGGGGTCTGTCGTCTTGCCTTCTTTCTTCCATCCTTTATTGCTTCTTTGAATGGGCTTCCCTTTCTGATTCGTTCTTTTATTTATTTATTTATTTATTTATTTTTTCTGGCGGCTATCATCTCCTCAAGAGTAATGTGTTTTTGAGCGGTCTTCAATAGAATCTCCATGTTTTTCAAGGGTTCCAGGTTTAAAGCATCGAAAAAAGTCATATTTTCAGTTCGACAGTGAAAGTAGCGGTGGTCGTGTCATCACTGCATCCATTGATCATGGTTAACTTGTTAGTAAAACGTGTAACATACTCCCTTATTGTTTCCTCAGGCTTCTGTTTGATGTGGAGCAAGTAGTGTGGCCCTTTCCTCATCCGTTGACTGTCGATGAACCTCGCGATGAATGCGGTAGCCAACGCCTAGAATGAGTTTATCGACCTTGGTGGTAGGCTATTGAACCAGTTCATTGTTGTGGAGGTAAGACTTGTCGAAAATGTTCTGCATAAGATGGATTTCGTGCTCTCCTTTAACGACATCATGTGGTGAAAGTGTCGCAAGTGGTCTATCGGGTTAGGAGTACCATTGTGCGCTTCAAATTTTGGTGGGGTGAACTTTTTTGGCATAGGAGTCACGATGAGTGCGTCGAAAAATGGTGGTCTGGCTAGTTCGTACAGTACATTGGGATCTGTGACTCCGATCCTGAATGAGATTTCAGCAGGGGTCTCACTGCTCTAGGGGATCCCCTCTTGAAATAGTTTGCTGCTTTCAAAATTTACCTGTTGTGGTTCTGTAGGAACTTCGTTAGTCGGGTTTTGTTGGGGCGTTGCTTGAATGGGATCGGCGGATTGAGCATGCTCTTGGATGAGCTTTTCCACTATTCTGATCTTATGGTCCATCCGGTCCATGAGTAAGTTAACACGAGGGTTTGTGGCGGCGATTTTAGACATTTTGGAAGTTTGAGCCCCCTCGTGCTATGGCACTCTGTTGCTCGGCATGGTTGTCTCGACGTTCATCGTTGGGTCTACGGTGTGCGCTATCGGCGGTGCAGTTTCTCTGATGGAAGGATTGCTTTGATTGTTTTTAGATTGGTGGTATGTAGAGCGTTCTATTTGTTTTAAAGGTTCCTTAATCATTGATTAGGGCTGAGGAAGTTTGCTATTGTAGGTGATGCAGTCGATTTTTGCTCCCTACTTGACCTTGATCTGCTGACCTACACAGGGAATGCACGTGAACCACAGATCACCGTTCTGGTAGCCGATGGCATTCTGATGCTAAAGTCAGACATGGATCTAAGAAAGGCTTAATGATGTAAACAAAGAATTTGTAGCGTACATTTGTTCACCAACCTCACGACTTATTTATAGTACTAGAGTCCTGGTTCGACCAGGCCATTAGTGGCGTAGTTTAGGGAAGGAGATCTTCTTGGAGATCCTTCTCTAATTAGAAGTTGTCCTGTGGAGGAAAGTTTCTCTTTTAGATCAATGCTCCTAGATACGTGGGAGATAGTTCCCAATTGGAGTGTTATCCATAGATGGAAGTTTCCATGTACGATGTATACTTTGGTATTTGCTTCCTAGTTGGAAACAAGGTATTGCTGGCTTGCCCATCCGAAGCTGATCCCCGACATACTTGCCTTAATACGTCTTACGGGTATTGGGGATGGCTGTTAGACGCGTGCGCTTAGCAGGTTGTAGTAATTTGGGTCTGTCTGGCAGATTGAGCTACGCGAGCTTGATGCTGCTTGGGCCGAATCAATGTTGGGCTAACGCTTGGGTCTGTTATTCCTTGAGATCATCATGACACGTGTACGGTGTAGGAGAGAAGACGTTTTTGTGTATCATCTGCTGCTCCATCGAGTTAGTGGGCCATCGTATCGGTTCACTAAGTCACTTATTGAAAAGATACGTTGTTCATGATGATTGAGTCTGAACCGTTACTTGAGCAGCACGCTCCATTAATTAAGCATGCGTCGGTTCAGTGGAGAAAAAAATGGGAAATCAATCCCTATTTAGATCTCCCTTTTTGCGGAGATTGACTCTTCTATTTCTTCGTTTTTAGAGACTTCGCTCTGTTATGCTTTTAATCGATTGCTTGTTCATTTCATCCATGGCTCACCAAAATCAACTTGTTGATGAACTTCTTGCCAAGGGCCTTCAAATCTTTGAAGATAGGCCGGCCTCCGAATCGAAGATTGTCCAAAAGTAATACAAATAACTATTTTACTTCAAATTGTTATTCTCGCCACCACCACCTCTCGTCCCTTCTTTTTCAATCACCACCACCACCTCTCATCTTCCTCATCCCTTTTTTTTTTTTTTTTTTTCTTCTTCTTCTCCATCAATCACCACCTCCACCTCCACCCATTTTCATCTTCTCATTCTCAACCTCCTCCCCCTCACATTTTCTTCTTCTCTGTTTTCTTTTATCTTTTTCTTCTTTTCCCCTCCACTTTTTTCTCTCTTTGTTTTTTTTCTTTTTCTCCTATCTTTTTTTTGCCCTCGCGAAGGTTTTGGAAAGTGGGAAACCTCCACTCGCAGGAACCTCCGCAAGAGCGAAGAAGAAAAAAAATGGGAAAAGAAGAAGAGAGGAGAAAAAATAAAAAAACAAAGAGAAAAGTAGAAGAAGAAGAAATCAGAAGGAAAAAAAAGAGAAAAACAAAAAAAAATGAAGAGAGGACAAGAAAAAGAAAAAATAAGTGGAAGAGAATGAGAAGAAGAAGAATAATAATAACAAAAAAAAAAGAACAAGAACAAAAGAGAAGAGGAAGTGCGGGTGGTGGTGCAGCCAGCGATGGTAGGGCATGGTGGTGTGGACGAAAGTTGTAGGCCGAGGTGGTGTTTCTCTTGTGAAGAGATAAGGGAAGGTGATGGTGTCTTTGAGTAGATTACAAAAAAATGGGATGGTGACATCCTTTAGCGGAAATGGTGGTGTTATTTAACAATAACCCATACAAATCCGTTGAAATATGGGGGGGGGGGGGGAGGCTGGATTTGGAATAACTCTTGTTATATATACTTTTCACTCACAAATCCTTCAAAATCCAAAACTTTAACAAATTCATTAAAATCCACTACTTTTTGAATACCCCCTGATTTTGGTGGATTTTTGAAAAACATGAATTGAATACCCCCTGATTTTGATGGATTTTAAAACAATCCTTTAAAATCGGTATTTGAATACCCCTAGATTTACATGTATCATTTTAAATCCTTAATTGAATACCCTTGAATTTTAATAGATTTTAAAAACCAACACAATCCATTAAAATTCGTAATTGAATACCACTTTATAAGATTCAGAAGACATATGGGGTCCAAGAAGACCTGCCACTCTACACCTTGAGTGATGATGAAACACCAATGTCCCCTCAGAAAGGATTCGTCTGTTTGCACCACGGCATGTTTCATACTAGTGTCCGTTTTCCTGTGCTCGACGAGATCTGAGGCTTTCTGAAATTTCTTGGTATCCATCTTGCCCAGTTGGTACTGAATGGGTATATGACTATTCTTCTTATATTGATTAGAGCCAATGACGCAGGTGTACGCATGACTCCGAGGGTGATTCAGTTACTTCTAAGGGAAATATCTGCTAATGCAAATAATTCCAACACAAGTCCTAAACCTAGGTGGTGATAATGAATGGCTAAAAATGCTATGTAAGTAATAGCAAACAACAAGCAATTATGCATAAAATAAATATGACACCGAGATTTACGTGGTTCGGCTTTGCCTACTCCACGGACGACGACTTTGTAACTATTTTATTGATATGGAAATACTCACTTGAAGATTACAACGTTGTCAAACAATGATCCTTGAGATTGCTCAATCTAAAGCAAACAATACCACCAAAAGTTTGACGAAATTCGCAAACGAAGAACACCCGAAATCACCCGATTCCAATCCTTCTACTTGGCTACTATTTCACGCCCTTCTCGCAGCCCGTTTCACGCCAAACACGTTGCCTGCTCACGTTGTGTATGCTGTTGCCTATAACATTGATTTGCTGCCTTTGCTGATCACGTTGTGCTGCTGGTCGTTGTGTGTCTCGCTGCTGCCTTGTATTTTCTTCTTTTAATTTTTTGTTGTATGCTTCCTTTAAAGAGAGAAGGACTTTGACTCCTACACAAATTGGGAGCCACAAAAGAATCATCCTTGTCCAACTCTAATTGGGAGCCAATCCTAACAAGGACTTTGAGTCCTTATTTATGAAAGACTTTGAGTCCTTATCTAATTCTCATAATCTCCACCTTGGCGAACAATTTTAGGCCACCACACAAGCATCACAAAGACCAACATAAGCATCTCCACCTTGGCATGAAAAATATCCAATACCCATTTCTCGGTCACGAGAGTCGTCGTCATGCCCCTAAGGGCCCTGCCCTCTTGGGGCGTCAACACTGAGAGAGCTTGATCAAGTTGAGACAATGCTCAAACTTGATCCCTAGAACTACTTTTGTCAACATATTACCTGGATTGTCTTTAATACTCACCTTCTCCAAGAGAACCTCGCCATCCTTAATGACATCCCTCAGAAAATGATACCGCACATCAATGTGCTTCATCCGGGCATGATGATCCCGGTTCTTCACCAAATGGATAACACTTTGACTATCACATAACACTGTCACATCATCCTGAGTAACACCCAAATCACTAACCAAGTCTCGAAGCTAAATGGCCACCGCCTCTGATAGAGTCATGTACTCTGCTTCTGTAGTAGGCAAAGCAACTGTAAACTGTAACTGAGACTTCGAACTCACCGGACCCATCTCCAATGTAAAACAATAACCTGTAGTCGATCGGCGCCTTTCAAGATCACTAGCATAATCCAAATCAACATAACCTCGGATCATATTTGACACATCTCCTCTCTCATATACTAAACCAACATCCAACATACCCCGAAGATATCTCAATATCCACTTTACTGCCTGCCAATGTTGTTTTCCTGAGTTGGACATAAACCTACTAACCATACTGACTACATGAGCGATATCTGGACGTGTGCAGATCATGGCATACATAAGACTACCAACTGCACTAAGATAGGGAACCTGTGACATGTATTCCCTCTCATCTTCTGTGTTAGGAGACAACTTACCTGAGAGCTTAAAGTGAGCAGCCGAAAGAGTACTTACCGGCTTAGACGTATCCATGTCAAAACGGTGAATAACTTTCTCTAAGTATTGTCTCTGTGACAATGTCAGTCTGCCCTTCTTCCTATCTCTCACTGTCTCCATCCCAAATATCTTCTTCGCTGAACCAATATCTTTCATATCAAACTCCATGCTAAGTTTCAACTTCAATTTCATTCATTCTCTTCGCAACAATAAGTATGTCATCAACATAAATAAAGATAAACACGAAATACCCATCCTTGAGCTTCTGTGTGAATACATAAGGATCATACAGACTCCTCGCATATCCCTGCTCAATCATAAAAGTATCAAACCTCTTGTACCACTGCCTCGAAGATTGTTTCAATCCATACAGTGACTTCTTCATTTTGCATACATTTTCTTCCTTACCAACAACAGCATATCCATCGGGCTGAGATATGTATATGTCCTCCAAATCTCCATGCAAGAAAGCAGTCTTGACATCAAGTTGCTCGAGCTCTAAGTCGAACTGTGCTGCTAAAGCCCAAAGGACTCGGATAGAAGTGTGTTTTACCACCAGATAGAATACTTCATTGTAGTCCACACCTTCTTGCTGTGCATATCCTTTAGCCACCAATCTTGCCTTATATCATATACCTGTACAAGTACCCCTGAAATCTGGAATCCCATCTTTCACTGTGAAAATTCATTTACACCCAATTGACCTCTTCCCTCTAGAGAGTGTCACAAGTTCCCATGTATGATTCTTTTGAAGAGATAACATCTCCTCATCCAAAGCTTCCTTCCACTCATCTCTCTGAACACTTCGCAAAACCTGCGTATATGTGGTATGAACCTCATCATACCCATCAAGAACTGAGAATGCGCAAGCTGCACCATCCTCATAGCCAAATCTAAGTGGTGCATGTCTGATTCTAGGTTCTCTACCTGCTGCTAAAGACGGTGTTTGTAACTGTTGAACCTGTTGTTGTGTAGGATCCATGTCCCCATCAGTAGGAACCTCATCTTCTGCCACTGTCTCATCAGACATCATATCTGTATCGCCCTTCCCTCAGTACAAGGAACATCATGCTCTGTATGAGATCTAGGAGCTCCAAGCTCCACCTGTAGAGAATCTCCAGCATCCTAATCTTCATCATAGCTATCACCTCTCCAAATAGGGGAACCATCTTTGCATCTCTCACACTTTGCATGTAACAAAGCCTCCTCATGGAACTTCACATCTCGACTGATCACAAACTTCTGCAAGTTAGGGCACCATAATTTATACCTTTTCACATTATCTGGATAATCGAGAAAAATAGTTTTCTTTTCCCTTACTCCAATTTTGTTTTCTCTAACATGAAAATATGCTAGAAAACCAAATACTTTCAAGTTAGAATAATCTGAAGAAATACCAGACCATACCTCCATAGGAATCTGAGACTCAATACCTGATGAAGGAGAGCGGTTAATGAGATAGTACGCCTTGTTTACTGCTTTAGCCCAAACCTGCATTGGACAACATGCACCATTGTCTAACAGGGTACAGTTCATCCGCTCTGTTACCCCATTTTGCTGTGGTATCGACTTCACTGTGAAGTGTCTTCTAATGCCATGTTCAACGGATCCTCGATATATTCGCCACCATTGTCAGATCTCACTACTTTGATCACCCTTTCAGTTTGTTTCTCAATCATAGCTTTCCACTTCTTGAAGATATCAGTGACTTCATTTTTATGTTTCATGGTATACACCCATACTCTCTGGTTGAAGTCATCGATAAAAGACACAAAATACCTGGAACCCCCTTGGATGCGACTCTAAAAGGTCCCCAAACATCAGTGTGGATGTAATCCACAATCCCCGCAATGCTATGAGTAACATCACTAAAACTGACTCTGCACTGCTTCCCATAGATGCAATGTTCATAGAAATTCAACTTTGCCATTTTATCACCACCAAGCAAGCCCCGCTTGCTTAAAGTTCTTAGTTCATTCTAACCTACATTCCCTAATTGCATGTGCCATAACTGTGTGCGCAAACTTTTCTCATCAACAACTGTAGAAACCATAGCTCCACCTTCAACCATACTGCCTTGAAGGAAATACAAATTGGCATGCCTAACCGCTGTCATAAGCAACCTGTCACCAAAATAAATACTGCAATACCCATTCTCACCAATATACTTGTAGCTCTGAGCTTCAAGCACCCAAAGAGAAATCAGTCCCTTTGAAAGAGCTGGAACATGACATACCTCGGTAAGCTGTCTAACTGACCCATCTTCCAACTGGAATTTGACTGTACCAACAGCCATTGTCTTGCAAGGCCGAGAGTCACCATTTTAACTGAACTGCCCTTAGCCTCACGATAAGTGCTGAACCATTCCCTTACGGGACACATATGATACAAAGCTTCCGTATCCAACATCCAACCGTCATACAAATAGTCATAAAATTTTCCATCAGTGCATGTGCTAAGTCATCCTCTATTAGAATATCCTCTACCATATCCGGTGTCTCAACAACATTCACTACGCCCTTACTCTCATTTTCTTATTTATTGTGATTATCCTTCCAATCTGGACAATTCCTTATGTAATGGCCTTTGCGCTCACGTTTGTGACATTTGACCTTAGACATATATCTGCCTTTTGATTTAGACCAGTTCCTTCTGTAGTTGTTCGTTTTGTAATTTCTTTCCCTTGTCACCGAAAGACCATGTGCTTGAACCTCCTCATTCGAAGCACTCTTTCTGGAAGCCTTTGCAAGTGCAGCTTGAACAATATCATTATACACAAATTTCTCTTTCTTCAATGTTGTCATCTGATCAACAAACGGTTCACATCCCGGCAACAAAGAAATTAACAAAAATAATGATTTCTGACTATCTTCAAATTTAGCTCCCAAGCTAACACAATCTGAGTATAAACATTCAAATTCATTTATATGATCAGTCATGAGTTTACCTGGCTGCAACCTAAAAGTGAAGAGCTTCTTCGGTAGGTACATTACACTCATCTGATCATTCTGAAGATACATAGCCTAAAGCTTATCCCAAATACACCGAGCCGTCATCTCATCAACGAAGTTACAAGCCACATTACGAGAAAGACACAAACGAATCATACTACATGCTTTCTGATCCATTTTACTCCACTTCTCAATAACGTCATTTGTCGCCTCATCTGATGATGGTTTTCTTTTCTCATCTAGTGCATCAATCTGATCCAAACTAACCAGAATATCTTTACAATCCATCTGCCAAGCTTTAAAATTGTTTCTACCATTGAATCGAACAATGTCGAACCCATGGACTTTCACATAGCCATCATCACGCGATAAAGAAGACATTTCAGCCATTTTATTTTACACCTTCAAAACACAAACACCAATCAACTGGCGCTCTGATACTACTTGTAAGGGAAATACCTGCTAATGCATATAATTCCAACACAAGTCCTAGACCTAGGTTGTGATAGTGAATGGCTAAAAACGCTATGCAAGTAATAACAAACAACAAGCAATATGCAAAAAATAAAGATGACACCGAGATTTACGTGGTTCGGCTTTGCCTTCTCCACGGACGACGACTCTGTAACTATTTTATTGATATGGAAACACTTTCTTGAAGATTATAATGTTTTCAAGCAACGATCATTGAGATTACCCATTCTCAAGCAAACAGTACCTCCAAATTTCTGACGAAATTTGCAAACGAAAAACACTCAAAATCACCCGATTCCAATCCTTATACTTGGCTACTGTTTCACGTTGCACACACACCGAATCATTCCAAACTCACAGCCTATTTTACGCCCTACTCACAGCTTGTTTCATGCCGAACATGTTGCCTGCTCACGTTGTGTATGCTACTGCCTATAACGTTGATTTGCTGCCTTTGCTGATCACGTTATGTGCTGCTGGTCATTGTGTGTCTCGCTACTGCCTTGTATTTTCTTCTTTTAATTTGTTGTTGTATGCTTGCTTTAAAGAGAGAAGGACTTTGAGTCCCACACAAATTGGGAGCCACAAAGGAATCATCCTTGTGCAACTTTAATTGGGAGCTAATCCTAACAAGGACTTTGAGTCCTTTTCTAATTCTCACATTACTGACTTCTCATCGACTGAAAAATCATGCTGTGTGTAAGATGAAGTCACCAGCTTGCTTTGGGAAACCATCGGATGACTTTAAATCCTTGTAGAAGTTCTGCTTATTGGCTTCTTCAGACTCGAAATACTCCGAGTTCCATGGTCGTCTGCTTGAGCGGGAGTTCAGGCGACTTCGTAAGTGATTTAGTCGAACTTGGCTCCCTACTTTGACATTGACTTACAAACTTGCTGACTTGTACATGGAACGCACGTGAGCCACAGACCACCGTTGTGGTGGCCGATGGCACTCCGATGCTTAAGTCAGACATGGATCCGAGGAAGGCGTAATGTTGTAAACAAGGAATTTGTAGCGCACCTTAGCTTACCAACCTCATGTCTTATTTATAGTGCTGGAGTCCTGGTTCGAACAGACCATCGGTGGCGTAGTTTAGGGTAGAAGATCTTTGTGGAGATCCTTCTCTAATTAGGAGTTGTGCTGTGAAGGGGAGTTTCCATGTTAGCCTTGTGCTCCTAGATACACGGGAGATAGTTCCCAATCATATATGTAGTCCATAGATAGAAGTCTCCATGTGTGACATATACTCTGATATTTGCTTCCTAGTTGGAAGCAAAATACTGCTATCTTGCCTGTCTGAAGCTGATCCTCGAGATACTTGCCTTAACAGGGCTTATGGGTATTGATGATAGTTGTGAGACGCATGGGCTTAACAGGCTGTAATGATTTCGGGTCCGTCTGGCAGACTGCATTGTGCGGGCTTGGAACCGCTTGGGCCGTATCAGTGTCGGGCTAACGCTTGGGCCTATTATTTTTCAAGATCATCATGATAATGTACGGTGTAAAAGAGAGACCGTTTTGGGTTATCATCAGCTACTACCCCCAATTAGTGGGCCATCGCTTTGGTTCACTAAGTCACTTCTTGAAAAGATACGCCGCTCATGATGATCGAGTATGAATCGTTGCTTGAGCCGCACGCTTCATTAATTAAGTGTGCGTCAGTTCAGTGGAAAAGAGGTGGGAAACCAATCCATTTTTAGATCCTCCTTTCTGCGGAGATTTACTTTTTCATTTATTTGCTTTTAGAGATTCAGCTATGTTCGAATTTTGATTGAAAACTTGTTTACCTTTGTCATGGCTCTCCAAAACCATCTTGATGATGAAACTTTGGCCAGGGGCCTCAAGTTTTTCGAAGATAAGTTGATTTCTGAGTCGGGCCTTGGTGAAATTAGGAAGACGTTCGGGGTCCCTGAGGACCTGCCATTGTATGCTCTGAAGGATGATCAGATACTAATGTTCCCTCCGGAAGGGTTTGTTTATTTGCACCACAGATTACTTCAAATTGGAGCCCATTTTTCTGTTTTTTCACGAGATTTGGGGCTTCTTGGACTTCCTCATAATCCCTCCTGCCCAGTTGGTACCCGATGGGTACACGATCATCCTTTTTATTTTGATCAGAGCGAAGGGTGTTGGTGTCCGTGTGACTCCGCGGGTGATCCAGTTGCTGACTTCTCCTCGGTTGAATGACCACGCCGTTTGTAAGATGACGTCGTCGACCTATTTCGGGAAGTTGCCAGATGACTTCAAGTTCTGGCAGAAATGCTCCTTCTTGGCTCTTTCGGACTCGAAGTATTTCAAGTTCAGGGGTCGTCCGCTTGAGCAGGAGTTCAGGTCAGTGGCGGACCCAGGATTTTAGTCAAAGGGGTGAAATGGCAAACAATTTTTTTTCTACCCGAGTTAGTAAATAAGGAAAATATAACTATAAAAATACATTGCATATACCAAATTGAATTAAGTGTAATCCAATTTTAAGCCAAAATAAGGTCATAATATCAATAACCTTAACAAGGGGCAAACGAGTATAATAACTAGAATATATAACTAAAATCACAAAACAATTAGGATAAATATATAATTGAAGCTAAAAAAAATCGGAAATTTACGAACATAATAAGATCCTAATACAATTTCATCGAAAAATGTTTATATGAGGCTCAAATTTTGTACGAGTTGGCTAGTGGCATATATTTTGATTGACTTCTTTAGTTATTATTTTTATATTAATTTCAAATATTTTTTTTGTTGGAGGTTTTACGCCACTTGTGAACAAGCAATTCATTGCTTTAATATTTGCAATTACATATAAAATTGCGTTGAAAACAAAAAAGTAGAAGAATGTCACAATGACAAAATTGTATAGACATAAATAAATTATACGCTCCGAGAAAACCAAAAATAAATTTTTATTAAACTAAACAATATTTTTAATGTTTGCAATTACTATAAAATTGTATTGAAAATAAAAAATTAGGCGAGTAACAATGATAAAAATAGTAATTATCAATAACCATAAAAATGTATATGAATAGCCATAAAAAAATATGCGCTCGATGAGTATGAAACTCGGATTGTTTACAAAAATTTACAAACTTCCAACTGCTACACCAATAGAAAGATGTAAGAATAGTTGAATGAACAATTTACATATTATATTATACATTATAAAATTGATTTTTTTAAAGGTTAAGTATATAATAAAATTATTTTAAAAGTTGAGGGGGAGGAGTAGCTACCCCCCTGCCCCTTAGTAGGTCCACCCCTGGTTCAGGCTACTTCGTAAGTATGACTTCATCTTTTGATTTCGTTGCGCTAATTGTATGTTGATCATTGCATATGCTTCTTCGCAGGGAGGTTCCCTACTACTCCTCTTTCCCAGGAGGAGCAAGACACTATGAAGACATTCCGTGACCTGCCGAAGATGAGTGTGGAGGAAGTCATATGTCCTGCTAACTTAAGCTGCAGTTGTTTGTGGGCCAACTGGCACGTGGCCCCCACTCTTTGTCGAATGCCGAAGGTTAAATACGAAGGTGGAGCCTCTTCCAAAAATAGGAAGACTTCCAAAGTTAAGGTTCGTACTTCGTCTGACATGAAAGGGCTTTCTGAGATACTCGCATCCTTTATAAGTTCGAAGAGGTCTCATACTAGGATTGAGCCGACTCCCAAATGGTCTGCTCCAGTGAGGGAGGAGCGTGAACCTTGTCAATCTGCCAGGGTGGATGATGAAGTATCTGGCTGGGAGAGGGACCATCTGCGATTAACACGGGTTGAAGATAATTTGAATCTGAGTGCCGAACAAGCTGAAGCTTTGAGCGAGATGCTGATGTTGGCTGTTGTGGTGGCTTCTACTGGTGTTGACCACTCCAGAACCGTTCTATTGGAGGTTTCTGATGAGGATTCACCTGAGGTCCCAGAATCCAATCACTCCACTGATAGATCATCTGAAAGTGGCCGCGGTGATGTGGGCCATTCTTCTTGTAGTATGCTTTGTTCCCCCTCTCGATCCAGGTCGTATATTAGGGTGATGGAGAGTCCGTTGGAAAATTCACTTCCATATCTTCTTTCAGGTTGTGCTGTGCCATCTCGTTGTTGTTGACAAAGGGAAGGTTGCGGAGGAGGGCCTGGGTGTAGTGACGACTAAGAAAGGCGGTGCTGGCGTAATTCCGCGGCTAACTTTGTAGAGTTCTTTTGGATGTGCAGATAACTTTGTTTGCTCCGGACGTAGTGAAGATGAGCAACCTGGTTTGGCACCAGAAAGTTGACGTGGACTATGCTTCAAGGAAGCATATAAGCAGGTGCTACAGTTGGCTAATGGACCACGTTACGAAGCCCGATGAGGATATGCTGGAAGGGCGTATGGATAAGGGTTTGAAGCACCTTATGCTGAGGATGTCTTATTTGAGCCAGGTGGCCGTTGATGGGATGGAGGTTGACGCATCTCGTGAGAGGGTGTACACCATGGAGCGTGTCTTCTCGAATATGCAGAAGCTGTACTCTGATGCACTTTTTGAAATTGAGCAGCTGAGGACACAGATTGATGAGAGGAGGCTGGAACAGTCACTCGTTGTTGTCGAGACTCAGAGGGTTCGTCTGGAGGCCCTTGAGTCTGTTTTGGCAGTGGCGGTGTCTGCAAGGGACAAATTCAAGCAAGAGTTTGATCTGATCCGCCAATCTAGAAGTCATGCAGGAAGCTGCGGCTAAGATGCATTCTGAGTTGCGATATTTTGCTGAGGAAAAAGCCATGAAGGAGATTGAATGGGCTGCCCTGAGGTAGCAATTAGAGGCCGACATAGAATTCAATGCTCGAGTAGTGAGGAAGGCTGAAGACCAGCTTCAACTAGAGCAACACAAGCTCAGTGTTGCTAAGAGTAGTCTGGCTACGGAGCAGTCTCAGGTTGATGCACTGACTGGCAAGTTGGAGTTGTTGGAGCATGAACTTGCTGAAGCGAAGGCGCGTGAGGAAAAACTTTTCAAGGCGCAGGGCAAGTGTGAATTTCGCTGGGTCGTGCATGGGAGATTAGAGCTGTTGGTGCTGATGAAGGAAAAACATTTGGGTTGGGACCTTGTGTATTATAAGATGATGTCATATGCAGACTTAGTAGTGGTCTTTGCGTCTTTAGAAGAAGAGGGTGATTCGAATGATGCTCAGGTTAAGGCGCGTGCGGATGCAACTCATGTTCCTTCCTCTGTTAAGCTTAGTTCTCCTGTTTCTGTACCTCATTCCGATGAGGAATAGACTTTGTGCACTTGTAGTTTTTTGTTTCAAATTTAATGAAAACAAGTTCATTTTGAGTACACTGTACGCTCGTATTGTTTTCGGTCTCCCTATCTCGCACTTTCCATTCTGCTTTGTCGTTTTACTTTGACACATGTCTGGTTGGGTCGGCAGGAAGCCAAGTGGTCTGTCTGCTGTTGAGAGTTTGACCATTTATGTCGCGGGTGATTCTGAATTGTTTTTTTGTGAGGTCTCAGAGTCACTATCGCTTAGTTACATCCAATAGTGGGTGTTCAACGAATGATTTAGCGGTGGGCTATGCTACCCAAGCCATAGCTCATCCTCTAGGTAAGCCTATGGAGACTTAAGTTGTATATCTGGTTGTTGGTTGCGGCTGCTGGCATGGGTAAACTGTGGTAGCTGAGCACATGTGTAGTCTTTGAGCTAGAGCACTGTCCTGAATCAGGTTTCATGAGCTCGGGTTGAGATTCCATGTAGCGTTTGTCCGTGTGTCAGTGGGTTGATTTTTAAGTCGGCGCGAGTGGCCATTGCTGATAATGGAATATCAACCTGTGCGAGCGTGTAGACGCTACCAAAACTGTGATTTATTTTGGCGATCGTTGTATTGAAAGGGAGCGATGGTCGCGTGGCGAGCCGTTGACATTAGTCGGTGCTAACTAGGCTCCCACCTTCTGAACCATCTATTTTTGTGTGGAACGGATTACAGGTTTGGGATGTGAGAATTCGGCAATCATGGAATATTGAATAACGATGTTCCCGTGGCGAGTTGTCGACACCAGTTTGGGACTAACTAGGCTTCCACCTTCCAAACCATCTCCACCTGCACGGAGCAGGCTACAAGTTTAGGACGAGGGGATTTGGTGACCATGGTCTGTAGAAGAGCAATGGTCCCATGAAAAGTCGTCAGAATCGGTTATGGACTGACTTGGCTCCCACCTTCCAAATCATCTACACTTGTGCGCACCGAGCTATAAATTTGGGGGTTTTCAGCGACCATGGTCTGTAAAAGAGTAGTGGTCCCGTGGCAAACTGTCGGAATCAGTTCGGGACTGAGTAGGCTTCCACCTTCCAAACCATCTACTCTCGCGTGGAGCGAGTTACAAGTATGGGGTTGGTAATTCGGTGACCATGGTTTGTAGAAAGCAGTAGTCCCGTGGCGAACCATCGACATCAGTCGGAACTGACTAGGCTCCCACCTTCCAAACCATCTACACCCACGCAGTGAGGGCTACAGGTTTGGGCTTTGATCAGAAGCTGTCGTTGTCAGTGGCTAGGCTTACTTGATCAGGTTCAGCGACCGTTGTCCGCGAAGTACTGTTGTCTTGCCTGTTCGAAGCTGATCCTCGAGATCCTTGCCTTAACAAGACTTACGAGTATTGAGGATAACTGTGAGACGCGTGGGCTTAGCAGGCTGTAATGATTTCGAGTCCGTCTGGCGGACTGCATTGTGTGGGCTTGGAACTGCTTGGGCCGAATCAGTGTCGGGCTGACACTTGGGCCTATTAATTTTCGAGATCATCATGACACGTGTACGGTGTAGAAGAGAGACTATTTTGGTGTATCATCAATAAGTGTAATCTCGTCTTTTACTTTCGTTGTGCTGATTGTATGTTGATCGTTGTGTATGTTATCTATAGGGAAGTTCCCCACTACTCCTATTTCCTCGGAGGAGGAAGCCGCTATGAAGGCAGTCCGTGACATGCCTTGGATGAGTGTGGAGGATGTTATTTGCCTTGTCTAATTTTAGTCGCAGTGGGTTATGAGCCCATTGACATGTGACTCCCACTCTTTTAAGAGTGTCGAAGGTTAATTCTGAAGGTGGAGCTCCTTCCAAGAAGAGGAAGGCCTGTAAAGTTAAGGCTTCTAGTCTGTCAAACACAGTGGGGCTTTCTGAGACACTTGCTTCCTTCATAGACTCGAAGAGGTCTCAAACTAGTTGAGTCAGCTTCTAGACGGTCTGCTCAATCGAGAGAGGAACGTGATTCTAACCTGTCCGTAGAGGAGGAGGTTGTAGCAACTGATTTGGTGAAGGACCATTTGTGGCTAGCAGTGGTTGACGATGCATCGAAGTTGAGGACCAAGCAGGCTGAAGCTTTGAATAAGAAGCTGATGCTGGATGCTGTGGTGGCTTCTGCTAGTGCTGACCAATCCAGACCTGTTTTACGGAAAGGCTCTGATGAAGATTTGACTGTGGTCTCGAAGGTCAATCGTCCTGCTGGTGGATTGTCTGACAATGGTCGTTGCAGCGTGGATCGTCCTTCTTGCAGTCTGTATTGCCCTCAATTTCGCTCCAGATTGTATATCAAGATAATATAGGGTCCGTTCGATAGTTTGTCTCCTTCTCTCCCTTCGGATTCTACTGAGCCGGCTCGCAATAAAGGGTCGGCTGTTGGTGACAAAGGGAAGGCTGTATATGAGGGCCCAGGTGCGGTGGAGACTGCAAAAGGCAGTGCTGGCGTAATTCTTCATTCGAGAGAGCTTCATCCGGATGCGCGGACGAGTTTGTTTGCTCCAGACGTAGTGAAAATGAGCAACCTGGCCTGGCATCAGGAGATTGACATTGAATATGCTTCGAAAAAGCATATAAGTAGACATTAGAGCTGGCTGAAGAACCATGCTCCGAAGCTCGAGGTGGATGCGCTGGAAGAGCGTATGTATAAGGGGTTAAAATATCTTGTGCTAGGGATGTCACATTTGAGCCAAGTGCCCGTCCCTGGGAGGGAGTTTGAGGCGGCTCGTAAAAAGGTGTACACCATGGAACGCGTCTTTTTAAATATGAAGAAGCCGTATTCTGATGGACTCTTTGAGGTTGAATGCTGAGAAAGGAAATCGAAGAAAAGAGGCTAGAACAATCAGCCGTTGATGCGGAGACTCAGAGGGTTTGTTTGAAAGCCCTTGAGTCTGATTTAGCAGAGGTGGTGTCCGCAAGGGACAGATCCAGATAAGAGCTGAATCTGGTCCGCCATGATTTAGAAGTTGGGCATGAAGCTATGGCTAAGATAGGACCGTGCACGAGAGGTTAGAACTGTTGCCGCTGATGAAAGAAGAACATCCGGACTGGGACCTTGCTTATCACAAGAAGGTGTCCTTTGCAGAAAGTGATCTCTGAGCTGTCAGAGGAAGAGGGCGATCCAGATCATGGCGCTCAAGCTGAGGCACGCGCGGATGCAAGTCCTGGTTCTTCTCCTGTTAAGCTTAGTTCCCATGAAATTGTACCTCATCCTGATGAGGAGTAAACTTCGTATATCTGTATCCTTTTTTAGACTGTTAATGAGAACAAGTTTCCTTTGAGTATGTTTTGTACCCGTATTTTGTTCGGTATCCTTGTTGCATGCTTTACATTTTGCCTTGTCATTTTATTTTGATGTAGGTTTTGTTGGGTTAGCAGGGAGCCGAATGGTCTATCTGCTGTTGAGAGCTCGATCATTCATGTCGCAAGTAATTCTGTCCTTTACTTATGCGAGGTCTCAAAGTAGCTATCGCGTGGTTATGTCCAATAGTGAACATTCTGTGGATGGTTTGGCAATGGATTACTCTACCCAGACTACAGCTCATCCTTGAGGTAAGCCATTGGAGGCTCAAGTTATATATTTGACCTTTGGTTGCGGTCGTTGGCATGATTGAACTGTTGCAGTCGAGCACATGCGTTGTCGTCTGTAGTTGAGCACGAACGTTTGGCTCGAGTCAAGTTTTGTAAGCTCGAGCTGGTCTCCTGTGTAGCATTCGTCCGAGCTTAGCGAGTTAATTTCCAAGTCAGCTCAAGTGGCCATTGCTGATAACGGGATGTCGACCTATGTGGGCATGAAGACGCTGCTTGAGCTATAATTGAATTCAGCGACCATGGTCTGTAGAAGAGCAGTGGTCCCATGGCGAGCCGTCGACATCAGCCGGAGCTGACTAGGTTCCCACTGTCCAAACCATCTATACCCGTGCAGAGTGGGCTACAGATTTGGGATGAGAAAATTTGGTGACCATGGTCTGTAGAAGAGCACTGGTCCCGTGGCAAACCGTTGGCATTAGTTGGAACTGACTAGGTTTCCACCTTCCAAATCAACAATACTCGTGCAAATCGAGCTACAAACTTTGGAGTTTCTACGACCATGGTTTGTAGAAGAGCAATGGTCCCATGGCAAGCCGTCGACATCAGTCGGGACTGACTAGGCTCCCACCTTCCAAACCATCTATACTGGCGAGGAACGAGCTATAGGTTTGGGCGTTGGAGATTCAGCGACCATGGTTTGTAGAAGAGCAGTGGTTCTTTGGCGAGCTGTCGGCATAATTTGAAACTGACTAGGCTCCCACCTTATAGACCATCTACACCCGCACACAGCGAGCAACAGGTTTGGGGGCTGAGCAAAAGCTGTCGTTACTGACTAGGTTTACCTGATCGGGTTCGACAACCATTGTCTGCGAACGGGGCGATGATCCCTGGCGAGTCATCATCATCAGACGTGAGAGCGCTGATTAAACTCCCACTTCCTAAGTTATCGACATTCGCGCGCAGCGAACTAGGCGTCGGGATGAACTAGTAGCTGTCGTCATCAGTCATAACTGACTAAGCTTGCCTGGCTAAGTTGGAGCTCTGCCTGTTACGGGCGTGCGAGCTTACTTCCGAAGTCGAATTGAATTGTGCAGATTAGTTTTCACTAATTTCAAGGAAAGTTTTTTAAAAAGAGGTACCTTAAATCAGCTGGTGATATGTAGGCGTGTTCTATGTGTCAAGAGTGATTAGGGCCTTTATTGCTTGCATTAAGGCACGTGGTAGAGTGCCGCTTAGATAGTGGGCTAGCCGATGGGCCCAGATAAGAAAAACCAGGTTTTGCTGCAAGATCATGGTTCCCTGCGTATAGTGTAGATTGCATGGTGCCACGCGTACGACGTAGATTACGAGACGGTAGAGTGTCGGTCACTCCACCCAATTGATGGGGTTGTGTGCAACATCATTAATTGATTGAACGTGGACATGTGCGGTTTCCTAGGCCATTGACTCCCAGTTGCCCGTATCATCCCTTAGCAGGAGGGTGCACTCGATCCGTTTCAACCTGATACTTGTCCCAAGTTTGATTGGTTGGGTGGTTTGAGCGTGTGAGTCGGCTGTATCTTTAGTCGTCGTGTCATGAGGCCTCCGGTTGCTGATTCTATACCACCTCAGTTCATCTTTGTGAGGTGGGTCCGACGAAGTATCGAATTGAGTACGCTCTTTCATACTTTTTTTGTACATTTTCTCTTGCTTGCAAATCATCTTCCCCAGAGAAGTCGCAGAGCGAAACTCTTAGAGGGCACCGTAGTTTACCCGGGGTACCTTTGTTGTCACTTCTGAGTCCTCTTATGAAGTCAAACTGTTTAAGCGAATATTTACTGTACATCACATGAAATTTAGATGCTTGTAGTTTGTAATCATTTGTACCCACCATCTGGGTGATCGTTGTTACATTTTTCCAGTAATCAATAGAGTGTGTTTGCATAATTCTCTTTTGTTTCTCGAATGAGTGCATATCACATAAGCTCCTAAGAATTAAAACTCTAAACTGACTATTGAAAGGAAGCTAAACAACTGGATAGATTGACTGTTGGCGGAGAGAGGTTGATCCAGCCCTGAAGTAAATTCACATGGCCTTTGCTTGGATCGTAAGTACCTTCGACACACTACAACACAAATACCTATTAATAGCATTTGACCATAGCGTTTTTTACACTCATGCTATAAAAGCCCAAATTTTAATAGCATTATAACACTAAAACGCTACGAAAGTGGAAGCGGGAAAAATTAAAAATTAACCCGGCTCGATTCCCTCTACATTTTCCAAAATTTTAGAAAACCATTTCCTTCCCTCTCAGTCTCGCTCTCTTTCCCCTCTCATTCACAACAGATCGAAGTGGTGTTCTCCCCTGTCCTCTTATCCTCTTTGCCTTTCTGTCATCTTTCTTGGCGCCTTCTCTCCCTCTTCACAAATCTCTCTCAAAAGCTTATCTCCTCTTCATCTTTCATGGCACCCCAAGCCTGATTTCTTCAAGCAGTAATGAATAGTCTATTGTTCTCATCTCTTCTTCTCCCCATTTGCAAAGTTGAAAAGTTAGGGTTTCCTCTCCCCATCTCTTCCTCTCCCCATCTACAAATGGAACATATAAGAGAATTGTAACTCTCACAGCATAAATCTCTTCAGGTTAGTTTGAAACTCTCATACAGGTTAATCTCTTCACTTTAATCTCTTCATGTAATCGATTTTATTTCTTCATGTAATCTCTTATAGAAAATCGAATTTGATATCTTCATGTAATATATTTTATCTCTTTATGTAATCTCTTCATGTAATCAATTTTATCTCTCACAGATCTCTCCACGTTAATCTCTCACAAATCTCCCTTCTCAATAGGTTAGTTTTATCTCTTCTCAACATTGGTTAGTTTTATATCTTCACTGTTGAACCCGTTGAACACTACATTCACTTCATCTAAATCTCTCCACTCTCCTCCAAAATATGCAAGGATAATGCTCTGCTGCCCCAATCAAGCAATACAACATCACTCTACTTCCTGGTGATGGTATCAGGCCTGAAGTCATCTTTGTAGCCAAGCAAGTCCTCACCTTTCAGGCTCTCTATAAGGTAAATCCACCCACCCCATTCCTTTTGTCAAATTCCCATTTTTATGTTTTGTTCATGAATAGTTGTTCTTGAATAAAATATGTTTTGTTCAGGAATAAAATATTATGTTTTGTTCAGGAATAAAATATTATGTTTTGTTCTTGAATAGTTGTTCATGGATTTACAAAATCTCAAACTATCCCCATTTATGTGGTTACTCAATTGCTGGATACAGAAATTGTTATATCGCGAATTTCTAATCCCTGATTCAAGAACTACTCATTTACCAGTGGAAAACAAATTTGTATAGTGGGGTATATCTGCCCATGTTAGGATAACATTAAATTGGGTAATGTTTTGCATGTATTGTTGATGCAAGCAACACTATGTATTTTTTTTGTCTGAAACGCTATAAAAGGTCAACTTACAATAGCGTTTTTAAAATGCTATAATAGACCCTGTATCTATTATAGCTCCGGCAGACACATCGTTTTCTAAAACGCTATTAATGATCATTTTTCTTGTAGTGGCAAATTGTCAAATTTTGCCGACGCCGTTGAGGTTACTGAATAATAAACCTTGCGTGGGAGGGTCCTTCTGCACCTACTGACAGTTGTGGGGTTGTACTCCCATTTGCAATGATCTCTCGCTAGGCCAGACATCCTGTCAGGCTAGAAGACAGACCGCCCCTATAATGTTGTTATGTCCTTGGTTGCAAAGTTGCACTGTTGTTGGGTCTTTGTCCCCAGTTTTCGAGTATGGTTTCTATTCAACTTGCCTTGTGAGCTCTAGCTGAATCTGAGAACATTCTATCTGGTTTAGCGCAGCATAGTGGTAGCCCCATGCCATTGGTCAGTCCTCACGAATTGTCTCTTCTGAGTGGTTGGCGATATACTTGACTCAGTGATGAAAGGCGAAGACTACTACTTCCATCTGATGAAGCCAGTGCCTCCCTAAGATGAGGTTATAGGTAGACGGTGCATTTACCGCCATGAAGTCCATGAACATGACCTTCCTTAGTTGTGGTTATCCTACCACCACTGCTAGCCTTATCGTCCCGATCGGGAAGCATTTTCCCCCGCTGAACCCAATCAGTGGGTAGTCGAAAGGCGTTAAGTTTTCTTCCTTGAGGTCCATGTTGCGGAATGCGTTGTAAAATAAGACATTGAGGGAGCTTCCCGTGTCCACCAGAGCCCTTTTTACCTCCTACCTTGCAAGAGAGACCGAAATGACTAGAGCGTCATTTTGTGGTGCGCTAACGCTTTCGAGATCATTGTATGTGAAAGTTAGGGTAGGGATGGGGCTTTTCACTCGCGAGTAATACACGCGTTTGTCCTCGCTAATGGGCTATGTCCACATCTCAAAAAGTGTCCGTTTTCGGGACTTATTAGACATTTCTCATTTCCTCCAAGGTGATGTACCTCTAGACGCCCTTAAAGAGTTCTGCCATATCCAGGGGATTCCAAGGTGAGGAAGTCGTAAAACTTTACCTCTCTTAGACCCACAGTAAAAGTCGTAACAGTTGTTGCAGCTGTCAATGAGTATCAGCTCGTCATTGAAGCGAGTGACGTATTCCCTTACCATTTTGTTTGACTTTTGCACCAGGGAGAGTATATAGTGCGGGCCTTTCCTGATCCGCTGGCTTTAGACAGAGCGTGTCAGGATTTCTTTGGCAAGTGTCTTAATGAGTTGATTGACTTTGGTGGGAGGTTGTGGAATCATGTCAGCGCTGACTTTTTTAGGCTGGTAGGAAATGTTCTGCACATCGCCGATTTGAAACCTTCTTTGAGCACCATTACATGCTGATAATGACGCAAGTGATCAAATGGGTCGTCGATCCCATCATAGAACTCAAGTTTCAAAGGGTCGAGTTTCTCTGGCAGAGTCTTGTTCATGATGTGGTCCGCGAACGGGGGAACATAAAGGCGGTACAAAACGTCTCAATCATGAGACCCTCGGCAGAGGGGGTTTTGTGGGAAAAGTCTGTTTACCCTAAAAGTTGGATCTCCGTTGACCGCGCCGCCACTTCTAGTCTAGTGAGAACTAGCTGGGGCTTGACCCTCATGTACATGTTATCTCTTGTCGTCTGGAGATTGAGGTTTGTGCTACTTCTGATCTCCATCGATGGGTGGATGTTCTGTTGAATGAGAACCTCCACTGCTTTAGCGATCTGTTGTATTTGTGATAATAGCAGATCCATCCCAAGATCCGTCGCTGGTGCTGCTGGTGCGGGGGTGTGAGCCTACTGCCCTTGTGTTGCTGGCACCGCTGGAGGCGGTGGTATATCGCCAGTATGAGCATTTGACGCGTCCCCCTATTTTCCATTGTTTCGGGATTTAGTGGTCACCATCTTATTGAACTCTGAAAAGAGACGATGTTAGTGTTTTGCTAGGAACTCTGTGGTTCCCTACGGACAGCGCCAAACTGATGCAGTCGATTTTCCCTCTCTGCTTGACCTTGACCTGCACAAGGAAATGCACGTGAGCCATGGACCACCGTTGTGGTGGCCGATGACACTTCGATATTAAAGCCAGACAGGGATCTGAGAAAGGATTAATGTTGTAAACAAGGAATTTGTAGCGTACCTTTGTTCACCAACCTCATGTCTTACTTATAGTGCTGGAGTCATGGTTCGACCAGGCC
This sequence comes from Berberis vulgaris, assembly GCA_963556465.1. Lineage (NCBI taxonomy): Eukaryota > Viridiplantae > Streptophyta > Magnoliopsida > Ranunculales > Berberidaceae > Berberis > Berberis vulgaris. Next base: position 51,633,133 of record OY747136.1, read on the forward strand.
ATCAGTGGCGTAGTTCAAGGAATGAGATCTTCTTGGAGATCCTTATCTAATTAGGAGTTGTCTCGTGGAGGAAAGTTTCCATGTTAGATCTATGTTCCTAGATACGTGGGAGATAGTTCCCAATTGGAGTGTTGTCCATAGATGAAAGTTTTCATGTACGACGTATACTCTGGTATTTGCTTCTTAGTTGGAAACAAGGCACTGTTGGCTTGCCCGTCAAAAGCTGATCATCGAGATACTTGCCTTAATAGGTCTTACGGGTATTGGGATGTCTGTGAGATGTGTGGGCTTAGCAGGCTGTAGTAATTTGGGCTCATCTGGCAGACTGAGCTACACGGGCTTGATGCCGCTGGGCCGGATCAGTGTTGGGCTGACGCTTGGGCCTGTTATTCTTTCAGACATCATGACACCTGTACGATGTAGGAGAACGGATGTTTCGGCGTATCATCAGTAGGTTATTTTCTTTAAAGGAATACTTGTTGTTCCCCCATGGATGCCGCCAAACTGATGTGTCCAAAATTTGGTCTCCAATAAGTAAAACCTGCAAAACAAACGTTAGATTGCCAAAGACCACCTTTTTGGTGGCCGAAGGCACTCCGATGCTTAAGTCAGTAACTCAGTTGGAGATGAAGATAAAACTGGACAAAACTCGGTTAAAAATTGCATACCCTTGTCGAATGTTGCCTTTACCTTTTGTAATGCTCACACTTAATTCCCTGCGAGACTTGAGCATATGAGGCGCAACGAGGGGATACATTATTTGTAACAGTCTCCTTCTTTATGAAGACACGTTCGTGGAGGCGTGATTCTCTTTACGACTCTTTTCCTATGTAATTATAGTGTAGTGATTGATTTTTATTCATAGATAGATTGAAAGAGAAAACCAGAAAAGAAGTTAATTCCAGGTTATGTGTTTATTTATACCGCAACCGTTGAATAAAACATAATCTAACAGCTTAAAGGCAAAAATGAAAGGCTCCGGATCCTGATCTATAATCTGGCTAGATTTTGAGTCAGATCTAATGGAAAAATTGATAAAATGAAAAACCCTTTTTTGGTTTATCTTTACCCTTTTTTTAGTCACATCGAATTTCAAATTTAGTTTAGCCTATAATCTGGTTGGATTTTCGGTCAAGTAGAATTTTAAATTTATTTTAGACTATAATCTCGTTGGATTTTGAGTCCGATCTAATGGAAAAATTGACAAAATGAAAAACATATCCGATTTTTTGGTCTATCTTTACACTTTTTTTTTTTGAGTTATGTTGAATTATAAATCTAGTTTAGGATATATTCTGGTTGGATTTTGAGTCAGATCATCACCATCATCAAAGCTCATTTCCAATATTTTTTGGGTCGGCTACACGGAATTTGGTTCTGCAAGCAATGCGATCTTCCCACATATCCTCGCCTACTCGAAGCTCAAAGATGTATTCCTTTACCGCCTTCATCCAACTTTTCAACGATCGTCCCATCCGTCTACACCCTCAATTAACTTGCTAATCTAGACATTTTCTAATTGGCGCCATGTTTGGTCTCATCCGCACGTGACCAAACCGCGTTAAACGATTTTGTCTAATTTTGTCCTCTATGGGTGCTATACCTAAGTATCTCCTAATTATTTCATTCATAATTTTATCCTTATGGGGTTTACCATAAATTCATTTTAACATACGCATTTCTGCTACTGCCATCCTATGCGAATGTTGTCCCGTAGTAGCCCAACAGTTTGAACCGTATAGCATGACTAGTCGAACAATTGTCTTATAGCATTTCCCTTTTAGCCTTATAGACATCTTTCTATCGCATAATACTTCTGACGTCATTATCCATTTAAACATGTAAAATTTTTATGTTTGTGGATTGTTAATTATGTTTTTTTTTTTTTTTTTTTAGTTCTTGTACTGGGTAGCATTTTTAGTCAAGTTTGTGTTGCCTTGCATGTACTTTCAAATTATGGTATTAATATTACTGTATTGTGACTCGTCATAATTTTCTATGAAATTAATTAATTAGGTCTCTTCTTTTGCGCAATAAGTGGCTTTTTGCAAAGGTTGTGGCACCACATAGGGGACATGATCATTCTCAAAATGAACTTGAGAAAGATTAGCTTAATGGTTCATTTTCTTTCCTGCGGGATCTTTATTACAGGGTTAGAGTCTTGGAGATGTTCTTATGCAAGTTTCTCTAAGACTACTTTTTATTTGTATGTTTGAGAAGTGCTACTTATACCTTTTCATCTCCCATTCTATTTCCAAATTTACCGTTAAACGCATATTACAAATCAAATTCTAGTTGGATACCCATTTTGGGAATTGACTATCAGTCATGTTTATCACACATTCATATTAACATACGCATTTATGCTACCATCATCCTATGAGTATGTTGTCCCATAGTAGCCCAACATTCTAAACCGTATAAACAATTGTCTTATAACATTTCTCTTTTAACCTTACAAACATCCTTCTATCTCATAATATTCCTGATGTCATTTTCCATTTCATCCAACCAGTTTTAATCCTATGATCTACATCTTTTTTAATAGCCATATTATTTTGAATTATAGATCCTAAATATCGAAGAGCCTGCTTACAATCTGGGACCTCCACGCCTTCGATCTCAATTGTATTACTCCTCCCTCATGATTCACAACCAAAGTTGCACACTAGATATTCTATCTTCGAACGAATAATTCTAAAACCCTTACTCTCTAAGGCCTCCCGCCACCTATCTAATTTTCGACCTAAACCTTCACTAGTCTCATCAATTAAGACGATATCATCAGCGAATAACATGCACCGAAGATCATCTTCCTGCAAATGTCTCATCAACTCATCCATGACCAAAACAAAGAGGTATGGACTTAAGGTCAACCCTTGATATAGTTCTACTAACACTGTGAATTCATTTGACATTTCAACACTGTTAAGATAAACATCTTCCTGCAGTAAAAGTTTTATGTTATATATTTAAACACTGTTAAAATAACATAAAAGTCTCATTCAACCCTTTAAATATGTAGTATATATATTTAAACTCGTAGTGTCATATACTACGAGTTGAATGAGACTTTTATGTTATTTTAGTATCAAAAGTTTTTTTATGTGAGTGATTCTTATATAATATGTAGTATATATGACACTACGAGTTGAATGAGACTTTTATGTAGTATTTAAGAGTTTAAAATGCATATCTTATATTGTTAAATTCGAAATCACAACAGAAATTTTTACGTTTTTCTACACAAAATGAAACAATTCACAAAATATTTCTTAGTATCAAGAGACTGAAATCAACTCGAAAAACAAAATCACAATTCTTGCTCCATGGGAACCCTGTTGTAGGCTATCTCTAGATCAATAAAAACCATATGCAAACTCTTACGTTCCTCTCGATATTTTTCTATAATTTGCTTAAGCACGAAGATGGCCTCTGTATTAGACCCACCTAACATAAATCCAAATGATTCTCCGAGACAGTGGTTAAACTCCTAAGTCTTCGTTCTATGACCTTCTCCCAAATTTTCATTGTATGACTCATAAGCTTTATCCCTCTACAGTTCGAGCATTTCTGAATATCTCCCTTATTTTTATAAATTGGTACCACAATGTTGTGCCTCCACAAATCTGACATTTTTCTAGTTTCCAAAGTCTTATTAAAGAGCCTAGTTAGCCACTGAATCCCATTTTTTCCCAGACATTTTCACACTTCAATTGGTATATCATCCGACCCAACTGCCTTCCCTATTTTCATTCTTTTCACAACTTCCCTTATTTCCATGGCACTAAATCTGCGATGGAACACGTGATGTCTCCCATTTTGTGAAGCATACCCCTCCAAGTTTAATTCCCCTACATGTGTCCCATTGAGTAGTTTCCAAAAGTAATCCCTCCATTTATCTAAAATAGTTTTATCCCGCATTAAAACTCTTCCATCCTCATGCTTAACACATTTAACATGACTCAAAACCCTATGTTTTTGTTTTCTAGCTTTAGCTATCTTGAAGATATCCTTCTCTCATTCCTTTGTACCTAGCCTATTATACAGATCATCACATACTCTCTTTTTAGCTTCTCCTAATGTTTTAGTACCCAACCTATTAGCTTGCTTATAGAGCCCAGAAGACTTGACATTTATCTATTTTCCTTAATGGCTTATTACACATCAGTGTTTCACCATCATGTCTCCTTATCATATACACCTCCTCTTTTGCCCCCTCCTAACACTTCCTTCTCGCCTCTTCTTATTCGGTTCGCCAAATGCTAAAAAAGATCTACGCTACTAGATCTATCCTTTGGTTCTCCCAACCTTCTGTAACTGTCTGGCCACCTAAAATCTTCTTTCTAAAATTTTGGCACACATCTCCCTCTAAGGTCCACCACTTAATTCTCAGTCTCACTGTTCTTTAGCAATATGATCCCTACTCTTAAGACAAAAATCGAGGACTAGCAGCCTATGTTGGTTTGTCAGACACTCCCATGGTATAACCTTATAATTTTTACACCTACCTAAATCGTGTCTCTTAACAATAAGATAATCAATTTGACTTCTATTAAGTCCACTCACAAAGGTTACCAAGTGATCTTCCCTCTTCTTATAAAAAGTATTGATGATCCTAAAATCCTTAGCTAAAGCAAAATCTAGAATAGAAATTCCCATAGTGTTTCGATCCCCAAAGCCTTGACCTCCATGAATTCTCTCATACCCAACTCTATCCTTACCAACATGTCCATTCAAATCGCCGCCTAGGAAAACCCTATTGGAAGAGGGGATTCCATGAACTAATTCCTCTAAAGAGTTCTAAAAATCTTTCTTAGTCTCCTCGTCTAAACCCACTTGAGGTGCATACACGCTAATAACATGCAAATCTCTAGTTCTAAAGCTAATTTAATACTTATGATTCCATCTCCAAACCTCTTAACGTCGACTACTGCATCCTTAAAAACTTTATCTACTACCATTTCCACCCCATTCCTAGTTCCACCTTTTCCAGAATAGACAAATTTGAATCCTCCTCCTAAATCTTTAGTCTAGTTCTCCTTTCACTTTGTCACTTGGAGGCAAATTATGTTTACATTCCTCCTACGCAGGACATCCACTAGTTCGATTGACTTACCCGTCAAGGTTCCTACATTCCAAGAGGCTAATCTAATCATGCTTTCTCTAGCTCTAACTTTAGCATGGATTAGCTTTTTTACCCACTCTCGTCCATGTCTAATAAAAAAAATTTGACAAAATGAAAAACCATATCCTAACCATTTATATAAAAATGTGACCCAAAAAGAGGGTTAATGTCTTCTCTTTTGAAACCTAGTTCTGAAATTCTGTGTGAGTTCAAATCCTACTTTCAACAAAAAAAAAATTTCTCAAAAGTTTTAGTTCATCTCTATTTTTTTAATCATATTGGTAAACCCATGTTTTTTACTCTCAACAATTGGTTTTTGAGATTGTCTAACTGTCGAGGAAAACAGCGAGGGATGCTCCCTCGCACGTGCACCTGCCTCGTTGCAAAAAAAAAAAAAAAAAAAAAAGGAGGGAATCGAAATTTTGGGGGAGAAAAGGAGGGAACCTCTCCCTCTCCCCATTTCCATCTCAACAGAGACAGAAACGAGAAGAAAGGTAGAAGCTTCTCCCCCAACGAAGGCCGACGAAGCCCTCCCTCTCTCGCTCAACAGAGACCGAGACAGTCCCTCCCTCTCGAAGACGAATACCCTCTCCCAAAAGGTAAAGCTTCTACCTTTGTTTTAGTTTATTTTCCCTCTCATTCTCTCCCTCTTTGTGTGTGATTTCTTGTTGGGGATTTCTACATCTACGGTTTCTACTAGATCTAGGGTTTCTTTGTTGAAACCCTAGATCGAGCAAAAAAAAAATTTCGATTTCATTTGTGTTGAGACAATTTTTTGATGGGTTTATGGATTTTGAACAAATGGGGTTTTAGATTTGTGGTGTGCATTCTTCATTTCTGTGTTTTAGCAAAAAAAATAATTTTCGATTTCATTTATGTGTTGAGACAATTTTTTTATGGGAATCCTGGATTTTGAACAAATGGGGTTTTAGATTTGTGGTGTGCATTCTTCATTTTTGTGTTTTAGCAAAAAAAAAAAAAATTCTGTGTTTTGAAGAACACCGTGAAGTTGGTTTCACCAAGGTTCTAAAAATATAATTTTAGGCTCATTATTTACTTATGAGTTTAGATGCTCATCATTTGTTTCATTTGGTTTGTTTAATCATGTTGTACTATTATCAACACTCATATGTCCAAAGTCTGTTACGAGTTTAGATTAAGTATTTTAGACTCTGTAATATGGTTTGATTAAGTGGTTTGTGAGTGACAGTTTCTCAATGTTGTACTATTTACTTATGAGTTTAGATGCTCATTATTATCATTTGATGCTCATCATGTTTTTCATTCCATGTTACAGACTTTGGAGAGGTATTCTCAATCTCCCATTTCTTCTTCTTATAAATTATGAGCAATTTTTTTAGTTAATTGTATGCCATTCTTAGTTAATCTGGGTGATAATTTCTTTGCTCCTATTTCATGCATTGCTCAGTGATAATTGTATGCCATTCTTAGTTAATTATAGGCATGAATTGTATGCATTGTAAAACTGGGTGCCATTTTGTATATTGAAGCTGATCTGAACTTTAATACCGAATGTAAATCTGTATTTTAAGCACAAATTGTTTTATTTTTGTTTCCCATTTGTAAATGTGAAAAATATACTGATTGATATGTATGGGACTGCTTCCAAGGTTCTAAAAATATAATAATTTTATCATGTAAGCTTCTATCTTTCTTTTCTTGTACATTTTAATAAATCATATCTTTCTATTATTATTTTTATTTTATAAACTATCTAGTTTGATCTTACAGTTAATCCCCAAGTGTAAACCAAGAAATTGGCTTGAGGCTGTATCGATCTTTAGTATAGTTTAGAGAATTTTTGTATTGTACGCCTTTTTCTTGAAAGTCTTTCCTATTGTAAGCTTTTATCTTTGTTTTGTTTGTACATATTTCAATAAAATCTTTATTTCAATCTGAGCTCTGTTATTAATTGAACACCTCGTTATACTAGCTAAACCCTAGTATCGGCATCGTTCGTTTTAACAGAACAAAGTATTGAATTTTTCTTGAAAGTCTTTCCTATTGTAAGTTTTTATCTTTGTTTTGTTTGTACATATTTCAATAAAATCTTTATTTCAATCTGAGCTCTGTTATTAATTGAACACCTCGTTATACTAGCTAAACCTTAGTATCGACGTCGTTCGTTTTAACAGAACAAAGTATTGAATTTCTTTACCAAAGTAGGTAATTATGCATCTATGTTTTAACTGTTGTATATTATAACACATATTTCAGGTATGGATAGTGTAGAAGATAATGAATGTATGTTGGTGGAAGAATATGTAGAAGATATGAGGGAACCCCATGATGGGATGAAATTCGACAACCTTGATGAGTTCCAACGTTATTATCATGATTATGGTAATAAAAGGGGATTTCCAGTGAAAATAATGACTACTGAAAGAGATGGTGCTGGAAAACCTATATTCATTCAGTTTTCATGTGGTCGGGCTGGGAAACAACAAGGTCATGGAAAAAATGTATTCGGATTGCATGGGTCGACCAAATGTGGTTGTAAGGCTAAGATTAGAGGTCATATACGGATTGATGGAACAGTTTTAGTGAAAAGAGTTACCCTTTATCACAATCATGACTTAAGCCCTGGTAAATCGAAATTTTATCTAAAGAATAAATCTATGAGCTCGTATATCAAGAAGAAACTGGATTTTAATGATAGGGCAGGTATTAGACCAACTAAGAGTTATTCGGCATGTGTGGTTGAAGGTGGTGGGCATGATAATTTGCCATTTTTCCAAAAAGATTGTTACAATTATTTGGGCAAAATGAGGAAGTTGAGACTTGGTGAGGGGGATGCGATGGCACTTCATAATTACTTCCAAAAAATGCAAGGTAATAATGCTGATTTCTTTTATATGATGGATTTGGTTGATGAAGGTAGGTTGAGAAATGTTTTTTGGGCTGACGCATGGAGTAGGGCAGCTTACAAGGAGTTTGGGGATGCTGTTACTTTTGACACTACATACTTGACAAATAAGTATGAGATGCCATTTGCTCCTTTTGTTGGGGTGAATCATCACGGTCAATCAATTCTTTTGGGATGTGGATTGATATGTGGTGAGACGATTGAAGAATTTGTGTGGCTTTTTCAAACTTGGCTCGTGTGTATGAATGGCAATGCTCCGTCTGCTATAATCACTGATCAAGATAGGGCAATGAAGAGGGCCATTGAAATTGTATTTCCCAGCACACGACACAGATGGTGCTTGTGGCATATCATGAAGAAGTTGCCTGAAAAGATGTCCGGTTGCAATGAATATGAGGTGATCAAGTTTGGAATGCAAAGAGCAGTTTATGATTCCCTGTCTCATGATGAGTTTGAAGAAAATTGACATGGTTTTATAGATAAATATAATCTACATGAAAATGACTGGTTATGTGGATTATACTCTGAAAGGGTGCGTTGGGTGCCAACATTTCAAAGAAATACTTTTTGGGCGGGGATGTCTACAACTCAAAGGAGTGAAAGCATGAATGCTTTTTTTGATGGTTATGTGAATTCGCAGACCACATTGAAGCAATTCGTAGAACAATATGAGAATGCACTACGAAGTAAAGTCCAAAAGGAAGTTGAATTGGACTTTAAATCTTTTAGCCAAACGAGTGCTTGCATTACTCCTTATGCAATAGAGAAAAAATTTCAAGATGCCTATACTTTAAAGAAATTTAAAGAGTTCCAAGAAGAGATAACAGGGAATCTATGTTGTAAAATTGTCGATGAAGTTATGGATGGGGGTGGCTATGAGTTGCACACTATTAAACAAGACTTGGTGATAAATGATAGGCAACGATCAGTCCATTTTATAGTCTCTTTAAATGTTGACGACTTCGCGATTAAGTGTAATTGTCAATTGTTTGAGTTCAGGGGGATCTTATGCAGACATGTATTGAAAGTCTTGTTTGAAAGAGAGATTCATGTCATACCTGATAAGTATGTTCTTCGGAGGTGGAGAAAAGATGTTAGGAGGGCTCATACGAAGGTTAAGATTGTTTATTCAAATTGGGAATTCAAGCCTGAAAATGTGCGATTTGAAAAGATGTGCAATGCCTTCTATGAAATGGCTGACTTCGCTGCTGAGGATGAAAAGAAGACATGCCAAGTTCAAGAATGGATCACTTTGAAGATGGACCAACTTAAAAGTGTTGGTTGTGATGACCATGTTGATTCACAGAGGTATTTGGAAGTGGGCACTACTACTTCTAGTCCTGGCATCCAGATTCGTAGTCCATTAGCGGTTCATAGCAAAGGACGACGGTCTAATTCAAGGATGAAATCCAACGGCGAAAAGATATGTAAAAGGATACAAAGGAAAAAAAAAGAATGACACAAAAGAATCAGGCCATTGACACAAATCTGGTATGTTTTGCAATGTGTTTTATGAATGTATATTTTCTTAAGTCAAGAATAGTGATTTTATTTACAAATGTCATTTGTAGGGTTTAGAGTGTATGCCTTATGTTATGCCTCGTGAAAGCAATGTGATGCCTCACGATTTACAACCTGGAAGAATTGGTCAATTCTACTCGATCCTCTTACAGGTAAATATTTTGTAGTTTGTATGTTTATCTTTGTAGGGTTTGTTTGTTTCTTATTAATCTTGTTTATTATTTATTGTTGCAGCCGCCAGGTTCAAGCATCGAGATGGAGTATACAAACTATACGCTATGACCAGGTTGGTTAATCTTGTTTATCTTCATTTACTTGCCTTTGTTATATTGTTCAACGTGTTTCAGCCTCTCTGAATGTTATAGCTAAGTTGATTAGTTGAAATTCAATTTGGCTTTTTCAGTGTCATACAATTTTAATGCAACAGGGGCCAATGATTATCATTTTTTTTTACCCAAAGATAATGTGTGGTAATGGCCAATGATTATCATTCTTTTTTCACCTTCCTGCTTACATATTATTATTGTTCCATCTCAATTGCATTTTTACTTTTTTTCCTTTACACTGATTTAGACTATTGGGTTTTTACTTAATGAGACAGGGGAACCGAGCTATTGTAGAGATTCAGGTTGCACATTATATTTTTCCTGCTTTCGATCAGGTAAGCTCTCTGTCTGCACTTATATACTCACAAAATAGTTCTACAGCTTCACTTACCTGAAGTCTTTTTTTTCTTCACTGTGATTTGAAGAAGTCACTTTTGTTCTATAAAGGCAGAGCAACCAAAGGGATCAAACTAGATTGGATGATGCATGAGTTCAGGGTACCTTCACTCACTGACTCGGCGCCACAATGGGATTTGAAATATGGTGCTGTTTTGAACGTGGCAGCTTTTTTGTTACACTGGCAATGTAATTTTTTGGTGCAGGTTTTTTGAACATAGCAGCTTTTATGGTGCCAAGTTTTTTTGGTGGCAATGTACAGGAGGGCCAAGTTTGTTATTATGGTGCTGTTTTGAACATGGCAGTTTTTTTGTTATTTTTTGGTGCAGTTTTTTTGAACATAGCAGGTTTTTTGGTGCCAAGCTTTTTTGGTGGCAATGTACATAGCAACTTTTTTTAACATAGCAGCCTGTGAAATTTAGATGTATTTCAGAAAAATGAGGCTAATGAGGCAGATTTGGTGGCAATGTACATAGCACCAAATTTAGATGTGTTTTGAACATAGCAACTTTTTTGGTGTTTAGATGTTTAAAACAGCCTGTGAACATAGCATATTTGGTGGCAATGTACACGGCAAAAGTTGTCACAAATGAGGCTAATCCATTCTCATAAGGTGCTTTTGATTTCCTTCGAGTTGTATTACTGGATAATCTAAAGTTGGGCTGGACAGTGGCAGTGTGGTATAGCTGCGCTTGGGAACTATGAGCACTCAAATGTCACAGATTAAGGCGGAACAAATAAATGGGAAATTTCCTAATTATTCTTTAAATAAGAAATAAATGGGAAATAAATGTCAGCCTGTGAACTATGAGCTAATCTTTATGGTGTTCCTTTCCTAATTATTCTCAGGGAAACGCCCTCATAGAAAAAAATAAGAAATCGTAGTATAGTTGATCAACAAATACATCACAGAAACGTGACATGCACTCAACTGCAGTCATCCACAATTTGAGTAAACCCTCTTCCTTATATCTTGGTAGAGAAAAGGGAGGAAGAAAAGGGAGGAAGGGGGAGACTGTAATTCACCATACTCATTGTAATACCCTAATCCAAGTGATAAACAAAACAAACATAATCCTGAAAACATACTGCTTTCTTAAAAAATTGAACCAAGTGTTTTTATTTTCCCAACATCTTCATATGTACTACGTTCGAATTCACCATCCCCTACTGATCAATATTCATACTAACGAGTTGCTAGGCCAAATTCAGTTATGTGCAAATAAATCGTAGAAAGGTGCTCGAATACTATATGAACTGTATTACTAGTATAAGAAATCAACAATTTAGAGCACTAAACAAAAAAATGATCAAATTCAATAACAAAACTATAGAATATGTTACTAATTGTGCAAAAACAAAACTTAAAAACATTGTGCAAAAGCAAAACTTATAAACATGATCGTTATCCTTACATCAGAGCTGTACATATTACATTACATCATTCAGCCAAGAACTTATTAATAAATAGTACAACTAAGATCGTTGTACATATTATCAAAGTGTTGATTAAGTCCCTCGTAACAGCCCAAGGATCGTCGTTATCCTTGACATCTTCGTTGTTGTTGAATTCATCTGAATCTTGTCTCGCCGCTTCTGAGCGAACCCACAATGCATGCGCTTCTTCAGCTTCAGTGACTGACCTAAACCCCTTATAACAAGCACCCCTATACCCTGATACCACAGATAGACATGCTTGCCAGCTCAGGTATACTCCAGGTTGACGACCTCGATAGACAACGTACGCTGTAAATGCCATTCTTGCATTTAAAAATTTTGTAGTCGTAAGATATATGCATGGACGGGTATGCAATATGTATCAACAACTTTTCCATATACTTTTTCTTCTATGTGGAGGCTATATATTATCACCGAGCAATGCATGAAGTAGGAGCAAAGAAATTATCACCCAGATTAACTAAGAATGGCATACAATTAACTAAAAAAATTGCTCATAATTTATAAGAAGAAGAAATGGGAGATTGAGAATACCTCTCCAAAGTTTGTAACATGGAATGAAAAACATGATGAGCATCAAATGATAATAATGAGCATCTAAACTCATAAGTAAATAGTACAACATTGAGAAACTGTCACTCACAAACCACTTAATCAAACCATATTACAGAGTCTAAAATACTTAATCTAAACTCGTAACAGACTTTGGACATATGAGTGTTGATAATAGTACAACATGATTAAACAAACCATATGAAACAAATGATGAGCATCTAAACTCATAAGTAAATAATGAGCCTAAAATTATATTTTTAAAACCTTGGTGAAACCAACTTCACGGTGTTCTTCAAAACACAAATTTTTTTTTTTTGTTGCTAAAACACAAAAATGAAGAATGCACACCACAAATCTAAAACCCCATTTGTTCAAAATCCAGGATTCCCATCAAAAAATTGTCTCAACACAGAAATGAAATTGAAATTTATTTTTTTGCTAAAACACAGAAATGAAGAATGCACACCACAAATCTAAAACCCCATTTGTTCAAAATCCATAAATCCATCAAAAAATTGTCTCAACACAGAAATGAAATCGAAATTTTTTTTTTTTGCTCGATTTAGGGTTTCAACAAAGAAACCCTAGATCTAGTAGAAACCGTAGATGTAGAAATCCCCAACAAGAAATCACACACAAAGAGGGAGAAAATGAGAGGGAAAATAAACCAAAACAAAGGTAGAAGCTTTACCTTTTGGGAGAGGGTATTCGTCTTCGAGAGGGAGGGACTGTCTCGGTCTCTGTCGAGCGGGAGATGGAGGGACTGTCTCGGTCTCTGTCGAGCGGGAGAGGGAGGGCTTCGTCGGCCTTCGTTGGGGGAGAAGCTTCTACCTTTCTTCTCGTTTCTGTCTCTGTCGAGATGAAAATGGGGAGAGGGAGAGGTTCCCTCCTTTTCTCCCCCAAAATTTTGATTCCCTCCTTTTTTTTCTTTTTTTTTGAAACGAGGCAGGAGCACGTGCGAGGGAGCATCCCTCGCTGTTTTCCTCGACAGGTAGACAATCTCTTGTTTTTTGGTTCATCTGGTTGGAAAAATTTGACAAAATGAAAAACTGTATCCGAACCATTTTATGCCCTTCAAAATAAAATAAAAAAGTGACTTAAAATAACACGACGTTAACTCATTGACTTAATAAGGTGACACAAAAGAGGGTTAGGGTGTTCTCTTTTGAACCGATTTAAATGCTTTGCTCAATTATATTGTTCCGAGAAGACCTTATCATGTCAAATGGGGCAGCAAAATTGTGACATTGCGGTATTCACAAAATAAGGACCTTGGAAGTTCATGATGACATAATAAGGTCTTTTTTTTTAGTTCTTTGAATCATAGATAGAACTATAGAACTGGGCAAAGAATTTGAATCAGTTCAAAAAAGAAGACCTTAACCCTCTTTTGAGAAAAACATAATCTTGAAGCAGTGAAGATAGTTAATCTCTTATACCAATTAATTTATCCCTTCTCCATCCTACCCCACTCCATCTTGTCTTAACCAAGGCTTTGCTAGGGACTCTCCACTCTACTTATTTATCAGCCGAAGAATAAAGAAGTAGTTCCCAACCATGAGAAACACATGCAACATCATCTTACTTTTCCAGAGGAATTGATCCTTTGGTAAGAATCACGTGGGATAGAGAAATTTGGTATGGAAGAATAATATCACCAACCAACTTGTGCACAGATCAATATGTCCAACATAAAAAGAATAAATATAAAGAAATAATTAAGGGTGTGTTTCGTTGCATGGAATTTCATGTCATGGGAATCTATGAGAAGACTTTACATTTTAGGCTAAACTCCACATTCAGCATTTGATTTTGTGATCAATGGTGGGAATGAAAGTCTCATGGACATGAAAATCCCACCCCTTGGTCCCCCAAGACATGTGATTCTCATGTTTATGGGACTTTCATTCCCACCATTGATCACCAAATCAAATGGTGAATGTGGAATGATACATCAATTTAACCTAAAATGTAAGGGTCCCCTCATGATATAGAATTTCATGCAACCAAACACACCCTAATATGTTACCCTCTAAATGTTGATGAATACATACATAATCACTGTTGTTTAAACACATCATACAACCCAAACAATTTCCCATAACATCACTCAATCATCAAACAGGGCTTTTGAAGGGTAACATTGTCATAATTTCATTCCAAAACACTACTATATAAATTAAGCAAGGATGATGAGATATCACCAACCAACTTGTGCACAGATCAATATGTCCACATAAAAAGAATAAATATAAAGAAATAACTAAGACGTTACCCTCTAAATGTTGATGAATACATAACCACTGTTGTTTAAACACATCATACAACCCAAACAATTTTTCATAACATCACTCAATCATCAACATGGCTTTTGAAGGGTAACATTGTCATAATTTCATTCCAAAACATTACTATATAAATTAAGCAAGGATGATGAGATGCATCAGGGTTTCATCTTCTTAGGATTGTTTAGATGGTGATGGGTATTTGATGGCATTCTTGACAATCTTCTTAGTTGCAGCATCACCAAGATCAATCCCACACACATCAGACAACCTTATGAGATATAACAACACATCTGATAGCTCTTCTCCCAAGTGCTCTTTATCTGATTCATTCCAATCTGGCAATCCCTTTGCCACCTCTCCCCTCCATTGAAATATCTCTGACAGCTCCCCAACTTCACCGATCTATAACACAAAAAAAAAAAAGAGTCAAAGAAACAAAGCAATCAAACCCATGGGCAAAAATACCAAAAAAAAATTGTCTCACGAAATTGTGAAAAGCTTTACCATTGCAAGAAGTAGATTTCTTGGGCTATGGTACTTTCCCCAGTCTCTCTCTTTGGCAAATTCCTCAAGCTTCTTTGAGAGATCTTTGAGACTCACATCCTTTCCTTCACCTTCTCCTGCCATGGCTTTGAATGGATAATGAAGAGTGGGCGGTGGTGGTGAAGAAGAGGAAAAACCCCACTAACTAGCTATAAATGTGAAATAATGCCATAAAAAGTGGGGTTGTTTCATTCATTTATGCAAAGTATTGACTCACTTTCCTTCCAAAGTCATAAAAAAGTGGGGTTGTTTCATTCATTTATGCAAAGTATTGACTCACTTTCCTTCCAAAGTCATACAGGAAGTTATTCTGCCCCAACAAATTGAGGAAACTAATGGTTAAAACCATGCCTAAACTTTTCTATAGTGTCTCTTTCTTGTTAGTGTGTTATGTTGTTGTAATGGAGAATCAATTTGGTCAAAACAGACCACCCATCAACATCTATGTCTTTTAAGTAACTAAACAATTGTTACAGGACAAAGCATTCCAAATACATCTTGCTTAACATGAGACTACTTAAAGAAAGAATTTGCTGGTTTTGCTAACCACACACCCAATTAGTGCTCTTAGATTGATTGGTAGAATTGTATATGTTCTTTATTTATTTTTAGTGTATTTTATTGTACTTGATATCTTGATATGAAAAATTAATGCTCAAGGAGCAATTACTTGGAGTCTGAATTTGCCGACCTTGTGGTCAATCAAGGTCATAAGGTCTAGCAATTTCGGCCATTGGATTATTTTGATCATCTAGCTAGAGTTAAAACTAATATACTCTAGGAATCCCAAATTTTAAGGAAAGTATTTTAAAAATAATTCAATATTTTCTTCAAATTCTGTTTTTTTCCTATTTTTATCTCCACTATCTCTATTTCTCTCTTCATCTTGTTCATCTTCTTTATGTAAATTCTAGAGACCACAAAACAAACTCTACAAATAATGAACAATAATACTAGGAAACTGGGTTTTTTTCATCCGGGTTTTGCAATCAGGATGACGTGGCATAATCTTGGAAGAATGATGAAAACCCCCAAAGTGTTTATGAGTATCTCAAGGTTTATAAAAACATCGTGATTATGCAACATCATCCTAGTTGTAGAATCTGGTTGGAAAACCTGATTCCCTAGCATGGCTCAAGAAATAAATGCATGAACTAAAAGTACAAAAGAAATAAAATACTAAGCTGCATTCACGTTTTTCTCCATGCCTTCAGTTTGGCAAACTAGCTGAAATTTTTAAATAAAAAATAACACAATTTTTATTGTTTGTATTTTTTTGTTATCTATATTTCTGTAAAAAAAAAATTAATACATTTATATTTGTGTTATCTACGGGTTTTGTCTATGTCGAGGTGAGTTTTTGTAGAGGAGATGAAGAAATAGAGAGAAAGTTGAGAGAAAACAGGGAAATATATTTAGAGAGAATATTAGAAATTTGTTTAGATTAGTTTCCTTAAAATTTAGAATTCATAAATAATTAATTGTAACTCTAATTAGATGATCAAAATAATCCAATGGCCGAGATTGCTAGACCCTGTGACACTGCTTCACCACAGGGTCGACAAATTCATACTCAATTATTTGGGATGTCTTACAAAATTTTGATTGATAATCTTAGGATAAATAAATTGTGACATTTTGTGAAATATAGTTAGGTTTTTAAAGTTACCATCCAATGTACGTCAACTTACCACTTGATAAATTATCATTCCATGACAAAAGTTAAAACTTACTAATATGACATACAAGAGTTATCACTCACTTAAATTAAAAATACCAAGCACATTCACGGAAATTTCAAATCTTAAAAACCAAGATGCATTGTGTATCCAGTAACCTTTGGTTGCATAGAAGAATTATATATAGGGTTGGCAATAGATTCAATTGATTCTCAAACTGTTTTGAACTGATAAAGTGGTTCGAAAATCAGATTTTGAATCATGTATCCAAATCTGGTTATTTAAGTTTGGATCCGATTGTTATTGGTGCGATTTTGAGTCTATACGTATCTTATCTGACATGGAGCCGATGATTTGGACCCAGAAGTATTGTTATTAGATTAGTAAGTGTTTTTTATATCCGCAATTTCTCATTAAGTGTTTTTTATAAGGTACCTTAGGAGGCTACACAACAATATGATTGAACACAACGCATGCGCAGATCATATCCAAGCCATGCCACTTTCGTATTGTTGATGTTAGTTTCTCTATAGATGTTCATACAAGTACCTATGGACGGGTGGCCATGATTGTCAATGGGGATAACATCTCTGAGGCCAGAGGAACATTCAACACACCAATTTAGACTAGTTTTGAATCAGAATTCATGGCAGAAGTAGTAGCAACAAGGTGGAGTACACAACGAGGATGGGATGAATTTTACTTCCATATGAACAATTTTGATTGGTGTAGGTTTTCCAAAGGTGCGGAGATCATCTTAATTGGTAAACCTTCTTCACCTATAAATACCCCATGGTTGGATTTCATAAAACACACTTAGGATAAAATATTTTGGAGAATAGTTGTAGAGCCTTTGATAGTTTAGTTTTGTTTAAAACCTAGGATTAGCAATGGCAAGGGGCAGATTGGGGTGAATTTGGGCAAATCCATCCCCGCTGTCACGGACTAGTAATCCGTGCGGCACTAGCTATCCAATTCACTAGTAAGCCTATGAGTAGTTACTTTGACGGGCACAAATATTAACTTGAGAATGCACAATATCAATCTGTAGACAATATAACAATGCACAATAGTCAGTAAAAGCTCTCATTCACATTCAATAGATTACAATGGGGAGGAACGTTCGGAAGGAAGTTGCTCAAGACTAGTTCGATGCTATCGATCGATGGAAATACAAGTTTGAAGTTGAAAAGCAATGCAAAGAAAACAATAAAAATGCTAGCGGTACAGTCTGGCCCGACTATGCAATGGAGGCAACACGTCCTCACAGTCAAGAGCTCAAACCTTCCCCCTATAATATAGATGCTAAGCATTTGGGCACTTTTCAAAAGGAACATTGAGTTTTGAGACCATTAGGAAAGTCTTGAAAGGCCTCTGAACCTTGATTTCCCTAACCAATGGTACTAGTCCTGACACTCTCCCACACTCAATTCGCTGACGCCCTCGCAGCGAACTTTTCCAAGTACTCTTCCAGTTTTGAGAGGTATGGCAGCAGATGCTCGACTGGCTCCCAACTGATCTCTGAAGGAGGTTCATCCTGCCACTTGACCAAATATTCTCTATCCGGGCCTATGTTGTTGATGAGGCGGTCAGCTAAGATTTCCTCCACTTCTCGATCTGGCTTAGTAGGATGCTTAGGCAATGCTCGGGTAGATACATTTCTTGTGGGATCAGCGGCATCGGCATGGTAAGACTTCAAGTTACTTGCATGGAAAACAGGATGGGTGAAACGGAGCCAATGTGGTAACTTGACGCGATAGGAGACTTTGCCTACTTTCTCAATAATCTGTACCGGTCCCTTATACTTGCGAAACAGATTGTTGTGTGCTCTAGCTGTCCGTTTATACTTGTTGAACATATCTAGCTTCACCAATACCAAGTCCCCGACTTCAAAAGGATCGATTCGTCGTTTCTTGTCGGCCCATTTCTTCATGTGACGGGAGGCTTTCTCAAGATAGGCGCGAGCAACTTCAATGTTTTTCTGCCAGGCTTTGACAAATTCAAGAGCTCTTGGGCTGGGTCCTTGGTATCCGGTCAGCACTGTATGTGGTGTCAATGGTTGCTGACCAGTGACTAATTGAAAGGGGCTGGAGTGAGTAGCTGAGCTCTTTTGTAAGTTGAAACAGAATTGTGCAACATCAAGTAGTCCCACCCAATTTTTCTGGTTTGCACTTACAAAATGACGAAGGTATTCTTCAAGCATAGAGTTAAAACGCTCAGTCTGTCCGTCAGATTGGGGATGTTGGCTTGTCGACATATTAAGTTTGGATCCCAAGAGCTTGAACAACTCCTTCCAGAACTTTCCTGTGAATCGAGCATCACGATCGCTAACAATGTTTTCGGGCAGTCCCCAATACTTCACTACATGCTTGAGGAATAATTGCGCCGTATCTTCGGCTGTGCAAGTTAGTCCGGTCGGCACAAAGGTCACATACTTTGAGAATCGGTCAACAACTACAAGGATGCTCCTGAAATCCTCCACTTTCGGTAACCCAGTAATGAAGTCCATGGAAACACTTTCCCAAGGACGAGTTGGAACAGGCAGGGGCTCTAGTAAGCCTACTGGTCGATCTCTTTCAACCTTATCTTGCTGGCAAATAAGACATGTTCGAACATAGGCCATTACATCCTCCTGTATCTGCGGCCAATAGTGCCCCCTCTCTAGCAATGCAAGTGTCCGTCTCCAACCTGGATGTCCCGCCCAATGGGTGTCATGGCATTATCTCAAAAGTTCTTTCCTCAAACCAGAAGTTCTCGGAATATAGAGGCGATTACCAGTTGTGAGTATCGATCCATCTTTTATCCAGAACCGTCGAGTTTTGCCCTGCTTGATTAACTCTGTAATCGCCTTCGCTTGTGGATCCGTCTGTAGGCCTACTTTGATCTTCTCCAAGATGGTGTGACTCGGACCAGTATGGGTTAGCACTGCAAGGTCTGCCCTTCTACTGAGTGCATCAGCTACATTGTTAGTGCGCCCTGGCTTGTATTCCAATACTAAGTCAAATTCTGCTAATTTTTTCTACCATCGAGATTGCTTGGAGGTTAGCATCTTCTGAGTAAGGAAATGGCTTGCTGCAGCATTATCCGTTTTAACAAGAACTTGAGATCCCAAGAGGTAGTGTCTCCACACCCGTAAACAATGTACAATGGCTAGCAATTCCTTTTCCTGAGCTGAGTAACGAGACTCTGTATCATTCAACTTTCGACTCTCATATGCTACCGGGTGACCATCTTGAAGTAAAACTCCCCCTAAGGCATAATCAGATGCATCTGTTTGTACTTCAAAGGGCTTGGTGATGTCTGGCAAGGCCAATACTGGATCTTTCATCACGGCCAATTTCAAGTCTTGGAATGAAGCTTCACACTGCCTATCCCATTCCCATGTTCGATCTTGTTTCAACAAATTTGTCAGGGCAACAGCTCTCTTAGAGTAGTCCCTTATGAAGCGACGATAATAGTTTGCGAGTCCAAGGAAAGAACGTAGTTGAGACACGTTCTTAGGAGAGTTCCAATCATGGATTGCCTTGACTTTCTCCATGTCCATCTGAATCTTGCCATTGCCAATAACATGACCCAAGAAATTGATCTGGGTCTGGCCGAATGAGCACTTTTCCTTCTTGACAAAGAGATGATTATCCTTAAGGATTTGGAACACTTCTCGCAAATGATGTAGGTGTTCTTCTATAGTCCCACTATAAACCACAATGTCGTCAAGATAGACAACCACAGACTTGTCCAGAAGGTGACGGAACAGGCCATTCATAAGGGTGCAAAATGTAGCTGGAGCATTGGTCAAGCCGAAGGGCATTACTAGGAACTCATATGACCCATATCTAGTAGAACAAGCAGTTTTGGGTTCGTCACCAGAGCAATGCGAACCTGATGGTAACCTGATCTCAAGTCGAGTTTTGTGAAGTATCTGGCGGATCCAAGTTGGTCGAATAAGTCTGCAATGAGCGGCAACGGGTATTTGTTCTTTATAGTGACTTTGTTCAAGGCTCTATAATCAACACAAAGGCGAAGACTGCCATCATGTTTCCGCTGAAAAAGAACAGGTGCCCCATAAGGTGCTTTAGAGGGCCGAATGAATCCTGACTCCAACAAGCCATCTAGTTGTGTTCTCAATTCGGTCAGCTCTGGAGGGCTCATGCGATATGGACTACGTGCGGGTGGCTTGGCACCAGGGACTAACTCAATTTCGTGATCAATGAGCCTTCTGGGAGGTAGATTCTTTGGCAATTCATTCGGCATCACTTCGCTGAAGTCAACAATAACTTGGGCAACTTCCTCAGGGATTTTGCTAGTATCATCTTCCATCTCTAGCTTTGCCACAGCTAAGTATGTATCTTCTCCTTTGGCCAAGCCCCTCTTGACTTGGAGCGCCGACAATATTCTATCATGAGTTGTTGGTCGAATTGAGGTTGGTACAATGCGTAGTCTGGGTCCGAAAAACCCCAAGGAGTCCATGAAAGGTAATGGTCCTGCTGCAGCTCCTCGGAAGAATTCTTGGCCAAGAATCACCTTAAAATCATCAAGTGGAACGGCCAAGAAGTTTGATCTTCCTTCCCATGGACCAACCTGTAGTGGCACAGCTCTAGCCATACCATTGATAGAGATTGCCTCAGAGTTGACAGCTTTCAACTTACCCACATCTCCTTCTAAGTTCAGGCCTACACGTCTAGCTTCATCTGGGGCAATAAAATTAGCTGTCGCTCCGGAATCCAACAATGCTTGGGAAGGGAACCCATTGATAGTGATGTCAATGTATTGTAAAGCCTTCTTGTGTGGGTGCTCATACATTTCTCCTTTGACAGCATTGAGCTTGCGTAGAGCTCCCATTTGGGAGGTCTCACTGTTGGTGGGGTTCGAGCTCGATGCGGTCGGGTTAGAAGGTTTTGCTTGAAGCAAGGACATTAATGAGTGTAGAGCTGGTTTGGATGGACATTTGCTTGTTGGGTGATCCCTGCTATTGCAAAGAATGCATGGGGCAGGGGCAGATGGTCTCCACTGCCCAGAGTAGTTTTGTCCTCCTTTGTTGTTGTAATTTGAGTTGCTAGAGCTGGCATTCCAATTTTTGTTAGAACTCCAATTCTGGTTGGACGGTCGGGAATTATAGTTTCCTCAATTCTGACTTGAGTTTCCCCAGTTTTGGTGAGGTGAGCGAGCATTCGACCCTGAGCTTGAATTGGTACTGCCAGTTATAGCTGTGGAGTGATTGAGCGAAGTGGATCCAGTCATGGGCATATAATCGCTAAATCTTTCTGCTGCCGCAATAGCACTTGTGATATCTGTCACCTTCTGCCTTTGCAATTCTGCTTGTAGAAGCGGCTGAGCTTGTTCCATGAAACAAAAAACTTTGTCCTTCTCAGACATGTCTCGAATATCTAGCAAGCAAGTTGAGAATTGTCGGACATAGTCTCGAATATTGCCTGTTTGTTTGATGGTGTGGAGCTTCCTCCTTGCTAAGAAATCAGTGTTCTCAGGCAAGAATTGATTTCTGAGTTCCTTCTTGAGGTCTGCCCAAGTTCTGATAAGGATGCGACCTTCTTCCATATCTGCATATTTGGTTCTCCACCATAGTTTCGCATCACCTGCTAAGTACATGGTCGCCATGGTAACCTTGGCTTCTTCTGATTCGGGGTTCACCGCGCGAAAATACTGCTCCAGATCAAACAAGAAGTTCTCTAACTCCTTCCCATCTCGTGCCCCAGCATATGATTTTGGCTCGGGTACTTTCATCCTTGGGTGATCAGTCGTCCCTGTGGCCTTAGTAAGCAAGCCAACCCTTGCAAATAAGTCCTCCAACTGTAATTGGAAGTCACTCATCACTTGAGCTGTGGGGTGAGGCGATTCTTCCATTGCGACTGTTCGTCCCTCTAAGTTATCAACGTGCTCGGCCAGCGAATCCACTCTGTCTGCCAGTGAAAAGAGTCCATCCAACCGACTAATCTGTTCTCCCAAAGTGTTCAACTGGTCCATTCTGCTTTCCAGTCTATGCATTCGACTGGCCTGTCGTTCCTCCATAGCGCTAAGGCGCTCATTTACTTCCTGCATCCTGGTTTGCATTCAACAAGCTCTGGCTCTAATACCAACTGTCACGGACTAGTAATCCGTGCGGCACTAGCTATCCAATTCACTAGTAAGCCTATGAGTAGTTACTTTGACGGGCACAAATATTAACTTGAGAATGCACAATATCAATCTGTAGACAATATAACAATGCACAATAGTCAGTAAAAGCTCTCATTCACAATCAATAGATTACAATGGGGAGGAACGTTCGGAAGGACGTTGCTCAAGACTAGTTCGATGCTATCGATCGATGAAAATACAAGTTTGAAGTTGAAAAGCAATGCAAAGAAAATAAAAATACTAGCGGTACAGTCTGACCCGACTATGCAATGGAGGCAACACGTCCTCACAGTCAAGAGCTCAAACCTTTCCCCTATAATATAGATGCTAAGCATTTGGGCACTTTTCAAAAGGGAACATTGAGTTTTAAGAC